>JAMPIV010009343.1:0-600000 GCA_024509875.1 Oreohelix idahoensis | reverse complement strand
GTGAAGGGCGGATCGATAAATAACCAAAGTTACTTGACGTCCATAGTTTGTAGTATATATTATGAAACCACGAAAGGGGGTTTCTAGCAAGATTGAGATCTCCCTGTCACTGTCCGATAATAAGATAAATAATCTGTTCTCTTGGCAGTGATCAAAACATATGATGACCGAAATCCAACATGGCTGTCTCCCTGAGTTGTCGTTCACTCATTCATAGGAAGGAGAATATAAGCCAGAGTTAATTTATAATGGGTATATAAAGGATTTCATAAATGTTTCCATACAGCTCTACGGTGATCAGGTTAATTCACGTAGCCATAACCGCTGCAGGAAAATCTGTCATCTTCGTCGATACAAAACACGACACTAGCATAGCGAAGCACAAAAGTCGAGCTAGGCCTAACCGACGAGAGATCATCAAAAATAGGAGCTGGGTTTACCTGGAGTCCGAATCATCTATATACTGACATAAGGAGAGTCTCTAACACAAACTATCGTAGAGACACCATCTCCTTCAGAAGAAAAACCACTTCGTGAGACATTTTTTTCTGACGAAAGGACCAGCTCTAGAAAAACGTACCCCGCCATTTGTAAGCAGTACATCGGAACTCATCACGACTTGTCAAGACAACTCATACTTCCGCTAGCAAGAATCTAGTCCCTCCTACCCATCCAAAATATACAATATAGGACTGATTCTACTTGTACTAATAATATGTAATACATATGAATTCAGGCCATAAACACAATAAGCAAATTAATATATTTTCTGGCCCTAAAAAATAAGTACAAACGCAAGCGCAATATCCTTGCGCTGGATCAATATCCAGAACGATTACTCCTATAATCAAAAGTGTGAATCAAACATGGATTATCTCGCTTTTACCATAAACAGCATTTTCATACACAAATAAATGAATGTCTATATTTTTCCCATATTAAATAGCCATATCGATTTTTGTAAAATGTGCGTCCAATATGCACGCAACATACCCCATCCCGTAAAAAATTTAAACCACAAAAAGCTTCAACAAACATGGACAAGTCAATTAAAGAAAATAAAACACAGCCATCCAAGACAGGGGAAGGTCCTCTCGCAGGGAGGCATATGATGCAACACAGAGAAAGCCAAAAGGAGTCTGTGTTACTGACTAACCTTCTTTCTTCTAGGAGAACTTCCAGATTTGGCACCTGGAATGTTCGGACATTAAACGAACAAGGGAAAGTGGCACAAGTAGCAGCAGAGATGAGGGAATATAAAATCGAGGTTCTGGGACTGTGTGAAACAAAGTGGAAGGGGGTAGATAGGAAGAAACTCATCACAAGTGAATTGGTTCTTTCCTCAGGTCATGAAGACGAAAGTTCACACCACAGTGAAGGGGTAGCTCTTATGCTATCTAAAGAAGCACAGAAAGCACTCATTGAATGGGAACCGTTGCATCCAGAATAATAACAGCTACTTTTAAAACAGCTAAAAAGAAAATAAATGTAAATGTCATCCAATGTTATGCACCAACTAATGACAAAGAAGAGTCTGTGAAAGAAGCATTTTATACTAGACTACAGGAAATTATGGAAAAAGTAAAAAGAAGAGACATCACAATTTTGATGGGTGACATGAATGCAAAGATATGTACAGTTATCACCGGCTTTGAAGAAGTCATGGGAAAACAGGGGCTAGGAATAATGAATGAAAATGGGGAAGTATTCTCAAACTTCTGTGCTTCAAATCAACTGGCTATAGGAGGAAGCATGTTTCCACATAAGAGAATACACAAGGCAACATGGATATCACCAGACCATAGAACAGAAAATCAGATTGATCATATATGCATAAACAAGAAGTTTAGATCATCATTGCAGGATGTAAAGGTATATAGAGGAGCTGATGTGGCATCAGATCACCACCTTCTGATAGCTAAAGTAAAAATGAAACTCAAGAGATATGCAACAATGCAAAATTATAGACAACAATTTAATGTAGGACATCTAGGAAATCAAGAAACAGGAGACAAATTTGCGGTCACAATATCCAACAAATTCCAAGTGCTCCAACAGCTGGAAGATGTAGAGAATACAGAAGATTATTGGCAGCAAATCAAAACAGTATGGAATGAGACATGTGAAGAAATACTGGGGAAAGGGAACGACAACAAAAAGCATGGATAACAACAGAAACGATCAATAAGATAAAAGACAGAAAAAACAAGAAAGCAGATTTAAACACAAGCAAAACCAGAAGTTCCAAAGCCAAGGCTCAAGAAGTGTACACAGAAGCAAACAAAGAAGTTAAAAGAAGTATCAAAAGAGACAAGAGGAAGTATATTGAGGAGTTGGCAAGAGAGGCAGAAGATGCTGCAGCCAAATGAAATATGAGAGAACTGTATAACAGCACAAAGAAGCTGACAGGGAAATACTCGTACAAGCAAACAAGTTGCCTCATAAAAGACAAGAATGGACAACTGCTCAGCAATTTACAAGAGCAAATGAAGAGGTGGACAGAATATTTTGAGGACCTTCTCAATAGACAAGCTCCACAAAACCCCCCTGACATCCAGCCAGCAGAAGAAGAGCTATAAATTAACGGTGAAAGACCAACGAAGGAAGAAATAAAGAAAGCCATAAAGCTTCTAAGAGATGGAAAAGCGTCTGGACCTGATGGCATTCCAGCAGAGGCCATGAAAGCAGATTTCGACACGGCTACAGAGATGTTATATAAATTACTTGGTAAAGTCTGGGAAAAGGAAGAGATACCAACAGAATGGAAGGAAGGATATCTGGTTAAGTGGCCTAAGAAAGGAAATTTACAAGAGTGCACAAATTATAGAGGAATAATGTTACTATCAGTGCCAGGAAAAGTATTAAATAGGATTATCTTGAGAGATTAAAAGAGTCCAGAGACAAGAAACTGAGAGATGAATAAGCAGGTTTTCGACAAAACAGATCTTGTACAGACCAAATAGCCACTTTGAGAATAATAGTTGAACAAGTCTGGAATGGAATTCCCCACTATACATCGGATTTGTGGACTACGAAAAGGCATTTGACAGTGTAGACAATCACTTTGGAAATTGATGAGGCATTATGGAGTTCCCCTGAAGATCATTAATTTAATAAAGAAAACATATGAAGACATGACATGCAGAGTTCTTCATGAAGGACAGCTTACAGTGCCGTTTGGGATAAGAACAGGAGTGTGACAGGGATGCCTCTTGTCTCCATTTCTGTTCTTACTGGCAATAGACTGGGTTATGAGAACATCAACAACACACAACAGAAATGGAATCCAGTGGACTCTGACTAAGCAGTTGGATGATTTAGATTTTGCTGATGACTTGGCTCTTCTGTCCCATAACCGTAATCAGATGCAGGACAAATTGAAAACACTCGATGAGAGGTCACAGCAATTGGGTCTGAAAATGCACAGGGAAAAGACAAAGATAATGAGAATAAATGCAGTTAATGAAAACAGGGTTGAACTTGAAGAAGCACCAATACAAGATGTAGAATCGTAAACATATCTTGGCAGCAATATAGACAAAGTTGGAGGGACAGACAGTGATATCAAAATAAGAATACAAAAAGCAAGGGGAGCTTTCATTGCATTGGGAAATGTATGGAGATCAAGAGAAATTGGATCCAACACGAAAATAAGAATCTTCAACTCAAATGTGAAGTCAGTCCTATTGTATGGCTCTGAGACATGGAGAACAACAAAGACAACAACCAAAAAGCTACAGACTTTCATAAATGGGTGCTTGCGTAGAATAATAATAATAATAATAAATTCTTTAAGCACCAAACACGGCGCATAAGGCAGAAACCAGTGCTCTCCAGGTTGTTCGTTGTGACGCCACTCCTCTTAGCTCTTGCACATTGCGTAGAATAGAGGGATTAAAATGGTATGACAAGGTTACCAACGTGGAACTGATGACAAGAACTAGACAAGTGCCAGTGGAACAAGAGATGAGAAGAAGACGATGGCAATGGATAGGACACACACTGAGGAAACCTGTTGATAGCATTACAAGGCAGTGCTTGTTCTGGAACCCCCAGGGCAAGAGAGGCAGAGGTAGACAAAGAAGCACATGGAGAAGAGAGCTGGAAACAGAGATGAAAATGATAAGGAGAACGTGGAAGGAACTTGAGATGATGGCACGTGACAGGAGGACTTGGCATGTGTTTGTTGAAGGTCTATGCTCCTTTGGGAGTGGAGGGTTATGAATGAATGACTGTGTCTTGTGGGGATGAATATAAGCTTACATAATATCTTAGCGAATTAATGCATATTTAAAATTGAGGAATATTTAAAATTGATGTTATGCCTAAGATAAATCATCAGGTCTACATCTTGCCTTGTGCCCGAAGGAAGATGACTTCTACCACTACATAACTTCAATTCTGGACAATATTAGCTCAGCTAGAAGTCCTTGTTAAGACTAACTAACACTAGCAGTACAAGCTTACAGTTCATCACGCTAAGCAAAAGGGGAATAATCATAACTGGGTTTGAAACATGTCTTTAATTGATGTTCAACTTTTTAAACTGTTTTGTATTGTTTGTTATACGACGCACCCCATTTTGACTGACTTAACCACAGCCTCAAGACAGTGTTGTTGAAATGAAGAGTCTGATCAACAGTGGCCTGTCAACATCAGAGGGGCGTCTTGGTTATAATCCACATATAATATAACATGGTCATTTTTTGCAGGATCGACAAGTGGCGAAAAACATGACACAATTTTGAAAATTGTAAACTGTTTAACAGTGGACCAGTACTGTTCCTGGCATAAGCATAGCGTCTGCAATGGCCAGACGTTTTAACGACCGAGGGAAGTCAGCTACTACAAAGTGTCGAGTAAGTTAAGTAAAACTTAATGTGAAAACGAATACCAAGACACCCAAGCCAATAACATGATGACAACGTATATATATATATATATATATATATATATATATATATATATATATATATATATATATATATATATATATATATATATATATATATATATATATATATATATATAACAGCCGATAGGATAGTCTGGCGCTCTCTCTTCGAAACATCTACACCTCACGGTAGAAGGGGAACGATTAAGTATATATATATATATATATATATATATATATATATATATATATACTAAACGATTTTCGGTCTCTCCGTATGAGTGCTTTATGAATGAGGACGGCAAAGTTAGCTCACCAAAACTCGCAAGTCCCAAGTCGAGTACAGTCGCTAATTAAAACAAAACATGTCGTGTCGAGGCGTTGTAGTGATTTAAGTCCGACTCAACCTGAAGTCAATCATCTCGAATCGACAACACTGCTAACAAATAGAGTAACATTCTCTAGCTAGAGTATCCTAAACACCGTGATGTGATTGAGCTTTTGTTACCAACATTACTGTAAAATTTAACTGACATAAGCTTTCAGAGAGATCGATGCCACCTACTGTCCTTGATGGAATCAACAGACTGGAACACTGCAATCTGATAGCAAACTTCACTTAATTTTGTCTGCATTAAGATAGAATTACGTTAATATAGCTCAAGGTGATTTGTTAAAATAGTCGTTTTTTTTTTTTTAACCAAGGCTCAGGCGCTGCAATGACAATAGTGGTTTCTACATTAGCGTCCATTAACAGCGCTAGGGTAATGTGTAGGCTTCCTACAACAGGGCTAGGGTAATGTGTAGGCTTCCTACAACAGGGCTAGGGTAATGTGTAGGCTTCCTACAACAGCGCTAGTGTAATGTGCAGGGTTCCTACAACAGCGCTAGTGTAATGTGCATGCTTCCTACAACAGCGCTAGTGTAATGTGCAGGCTTCCTACAACAGCGCTAGTGTAATGTGCAGGGTTCCTACAACAGGGCTAGGGTAATGTGCAGGCTTCCTACAACAGCGCTAGTGTAATGTGCAGGGTTCCTACAACAGGGCTAGGGTAATGGGCAGGCTTCCTACAACAGGGCTAGGGTAATGTGCAGGCTTCCTACAACAGCGCTAGTGTAATGTGCAGGCTTCCTACAACAGGGCTAGGGTAATGTGCAGGCTTCCTACAACAGGGCTAGCCACAGTGGCGACTCCATGCTCTGTAAGGTGAGCAAAGGAAAATTATGATGATGATGATTATACAGTACAGTCCGCTTAAGCCAAACTCGCTTAAGTCGATTTTCATTTAACTAGAAGCAATACTGAGGGTCCCGGACAAATGTCTTTTTGGCTATGTTAAAAACTCCGGTTAAGTCGACCTCTGATAACTAGAATTTTCGGATAAGTGGAGTTAAATTTTCCGCCCCATCTCAAATTTGGACTCGCGTAAGTAGAAATCCTGCTTTCATAGTCTAAGTCACAGGATTACGTAACCTAACATAATTTTTTGGCGAACAGGTGATACAAGGTTAATAAACGTCTGAGAATCCAGCAGTATATCACAATGTTAACATCAAGTACTCCAGCAACAACGTAATCGTCGGACCGATGAACCAGTCCTGAAACAGACTGCCAACTTTATGAAAGAAAAGATGAGGATAGATGAGAGCGATGAGAGAAGCGTGAAACAGATCTCCAACTTTATGAGAGAAATAGATGTGATTATATGAGAAAATTCTGATAAAGATCGTGTATGTTTTCAGAGAAATGTATATTGTTATTTGAGAGCGATGAAAGAAGCCTGAAACAGACTTCCAACTGTACGCGAGAAATAGATGTTGTTATATCAGAGAATACGGAGAGAGAGACCGTGAATGTTTTGAGAGAAATAGATATTGTTATTAGAAAATGATGAGAGAAACCTTAAACAGACTACCAACTTTTCGCGAGAAATAGATGTTGTTATATCAGAGAATACAGAGAGAGACCGTGAATGTTTTGAGAGAAATAGATATAGTTATTTGAGAATGATGAGAGAAACCTGAAACAGACTACCAACTTTACGCGAGAAATAGATGTTGTATATCAGAGAATACAGAGAGAGACCGTGAAAGTTTTGAGAGAAATAGATATAGTTATTTGAGAATGATGAGAGAAACCTGAAACAGACTACCAACTTTATGAGAAAAATAGATGTGGTTTTATGAGAGAATCCCAAGAGAGACCGCCAACCTTATGAGAGAAATAGATGTGATTATACGAGAGTGAACGAAGACGAAGAAGTATATGTTTTTAAATATAGAAAAACACGATATAAAAAGTAAGAATAAATGATAAAAGACCAACAAGATGGCTTGCTCCTTCATTTATTACTTCAGCGTTATAGTTATATATTAATTTAATCTTTGTACAATCCAGCCAGCAAAAGAAGAAACAGTAAATATAATCTCAAAACATTTTCGTACTATTTAAAATATTTACAAAACAGAAGATAAAATTGAAAATATTAATTAAACTTTTGAGTTTTTTTCTCACATTCCAGTGGATAAAAACAAAACAGTCATACACGTAGCGGCAGGTAAGATTGGGGCTCTAGGCCAAGAGCGAAAATTACAGCACGATAGAGAGTTCTTAAGTTCAATTAGCCTTTTCGATAAGGCATGAAGGAACATAATCAAGTTTAACAAAAATCTTGTAATTAAGCAATGATGGGTTACATGAAGGAGTTAAGACAGACTAAAGGCGATTTTACTGGATTGTTCTTTCAACGTGCTTCAACATCCACGCACAATGATCGATTTAAGCGCTTCGCTCAGTTAAAATCTCTGTTCATACAATATGAACTCTCAAACGGACATAATAAAGATTGTCTTCCAATCGTCTTAAAAGAAAAACTTGAAAATCAAACAGGCAAAATTATTAACTGTAAGCTTCATCCGTACAACTGAACCTTCCATTATTCGAATGTACTCAAACGGTCAAGGCCGTATCTGAAAATTTGTTAGCGATGCTTGAGAAATAACGGAGAGAAGAAAACGTTTGGAAGTGAGTACTTGTGACCAGCCTTAAATTGTGTCATTAAATGTCATCGGGGATTTGAGACATCATCTTAAGCTGATACCTTCATAATGGAAATGTGTATTGGCTGTCATGAATAGGCTCAGCTGACAGGTCCTTTGTTGTCTTTGTCATTTTCTCCAGTATCATCAGTGTTTTGTTAATAAAGTTCTCTAGACTGGACAGCGATATTATTTTTGTTAAAAAGACGAAGAAAAAGGTAGAAGATGTGATACACACTCAAGAAATACACGCAGAGAGAATGATAGGAAGAGATAAAAACCGGTGTACTATAAAATAGAATGGGGAGAGGGGTTAGGAGAGGGTGGGGAGAGAACCTCATTTTTCCTTCAAAGAGTGGAAGAGTGTTCATTCGGCCACCCACCTTGAACTATTTGGTCAGTGAGGTAAGACACTATCACGTCACAGGTGAGACAGGTGTGGTTAGATTGTCACATAACGGCAGCTATAACTCTACCCACCCCCTGTTTAAACATAAATACCAATTATTATTAATATAGACATCACCAACTTCATGGACTATCCAGTGCAATAACCTTTATTATCATTATAGACATCACTATCATCATGGACAAACTAGGGCCACAACCTTTATTTCATTATAGATCACTATCATCATGAACAAACTAGTGCAATAACCTTTATTATCATTATAGTCATCATCATCATGGACAAACTAGGGCCACAACCTTTATTATCATTATAGACATCACTATCATCATGGACAAACTAGGGCCACAACCTTTATTATCATTATAGATTACTATCATCATGAACAAACTAGTGCCATAACCTTTACTATCATTATAGTCATCATCATCATCATGGACAAACCAGTGCCACAACCTTTATTATCATCTTAGACATCGACACTAGCACAGAGGTAAGTATATAAAGCGTTATCATCATAACAGATGAAAAAGGTAAAGGTGGTCCCTTATCTGATATTGCCGTAGGAGGAGTAAAGTGTTAAAGACTACCGTACTATGAGGTTTTATCAGGCGGGGGGGGGGAGGAGGAAGGGGGGGGGGGTGAGACCCGTTCCTCGCTTACTTTGAATTTCCTAACTCAAGGGCATGATATGAGTATATGATGAGGACTGCCGTAAGACGGGGGTAACACGGTAAAATGAAAAAAACAAAAACACAGATAGTGATACGTCTTACTGGGAGAAAGGACAAGAAAAAAAAAACTACGTTGCGGCCACAAGGCCTTCGTCAGGACAGAAAAACAAAAAACAGAAGGGAAAGAAAGACAATAAAGTGGAGAACATAAAACTATAAATAGGAGAGAGTACACTCACTGATGTGTGTCACATGTTGGGAATAAAATGTCTGCCACTAAACCGGAAACCGCAAGTGGATACTAAATTCAAAGCATAAATAAAAATGAAGAAAACAGGGACTGGAAACCTGAGTGAGGAAAAAGTAATATTGTAAAGTTAAAAAAAAAAAAAAGGCGGAGAGGAATAAATAAGGAGAGAAAAGATGAAGAAATAGTTATTTAAAAAAAATTGTGGGGGGAAAATCAAAGGTGATCGCAAACATGATCCAAATGGGACTAGATAGAAAAGGACGCCTCAGACAAAAGAATGCTGGGTGCTCAATCCATGTGGTTTAAGGCAGCCCATAAGATGGATGAGGCGTTGATCAAGGCGGAGCCGACTGTTGGCGTCCGAGAAACAGGATCTGATAGATGTCACCTGGATGTCAGTGGCACCGTGGTGGCCAGGGCCATTGAAGTGGATAGCTTTAGGTGTGGATCTCAACCGAGAAATGTCGTAGAGGTGTCTGCAGAATCGATCCTCAAGTCGTCTGCCCGTTTGGCCGATATAAGTAATATTGCAACGTTTGCATATAATAGCATAAATGACGTTACGTGACTCGCATGTAACTCAAGGACTATGTGTCATTATCAAGACTGAGAATAAAATTATTGGATGTAGTTTACAAATCTGGGAAAATGTGTCTACATGCGCATGTGCAAAATATCCTAATTAGGTTGTGGTACGCAGTCTCCAAGATAAGAGTTACTTATTCTTGGTAACAAGCGATGTTACTACGGACTCAGCTTTGTCCCGTGATTTAGTTATGTTAATAAGGCAACACTACGATTTAACCCTCACTGTTTTTAATTTTTAACAATGAACGAAATAGTTTTATTTTTAAAAAAGTTTTTGAAGTTAAACACTTAGGACCGCATCATCCTAACGACTTTATTCGTTTAAACAATAAATGAAATCTGGCAAAAACCTAAAAACAACATGATATTTTAGCGTGAGTGATTTCGAGGATTTATAACGTTACTATTAATATTAATTTATTAATTGTCAACACATCATCATCATTATCATTATCGTCATCGCCTTCTAGCTTCCCAAGGAGCACGGCCCTTCAACAAACTTCTGCCAAGTCGTCATGTTCCATGGGACAAGTCTTCATGTTCCATATCATCAGCTCATGGTCTGCGTGTGTTTTCCAAACTGCTACGATCTCTGTGTGTGTGTATGTGGTGCCACAAAAAATGATTGAGTTAAAAATTTCATAAAGCAACGTCAATAATCTCGATCAAGTAGAATACAATTAATAACTTGAGTCCATTTGACACACAGACGTAACATTTATTAGCGTCTATCTTGGGAATCCATAACAACTCGATCCTAAATAATTACAATGTTGTGATCCATTCAAACATTGGTTAATCCTACAGTGTGTTATATATGTCCATGACATATTTCCATATTATGTACGATAAATCCATTCTCGGCAATTACTGTGCAATATACGAACACGTCGAATATGACACAACCACTTAACATCTGCTAGGCAATCATAGCCGCGATCATATCTCGATCGCTAGTTCTTAAATCCACACTGAGTTAGAATGTTTCAGTCGCCAAAATACACTTTGGACACTGATGACGCCCAATTTATATTATGATTGAGTAATTGGCCGCCAAATGACGCGTGCACCATGAGGTGAGTGATGGTGCCCGTGGTCTGGTTTTGTGAAGTGTGCAGATGTGTTCAGTCAAACAATGATCATACAAAATAACAGGGCAATCCACATTAGGACGTCAGTAAACTCACGACGTATAAAGTCAATGATTCTTGTAACAGCCGATGACGTTTTTCTTTATTATTTATTGTGGACGCCACAGTGACAAAATGGTTACGCGAATATGTAGGCACATCAAACAGTCATTATCACAGCAACATTCAATACAGCAATGGACGGTAGACAGCATTACAATGATGAGTCAGATGCATGTTATATTTCATAGTGCTGTAAATGTAGTCAGGTGAAAAACTCCATCCTTTTCTATAACAGCCAGGAGATAACCAGATGTATGAGATCAGATCACTCTCCTTAATCTGACTTCAGCAAGACAGGCACGTCTGCTGAAGTATAAATAATGTCCTCAAAAATATCCTCTAGATAACAAAGGTTTTCAAACCTAGTTCATGTAACAAAGTAGCAAGTAATAGTCCTTGGGACATGCATCAACCGATGCAGTACAATACAGCGACATGTGAGCTGGGAAGACATCTCGTGACGACGCCTTTCGAAGACAGGCTATGAATCAAAAATCGCTCACGACCAAAAATCGATAGAGTTAATGAAAAGTTAATTTACCTTGCCTTCAGGAAATACACAGAAATATTACGCCTCCCCGGCATGTGGAAATACACTAGAGGTATTATCTCGAATAAACGAAATATCCATTAAGAGGACTTCACATTCCTGACAGAACAAAAAATAGCGGAGATCCCCTCTTCAGCGAGGCATCCCCCTAGCTATTCAAAATCGCTCACTCGACTGACTGGTGGGCGGAAATCGATCGACCAAGAAGCAAGACCAGTCATGCGCAGTCCAGCGCAAAATGACCACAGCTCAGAACTTAAGACGCAAGGACCTTTACTACGAACCAGCGTAAGAATGATTACCTTAAAAGGATAACCCAACAGGTTGCCAACCGTTTTTCTGAGAAAACGGCCTAGCATAGCAAACTTAACTGCATTCAATACCAACGCGAGGAGACAGCTGCTTACCGAGAAAAGTGACTATAAATTTCAAGCAGTTGTTGCCCTTGCGTTATAAAATATATATTGTAATAAAACGATGTTGCGAGAATTTCTCACGCAACATATCACCACCTCCTCCCGATAAAAAAAAAAATGTGGAACATTTTTTTTTTTTTTAATATCAAAGAGCATGCGATAAGCGGCTCAAAACGCACGAATTATGCGCTGATAATTAATTAAATTGCCTAACATGAGGCTAAATATAGAGTGTCTGGTGAGGATATACCTCAACAGGAAAATAAATATGTCTCAAAAAATATTCACATCGGGGAGGTGTCACCAACACACATCACGTTAGCATGTAAACACAATATACGTATGCAAGTTACCATAATCATCATTAAATAGCATACTCTAATATTGTCTTTAAAAAATGGATGTACAAATCTGATAGAAAAATTTAATTAGTACATTATTTGACATGTAATGACATAAGTACATAGTAAAGTTAAACTACATGACGATCCAGGACATATCCTCTGGCATTCCGAGGGTAAGTACACAATCTAGAACTCGACATGCTTGATAATAGTAAGGTAAGTCCTCAGCTCATCAATGACATTCTGAGAAAGTACAAGCAATATAATGCTAATTAATAACTAATATGCTTCATAAGGTACAATACATTATTAATAATTGTGGCTGTTTAGTAAACTAACGGCCCTTATATTAACCACTCAGTCTTCCTCTATCATCTTAAAAAACGAACAGAAGAAGATGATAACAAAGCACGATAGTGTGTACATATAAAGTGAGTACAGATGTGCTAATCTATTGTAGTAATATAGGTGTGTTATGACTCTGTAATATATGGAAATATAGGACAGAAGTATTAGTTGGAGTCATGTGGGCATCTAGACAAAATGTCAGCCATCACATTATCCGCACCACGGATAGCTCGTACCGTGAAGTGAAAAGGTTGAAGAGCTATAGCATATCGAGTGGATCTCGAACTCTTCAAATTCTTAATCTGAATAGCTGTAAGAGCTTTCTGATCAGTCTCTAGAATGAAATGTGCGCCCAGGAGGAATCTTTGTAGTTTTAGAATTGACCAAACCATCGCTAACAACTCACGGTCTAAAACCGAGTAGTTCCTCTCTGCCGCATTTAGTTTTCTAGAAATGTACATAACAGGATGCAGAGTATTTGCATATTCTTGCATCAGTGCTGCTCCAATCCCAGTGGATGAAGCATCACTCCGAAGAACAAAAGTCCTATCAAGAGTAGGTAATCTTAAGATGGGAGGAGAAATAAATATATTCTTGATTTGGTCTAGTGAAGATTGGCATTCTTCAGACCAACGGACCAGATTAGGCGAACCTTTCTTCAACAATGTTGATAGAGGTGCCATGATCGAAGATAAATTTGGAATAAATCTCCCATAAAATTGAATTAAACCTAAGAGACTCCTAACTTGTTTCTTCGTTTTAGGAACAGAGATGTTCAGTATTTTGGAAGTATTGTGGTCTTCTGTCTTCAAGAGACCATGACCAACACGATGACCCAGGAAAGAGATTTCACCAAAACCAACAAAAGCTTTAGAAGGTTTTGCTGTCAAATTATTCTCACGTAGAGTGGACAGTAAGTCATATAACCCTAAATAGTGATCTTCCCAGGTATCACTGAAGAGACAGATGTCATCTAAGTATGCGATGACATCCGAACGATGTGACAGAATTCGACGCATCATGCGAACGAAAGTGGCAGGGGCGTTCATGAGACCAAAAGGCATAACATTCCATTGAAATAGACCCCTAGGTGTAGAAAAAGCAGTAAGAGGTTTGGCATGCTCTGCTAAAGGCACTTGCCAATAACCTTTAGACAAGTCAAGTTTAGTGAAGAATCTAGAATTAGAAAGTCTAATCAGTAGATCTTCTAACAAAGGCATCGGTTCAGCATCGAACTTTGTGACCTGATTCAATTTGCGATAATCAACGCAAATTCGTATGTTCTTATCCTTCTTCCGGACAATAACCATGGAAGAAGAATATGGTGAAGTCGATGGTTCAATTATATTTAATTGAATCATTTCATCCAATTCCTTTTTCACTTGCGACTGAAAGTGTATAGGGATAGGATAAGGCCTAACCCTAATTGGATTATTGTCGGTAAGAATTATGTCATGTTCTATGACATCTGTGTGTCCAGGAATGTCAGTGAGAACATCCTGAAATGTTTGTAACATCGACGAGACTTGTCGATGTTCGTCACCAGAAAGATTAGGAGAAACAGAAACGTTTTTCCAAGATTCCGTGGAATGTAATGGAACCACTGGAAGGGGAAGATTGACATCAGAGAAGGTAGATTCCTCATCCTGTATGACAGACAGGGATGAATAATGACCGTGAGGTGCAGGAGCATCATCCGTTGCCTGGAAAATAGGCAGCAAATAGTCCGGACGTTCGTGAAATTCCGAAAGCATGTTTATGTGGAAAGTTTTATGCTTTCCATCAATATCGACCACATAGTCAACATCGGAAATCCGAGAGACTATTGCATACGGACCTTTCCATGCAATAAGAAGTCTATTTTCCCTACTGGGGAGTAGGACGAATGCTTTGTCACCTGGACAAAGTTGTCGTAGACATCTATTCTTGTTAGCAAACTGCCTTGCCTTCTCTTTAGCAATTTCTGATGAAGCAGTTGCTAGCTTACATGCCTCAATGATCTTTTGTCTAAGAGCAATGACATACTCATATGAGGATTGAGTTTCATCGCTAATATCATCGGCACTGATGAGATCGTGTAATAAAGACATAGGGCCGCGTGGACGCGCGCCAAAGACAAGTTCGAAGGGAGAAAATCCTGTGTGTTCATTAGGGACTTCTCTATAGGCAAAGAGAGCCGCGGGTAAAACCCTGTCCCAATCTTGAGGATGATCTTCAGTTATCTTACCAAGCAAAGTCTTGAGCGTTCTATTCAGACGCTCAACTAACCCATTAGACATAGGATGGTAGATACTACTGAGAGATCGTTCAATATGTAAGGTAGACATTACCTGTGACATAGTGTCAGATATGAGTTGAGTGCCATGGTCTGACAATATTTCTCTGGGGAACCCCAAGCGAGAAAATATCAACCAAAGAGCATCTGCGATATCTGTAGTAGATATGCTCTTAAGAGGGATAGCCTCTGGCCAACGTGTGCACATATCGACACATGTAAGGATGAACTGATGTCCTCTGGCCGACTTGACCTTAAAAGGGCCAATAATATCTATGGCCATTTTCTGAAACGGCCGAATAGGAATGTCAGCAGCCTGGATAGGCGCAGCATGTCGTGGTCCTCTAGATTTGACCTCCTGACATACCTTGCATGATCGGCAGTAAATACGAATGTCCTTGTTGACAAAAGGCCAAAAGAAAGCCGCAAGGACTCTCGACTTCGTACGGGAAAAACCCATATGTCCAGCACATTGCGAGTCATGAGCATGTTGCAATATTTGCACTCTCATGCTCTTGGGAACAAGAATTTGCGAATGCGCCGACGTAGTCGAATCTTGTACCATACGTACAAGTACGCCGTTTCTCATTGCAATCCAAGATTTTCTATTTGTATCCTGATTCGGATCACCTTTCTTCGCAAGAATGAAGAATTTTTTTAAAGAAGGATCTTCTTCTTGCAATTTTATGAAAGAGTCACGAGTGATTACTAAGTGACTATCTTGGCTATCAACTTCATTATCACTATTCAGTGAAGTTTCGGGTGTTTGTAGAGCTTGTGCTCTTGTAACCACTGCATTTGTAGCTTGCATGTTATTATCTTCCCACAGCAGCAATCTGCTGTGGGGTACACTCCCTAACTCCGTGAATACGACCAATAATAAGGTCCGCAATAGGATTAGGTAAGAGACAAGCATGCACATCTCCAGTAAAGAAAGGAGTGGCAATGCGAATTACAGCAGTAGGATATTTTTGTAGAGTGCCGCCAAATGTGACACATTTAATAACCTTTCCTGTAGCACAAGATGGATCTACAAGCGATTGTCTAACACCAATAGTGGTGCATCCGGAATCGAAAAGTAGTGAGACCGGAGTATCATTAACAAGACCCTTATGTAGGATTAAAGAACCCCTCCCGTCATGCGCAACAGCAGCAGGAAGAGCGGGAAGAGGGTGACCACAACAAAGTTAAGGCAACATGATGAATGGTAACCGGTTCCCGAATAAATGCAATTATTTGTGTATGTGCAGATGTGTTCAGGCATCAAAACTGTTCATCTCAAATAAAAAACAGGGCAATCCAAAGGACGACAGTAAACTCACGCGATTAAAGTTCAATTTTTGGGCCGTTGAAACGTTTTTCTTCCATTATTTATTGTGGGGCCCACAGTGAGTGTGGTTACGTTGTAATGTGTAGGCACATCAAACAGTCATTATCACAGCAACATTGAATACAGCAATAGACGGTAGACAGCATTACAATGATGAGTCAGATGCATGGCCATTTTAAAGTGCTTGTAAAACTATTAGTCAAGGTGTTCAAAAACTCCATCCTTTTCTATAACAGCCAGGTTGTTGATACTTACCAAGTCCAGATTATCAGTTCACTGATCAAGTTTGACTTCATGCAAGACCTTCGTTGCCGAAGTATAAAATTTGTATTACAAAAATATCCTCTAGATAATAAAGGTTTTAAACCTAAAGATTTAACAAAGTATCCGGTGGTTACATTCACCATTTCTTGCAGCAGAACCGTCTACCTATAGTTAGTATCCACGATGGAAATGATGGAGGGAAAAAACATCTTGGCGCGACGAATTTCGGAACAGGCTATTACCCCCCCGCTTGACAGTTAGGTTAATTTTAGACAAAAGCCCTAAAAAGTTGTAATTTTATGCATTTAGCTTGCATGTTTTATTGTTAAACCCAAGTAATATGTGGGGGTTTTGTCTCCCTAACTCTCCGTGAAACGAAATCAAAGTAAGGTCCGCAATAAATTAGGTAAGAGAAATGCACATTTTCCCTGTTTTTCAAGAACAAAAAATCTCTTTTTGTGAGATTTTTTTTTTTCAAACGCAATGATTTGCTTGGGATTTACCAGCAAATAGTTCAAAACATTTATTTTTTTTTATGTGCCGGAACAACTGTGGAAAATGCGCAGTTAAAAATTACCACCCTAGTTACTTATCCTGCATTATACAATCTACGCTAGTTTTGATCTATTACCCAATAGTGGTGATCGGGGGAATAAAAGTAGTGAAGGAGTTCATTAACAAGACCCTTATGTAGGATTAAAGAACCCCTCCCGTCATGCGCAACAGCAGCAGGAAGAGCGGGAAGTGGGTGACCACAACTCAAAGTAGTTATGGTACCCGGTTCGAATAAAGTACTGCATTGGGGGCATTTGTTTGCTCTCTCAAAGTCAAAAGCAGAACCAGTGACAGCGTCAAAGTTTTTATTATCAACAACCTGATTACAGGCTCCCTCAGTTTCCTGTTGTACAGCATTAGCCTGCTGATATCTCTTTTTTTTGTGTTGAGATCTACCCCGACTATTATTACCTCTGAAGTTATCAGAGTTATTATTATCTCTGCAGTTATTGTTGTCTCTATTGTAATTGTTATCCTGGTTCGAATTCCAGTTTCCACGATTACTATCATGTTCACATTGATGCGAACATCTATTTGTTTGGTTTTTGAGGTCTTCGGCAGGAATAACCTCTATTACCATATCCTCTTTTGAAATGCCTATAATTATTAGGGTGATAGTAACGAGTACTATCAGGTTGTCTCCAATTCTTCGAAGAAGAATCACATGAAATTGATTTCCATGATTTTGACAGAAATTACCGCTGCCCTTTCTATCAAAATTTTGTTGGGATCTACGAGCAAAGTTTTGACCATACGGTGCTGCCGAAGCAACTGGTAAACCTTCTTTCACCTTAGAGTTACCCATGGTTATGTGTGGGTGCGCAGTTACGTATTGGCAACAGAAATCTTCCATTTCTTTTATTGTTTTAGGTTTTCGTTCATGAAGGAAAGCAAGGAAAGACTCATTGACAGACGACATGACTTTGTCTCTAAGTATTAAGTCCATAAGTCCTTCATAAGTTTTTTTCCGTCTTAGATAGTTCAACCCATCGTGAGAAAGTAATGCGTATTCTTGCAATAAACTCGGAGAATTCAACTCCATTTTCAGGTAACATGTTTTTAAATTGTAGACGATAGCCGTCTTCGTTAAGCTGATATTTCTTTAACAAAGCGGCCCTGACAACCTCATAATTGTTTTTGTCAGGTTCATCCACCATATTTAATATACTTAGAGCTTTACCTGTCAGTATCCCTGATAACTGATAAACATATTTTGCTTTGTCTATGTTATGAGCTGTACATGCTTGTTCAAATCTGTCCAGATAGAACATTATGTCATCACTGGAAGGACTAAATGTTGGTAACTTAATCTTAAAAGTATCATTATTAGCCTTACCAGAAGATGAACCCTTGTTTGAATCATTACCATTACTCATGTTCATCAATTTCAATTTTTCCAACTCTAAAGCTAAGACCTTTTCTTCATGTTCCATTTTTGCTTTCTCTTTCCTCTCATCAGACTCTCTCTGTAATCTTCTTTCCTCAGCCTGAGCCTCTATTTGAAGTCTTTCAGCTTCTTTCTCAAGTCTTTTATTCTCAGCTTCTGATTCCCTTTTTTGTTTTTCCATTTCCATTTGGAATCTTTTTTTCATCCACCTGCATCTGCAGTTTCTTTTGTTCAGCTTCCATTGCTTTATCATATCGAGCAGTTGCAAATTCTTCTAACTTATCACCAGTCTTCCCAAGCAATTTACCCTGCTCAATAAAGTGCTCAAATGTAGACATGATGAGTAATAATATGAGTTCAAAAAACCTGAAATAATTAACTAATTTATTTCAAACCTAAGTGTAACAAGTCTTAATTAAGCACTTGTATATTCACATCACATTATATTATCCCAGTCTCTGTGGGAAACAAGTCTCCAATCAAAGAACTTGTATATGAAATATCAACAATCAATTCTTGATCATAAGTGCACTTCTCATTCAATAGTGCACGACACTATTCATCATTCATTTATCATCAGTGTAGTAGTAACAGTGCATTAGCATAGCCCATTAACTAATTACTATAACTGTAAACAATGACTATGTAAACACATGCAGAATGTAAACATTGAAAATGTAAACAATGTAAACAATGTAAACAATAACAATGTAAACAATAACAAAGATCAGCAACAATACAAAAACGTTCGCAGAAATCAACTAAAAATAAAGCAGAAATTAATGAAATATCACAAAAAATGTGACGATATCTGCGATAGAATTAAACAAAATACATGACACCACAGTGTATAAACAAAAATGTTGTATGAAACTAAACTATAGTCAAGAGTAGGCTAACAAATACAAACAAATCAAAACAAAACTAAAGAATGCGAAATAATAACGAAAACAATATTAATACATGTCATCACAGCTAACATAAATAGCAACAGAAGTCGCTTAGCAAATTCCAGTATCGGAAATTTGCTCACCCTACAGAAAACGCTCACAATAGACGACCTCTATGACGTGGCATGATCTAAGGGAGACACCACCCAACCGAGAACCCGCTGAAATATAAACATATAAATATACGAATAACATATAAAAGATACAATAGAATGAGATGATACACAGAAGACTCAGCAGAAGTATAAGGGCACAGTTTACATACAAACAGGCCACTTAACTTATAGGCTTCCAATCGTCGAACAGCAGAAAAAAAAAACGGATGTCAATCAACGTCCTAAAGAGCGAAGCTCCAACGATGATGGCACATCTGAACTGCTTCCACTGCTAACACGATGGTACTTGAGCTTCTGAAATACTGTATGTTGAGTTGTTTCGGCACTTGACCTTCTAATCCAATAGTAAATTGATGGAAATCGGTACTTGGCCTTCTTCAGAAAACAACCCGTTTCAACCGGCACTTGACCTTCTCAAAAAACGACAGCACTGGAACCTTGACAGCAGCAACTTGCTTGACTTGCGTAAAAGATAACAGCAGTCCGAGTTATCCGGCAACATGTAACAACGCCGGGTACTGTCAAATTTCTGTTTCAGTCAAAAATTGCAATTTTGACATTTACCGGGCAACGCCGAGTACTTTGAAAATTTTGAAGATGTTGACTGTCTTGAAGAATGTTAAAGTTGAAAATGAAGGATGCTGTAGTGTTGACTTGAAGTGGGTAAGGGACCCCGTGTTTGCTGGTACCAGATCAAACCAGCTTATGGCCACCAAATGATGACGCCCAATTTATATTATGATTGAGTAATTGGCCGCCAAATGACGCGTGCACCATGAGGTGAGTGATGGTGCCCGTGGTCTGGTTTTGTGAAGTGTGCAGATGTGTTCAGTCAAACAATGATCATACAAAATAACAGGGCAATCCACATTAGGACGTCAGTAAACTCACGACGTATAAAGTCAATGATTCTTGTAACAGCCGATGACGTTTTTCTTCATTATTTATTGTGGACGCCACAGTGACAAAATGGTTACGCGAATATGTAGGCACATCAAACAGTCATTATCACAGCAACATTCAATACAGCAATGGACGGTAGACAGCATTACAATGATGAGTCAGATGCATGTTATATTTCATAGTGCTGTAAATGTAGTCAGGTGAAAAACTCCATCCTTTTCTATAACAGCCAGGAGATAACCAGATGTATGAGATCAGTTCACTCTCCTTAATCTGACTTCAGCAAGACAGGCACGTCTGCTGAAGTATAAATAATGTCCTCAAAAATATCCTCTAGATAACAAAGGTTTTCAAACCTAGTTCATGTAACAAAGTAGCAAGTAATAGTCCTTGGGACATGCATCAACCGATGCAGTACAATACAGCGACATGTGAGCTGGGAAAACATCTCGTGACGACGCCTTTCGAAGACAGGCTATGAATCAAAAATCGCTCACGACCAAAAATCGATAGAGTTAATGAAAAGTTAATTTACCTTGCCTTCAGGAAATACACAGAAATATTACGCCTCCCCGGCATGTGGAAATACACTAGAGGTATTATCTCGAATAAACGAAATATCCATTAAGAGGACTTCACATTCCTGACAGAACAAAAAAATAGCGGAGATCCCCTCTTCAGCGAGGCATCCCCCTAGCTATTCAAAATCGCTCACTCGACTGACTGGTGGGCGGAAATCGATCGACCAAGAAGCAAGACCAGTCATGCGCAGTCCAGCGCAAAATGACCACAGCTCAGAACTTAAGACGCAAGGACCTTTACTACGAACCAGCGTAAGAATGATTACCTTAAAAGGATAACCCAACAGGTTGCCAACCGTTTTTCTGAGAAAACGGCCTAGCATAGCAAACTTAACTGCATTCAATACCAACGCGAGGAGACAGCTGCTTACCGAGAAAAGTGACTATAAATTTCAAGCAGTTGTTGCCCTTGCGTTATAAAATATATATTGTAATAAAACGATGTTGCGAGAATTTCTCACGCAACAGACACAATCATGACTTGTTCCGTTGAACACATTTCCCAGAATCCTCCTTGTTGCTCCCCTCAGCCCCCATACCGTACGTCATATTGCAACCGAGCAAATATACAGTCGCATCGGACTCTTTATGTGCACCACAACGTTTTCAAATGTAAGATCTTAATTGATGCGCAAAACGAGTCATAACGCTCATCATCTTCATGTCTGTCACCAGGTCTCTTCTCCATGTGTACTTGGGTCTCGCTGTACCTCTCGTACCCAGGGGATCCCAGAACAAGGACTTGTAACCGAGCTGGTTACGGCATCAATTAGAAGATATGTGCCCGCGTCAGTTGAATGCGGCACTAGTAGTTATATTGATTTTATGTAGTCAGAGTTAATCCTTCATATGTTGTGGTGGTTCAAGTGATAACTGGCCTTCCGCCAGAGATGGTGATACTTGACCTTTTGTTAATTTATTTCAACCCAGGAAAATATGTAATCCAACTGAATAATGTAGGTACATCCAGATAGAATAATATATGTATATCCACAAGAAATAATTTACAGATTTGTTTACTCAAAAAAAAACTTGTCTTGGTATCCTCAAAGACGAAGTTCTCCTAACGCTATCAGTAAAAATGTTCTAGTCTAAAATCATGGTATCCTTGGAATCATAAGTCCTAAAATCGCTGCCAATCGCCCACAACTCTTCTATTTATACTATTTCTTCTTTTTTCCCGCCTTTTTCCACACGACCCGTCCTTTTTTCCACACGACACAATAGTTAACATTTGCACTCCGTTCCTCAGCTTTTCGATCTTTTTGCACACGACAATCTGTTATTTCGACTTTATTTTCACATGTGTGATCTTTTCCAACTTAACATTATGATAAAAAAAAAACCCAGATCACACAAACATTCATTTCCCACTTTCGCGCTTATAAAACCCATTCATTATTACCTGTGATTGACCTACGTTTGCCCTGTCAGAGCAGTAACGGCAACTGAACTTTGAATGAATACTGCGTTTTGTGTAAAAACGTCTTATTTGCTTTTAAGGTCCGTTATTCTTACATGTAGCATCTTCTAGCACATATAAATGCTTAGCGTGGAAGTAGAAGGGATAATGCTAGCGTGAAAGGTCAAGCGGTCACAGACTGCATTGTAATGATATCAATGTAATGATTACAAAAAATATTTATATGGGAAGGGGTAACCGGTCCAATGCACAACCCTCGTTAGTCGCATTTAAAGACATGTCGTGATAGTGTGACCGCTTGGCCTTTCACGCTAGCTTTGTCCCTCCTACTTTAACGCTAAGCGTTTATATGTGCTAGAAGATGATACATGTAAGAATGACAGACCTTAAATGCAAATAAGACGTTTTTACACAAAACGCAGCATTCATTCAAAGTTCAGTTGCCGTTACTGCTCTGACAGGGCAAACGTAGATCAGTCCCAGATAATAATGAATGGGTTTTATAAGCGCGAAAGTGGGAAATGAATGTTTGTGTGATCTGGTTTTTTTTAAATCCTATTGTTAAGTTGGAAAAGATCACACATGTGAAAATAAAGTCGAAATAACAGAACGTCGTGTGCAAAAAGGTCGAAAAGCTGAGGAGAGGAGTGCAAATGTTAATTATTGTGTCGTGTGAAAAAAGGACGGGTCGTGTGGAAAAAGGCGGAAAAAAAGAAGAAATAGTGTAAATAGAAGAGTTGTGGGCGATAGGCAGAGATTTTAGGATTTATGATTCCAAGGATACCATGATTTTAGACTAGAGGATTTTTACAAATAGCGTTATGAGAACTTCGTCTTTGGGGATACCAAGACAAGTTTTTTTCTTTAGTAGACAAGTGTGTATATTATTCAGTTGGATTATAGATTGTTCATTTTGGATAAACAACCATCATTTTTTGAAATTTACAGTGTTTGTCTAATGTCATCAATAAACTCTAATATAATTTTCTACATTTGCTGTTTGTGGAAATTTACAGTAATTTCTTTCGGATATAAGTTGTTGTGTTGAAACTGTTTTGCTTATCACCAAACTCAAAGGGAAGAACATTCCTGGGTTGAAATAAATTAACAAAAGGTCAAGTATCACCACCTCTGGCGGAAGGCCAGTTATCACTTGAACCACCACAACATATGAAGGATTAACTCTGACTAAATAACAATCAATATAACTACTTGAACATTTACCTGACGCGGGCACAATAGGTTACCGTGCTACTATTCTTTACACCCCTTTCCGGCCCCGGTAACACATGAGGGATGAGAGATACTGAGGTGAAAATAGTGCTGGACCATGAACGAAGGCAATAGAACAGAGAGGATGGATGTGAGAGAATAGCTTAGTGGAGCTAAGAAATAGAAGAAATTGCGCATGAGTAAGTTAAAGAGAGGACGTTAAAGAACAGAATGAGAACTAAGATAAAGTGAGCAGGTGAGAAAGGTTAGCAAGTGGAGAGTTACACATTTAAAAAATTAGAGGCCGGAGTGAATGTTAAGAAAATACAAACAGAATGAAGAAAAGAAAACAGACTTCAAATAATGTATATAGAAAGTAGAAAGAATGTGACAAGAAAAACGAAAAGAAGTGCCTATTTTATTTGGAAGATGTCAAAAACCAGGGGCGTATTGATCAGAGCTCCTGGGCAATAAGGGTCATTAGCCCCTGATTTTAATCGATGTCCGATTTGGCGAGAGTAGGTTATTACTGGTGAGAGAAGCCCTCTAATGTTGTGGGCCTTGGGTGATGTTCAAAATGGACAGCCATTCAGTCTGCCCAAATCATGAATACATATCAATAATCGTTAAAAAAAAAAAAAAACAATAAAGAAGAAATAAAAATATTTGCATTGAAAAAGATGACATAATTAATAAACAATGTTTATTGAAGATTTGATGATAATAAACAAAACATTCAGTTTTCCTTTATTTGTTTGTTTATCTCAACTGAAGCGTGGCCAAGCAGCGAAGATGAAAATATTGAAGATTCTTTGCTTGACCTGGTACAGTTAGCTATTGATCTGTGAATAAATCTGCGACATTGTTGTCGTGTGATCCCATGATTTCAAAATTGCTGTGACATGAGTTAGGAACCCAGACAAACGAGTATATGACGAATGTATAATTACGACCTTCATTGTTAATAAAGTTACAATAATGATGAAATTAGAGTCTTCAAGGTCAGGGATGAATGTTCTGGAACGAATTAAATGAATCATCAATGGCGCATTACATAAGTCTTTGAGGAAAAATTAAAATAGTCTGAAAACTGACTCCCCACGGAAAATATGTCTTCAACAAAAGACAACAAAGTCTTCCTGACGTCATCAGCTCAAGATCTGTCCATGCCTTCCTCATCATTTCCTGTCTCCAGCTCTCTTCTCCATGTGATGTCCTAGGGGTTACAGACCTAGTTGTACAGTTTCAATCCTTCTGTTCAACGCAAATATCCATTTATGAAATTATGTAACGCCTTTGTTGTTGTAAATTTCCTTTTTTAATAAAAAATAGACAATTCATTATTAAAACTTGACTGAATGAACGAGTGAATTATTCAAGTTGTTTTAGAATCATTCATTGGATTATAAAGCTCAATAACTTTGAGCTGATACATGTGTTTAGAATACATGATATCGCATTTGCAGACTTAACCCGCAGAATTTTATTGGTGACATTCATAGACATTACCATGACAGGCTTCTCTTGTTTATCTCTCCTGCATAAATCATCCACATAGACGTTCCAATGACAGACTTCTCTCATGCATACATCATCCACATAAACATTCCAATGACAGACTTCTCTCGTGTATATATCACCCATATAAACACTCCAATGACAGACTTCTTTCGTGTATACATCATCCATATAGGCATTCCAATGACAGACTTCTCTCGTGCATACATCATCCATATAGACATTGCAATGACAGACTTCTCTCGTGTATACATCATCCATATAGACATTCCAATTACAGATTTCTCTCATGCATACATCATCCATATAGACATTCCAATGACAGACTTGTCTCGTGTATACATCATTCACATTGACATTCTAATGACAGACTTGTCTCGTGTATATATCACCCATATATACACTCCAATGACAGACTTGTCTCGTGTATACAGCATCCATATAGAAATTTCAATGACAGACTTCTCTCGTGTATACATCATCATATAAATATTCCAATGCCAGACTTCTTTCGTGAATGCATCATCCAGACAAACACTAACATAACAGTTTTCTATTGTGTATACATCATCCATGTAGACATTCCAATGACTGACTTCTCTTGTGTATACAGCATCCATATAGACATTCCACTGACACACTTCTCTCGTGTTTACATCATCCACATAGACATTTTAGTGACAGACTTCTCTCGTGCATACGTCCATATAAACATTCCAGTGCCAGACTTCTCTCGTGCATACATCATCCATATAGACATTCCAATGACAGACTTCTCTCGTGAATGCATCAGCCAGACAAACACTAATATAACAGTTTTCTGTTGTCTATACATCATCCCTATAGACATTCCAATGACAGACTTTTCTTTTGGATAAACCATCCATATAGACAATCCAATGACAGACTTCTCTCGTGTATCCATCATCCATGTAGACATTCAAATTACAGACTTCTCTCGTGTATACTGCATCCAGATTGACATTCCAATGACAGACTTCCCTCGTGTATACATTATCCATATAGACATTTCAATGACAGACTTCTCTTGTGCATACATCATCCATATAGGCATTCCAATGACAGACCTCTCTCATGTATTCATCATCCACATAGACATTCCAATGACAGACCTCTCTCGTGAAAACAGCATCCATATAGACATTCCAATTACATACTTCTCTCGTGTATACATCGTCCATATAGACATTCCAATTACATACTTCTCTCGTGCATACATCATCCGTATAGACATTCCAATGACATAATTCTCTCGTGTATACATCATCCATATAGACATTCCAATGACAGACTTCTCTCGTGTATACAGCATCCATATAGACATTTCAATGACAGACTTCTCTCGTGTATACATCATCATATAGATATTCCAATGCCAGACTTCTTTCGTGTATACATCAACGATATAGACATTCCAATTACAGACTTTTGTCGTGCATAAATCATCCATATAGACATTCCAATGACAGACGTCTCTCGTGTATACAATATCCATATAGACATTCCAATTACAGACTTCTCTAGTGCATACATCATCCATATAGAGATTCCAATGACAGACATGTCTCGTGTATACATCATTCACATAGACATTCCAATGACAGACTTGTCTCGGGTATACATCATCCATATAGACATTCCATTGACAGACATCTCTCGTGCATACATCATCCAAATAGACATTCCAATGACAGACTTCTCTCGTGTATACAGCATCCATATAGGCATTCCAATGACAGACTTCTCTCGTGTATACATCATCCATATAGACATTCCAATGACAGACTTCTCTCGTGCATACATCATCCATATAGACATTCCAATGACAGATGTCTCGTGTATACATCATCCATAAAGACATTCCAATGACAGACTTCTCTCGTGCATACATCATCCATATAGACATTCCAATGACTGACGTCTCTCGTGTATACAGCATCCATATAGACATTCCCATTATAGACTTCTCTCGTGCATACATAATCCATAGAGACATTCCAATGACAGACTTGTCTGGTGTAAACATCATTCACCTAGACATTCCAATGTCAGACTTGTCTCGTGTATGCATCATCCAAAAAGACATTCCAATGGCAGACTTCTCTCGTAAATGCATCATCCAGACAAACACTAACATAACAGTTTTCTATTGTGTATACATCATCCATGTAGACATTCCAATGACTGACTTCTCTTGTGTATACAGCATCCATATAGACATTCCAATGACACACTTCTCTCGTGTTTACATCATCCACATAGACATTTTAGTGACAGACTTCTCTCGTGCATACGTCCATATAAACATTCCAGTGCCAGACTTCTCTCGTACATACATCATCCATATAGACATTCCAATGACAGACATCTCTCGTGTATACAGCATCCATATAGACATTCCAATTACAGACTTCGCTCGTGCATACATCATGCATATAGACATTCCAATGACAGAATTCTCTCCTGCATACATCAACCATGACAGGTGTCTCTCCTGTATGAATAATCCATATAGAAGTTATGAAGCAGTAGTTATAACAGTTAAAATATGGTACGTCTAAATAATACACAGAACTGAAAGATGATGTACCTGGTTCCTTTAGTGGTATGTGGTCTGGTGAGTGTGGTATAGTATATGATGTCATGTGTAGTGGGGTGTAAGGTGTTTGGTATATTGTGGTGTGCAATGTGGCGTGCAGTGTGGTGTGTAATGTAATGCGTGATTTGGTGTGTTGTGGTGTGTAGTGTAGTGTGGTGTGTAGTGAGATGTGGTATTACTGGTGTGGTGTGGTGAGTGTTGAGTTGTGTGGTGGGATGTGTGGCGTGTCGAATGAGAGTGAGTGGTATGAGGTGTACTGTGTGCACATAAAATAATATAACCATATAACTTTGATTGAACAAATCAGCAGCCATCGTCACATCCAAGCTTGGCTGTAATGGTTATCCAACGTCTCTTGATTCTGATAGACTGTTTCTTGCCCATCTCTTGGTGTCATCTTCCCACTTATGGTACTGTTGATTTTTAACTTTTCTGTCCATTATGATTGCAACAAAATGTATCTTTTTTACTTACTTACTTAGTCGTTCCTCTTCTACCGTGGGGTGTAGAGGTTTGCCTCAGAGAGCGCCGTCCCTGGTTCTAATCTAGTCCACGGTCCTTCAGGGATTGTCTAATGTTGTCCTCCAAGTGGACTCTGGGTCTTTCTAGAGGTCTGGATCCCTGGCTCTTTGTTTCCCACACTTGACGTGGTAGCCGATCTTCTCCTATTCTACAGACATGACCAAACCATCGTGGTTGGGACTGTTCTAGTTGGGTCTGCTGGAGCTGGGTTTTGAGGCCTTTGCGTATCGTCTGGTTGCGGACAATTTCTTCTTGTTACTTCAGCTACCTTCCTCAGATACTCATTTCTTTTCTGAGGTTTGGAACGGGCTTTTGTGGGTTGTAGTCATTGCACATAACTCGCATCTATTAGTCACGACTAGAGCATAGGTGGAGAGGTCTACAGTCATCTTCGCCTTCTTGCCAAATTCTTGTTTTTATGAGGAATCCTCGATTTGTGGTCTGAAAAAGTCTCACAGCTGCTGCTCTTCGGGTAGTCAACTCTTCTTTGATGCCTTCCTTCCGGTCTATGACAGCTCCAATGTATTTAAAGTGGTTGACCTGCTCCAGGACCTGTTCTCCCAGCATAAATTAATGTCTGCCTTTCTCTTGTAATAGCACTATGGTTTTTGTTTTGGAGCTGCTGATGACCATCCCTCGCTTCTCCAGCTCTTCTCTCGAGACTTGCAGATTGAATTGAATATGCCCTTCTTATTTAAGAATCAGCTGACACCAGCTCTAAAATACAAACCTGTCCCATCTTCCAGTACCCCACTGGAATACTTTCTTGTCCTCTGCTTACATGACTTGATGACATCGTCCATGAGAAGTATGAAAAGATAAGGTGACAGAATATCACACTGTTTTACACCAGTGATGGTCCTGAACTCTTCTAACTTATGGTTTGCCGTCCACGTATAATTTCTGCAAGATTTCTAGAAGCTCTGTATAGTATGGATCAGAGGTGTTGAAATGTTTTTCTTTGCCGAGAAGTCCCAAAGTTTGCTCCAGGGGACCTTGTCAAACGCCTTTTCAGATCCAAGAAATTAACATGCATCTCACTTTTATATTCAAGGACCTTTTCTCTCAGCTGTCTGAGTGTGAATATATGGCCTATAGTACTTCGGTTTGCTCCGAAGCCACATTGGTCCTCATCCATTTGTGGCTCAGCTAGGCGTCTCAGTCTCTGCTCCATAATTCTTGAGTAAATTTTACCAGGGACACTGAGAAGAGATATGCATCTATGTACCAGTTTGCGGTCTACAAAGTCCCACTCAACTGGGGATCGAACCATGAACCACCGAGCTAGGAAGCCAGTGCACTAACCACTGCGCTCCCCGGCTCCCACCATCAATGAGCTCTGAGAAATATTCTTTGCATCTTTCCATTGCTTTCTTTGGGGCAGTAACCAATATGTCTTTAAACAATCAATCAACCTTTAGCTCCCCAACAAGCATAGGCCTTCAACAAACACATGCCAAGTCCTCCTGTCACGTGCAATCCGCTCAACGTCTTTCCATGTTTTCAATATGTCTTGCTTGTCCTTTATAAATTTAAGAGGGAACAGTCTTTCCTTCCTCATGTTCTTTATGGTCCTGTAGAATAATTTCTGATTTTCTTGAGCATCTTTTTCTAGGTTTCTCCAAATTCTTCCTAGGATTTCTGTTTTACTGCTGTTATACCTTGTTCTGTGCTTCTGTTCTGAGTATCACATATTCTCTGTATCGCTCTGTTTTTTTCTTCTGTGTTATTAGCGTGTAAGTATTGTTTCCATGCCTTTTTCTGTTATTTAATTTTCCCTTTAACTTCCTCTGTCCACCAAGGTGTCCTTTTTCTCTTCTCCATAAGCTGGACTTCGCCACATTCTTCTGCAGCTGATTTTATGATGTCCTTGAATTTAAGCCACAGTTTTTCCAGGTCATCATGTCGTTCTTCTAAGTTTCTCACTGCTGTAGAAATAAACTCTTGATACCTGGTCCTAATTTCTGGCTCTCTTAGCTTGTAGGTCTTAGTGCTCATCTCCCCTGCTCCATCACTTAGTTTCTTCCGTGATGATGGGCAATGCCTAGGCAGAGAAACTCTTTTAGTTGTTCTTTTAATTGGCATCAGATAGTGATCACTTCCAATCTACTGCCCTCTCTAGAATCTAGCATCCCGCACAGACGTGAATGAGCTCTTCCTAAATATGGCATTGTCTATGAATGATTTCTCATTTTTAGGTGGTTCATAAATGGTGTATGTGTGTAGGCGCTTATGAGGGAACTTTATGTTCGGAATGACAAGGTTTTGTTCAGTGCAGAATCTACGGAGTCGCTTTCCATTATCATTTAGTGAATCTTCTCCGTACCTTCTGATAACACCACCCCCATCTAGCATGGTCATTTCCAACTCTGGCATTGAAATCCCTGAGGTGGATAATTTCATCCAGGCAATCGTTCACTATCTTTTGAAACAGCCCAGAGACTTCTTGTTTGGCTTCTGTTCGTTCATTTTCCTTTGGCCCATACACAATGACAAGGTTGACTATGGTTTCTCCTTCTTTTAGCTTTAGCACAATAATGCGCTCCGACACAAAGTTCCATCCTTTGATGCTGTCTGTTTTCTTGTTCGCCACAATACAACTCACACTCTCATTAGCTCTTTCGGTTGTGGGGACTCAATTCTAGAGCAGTATTTCACCATCGAGATCCATAACTCCAAGTCCCTTTCTCTTCGTTTCCGTCAGATCCAGGATTTCTATTTTTGTTTTCCTCATCTCCTCCACCAGCTCTTTAATCGTTCGTAATCCGTGCCAGTTCGTCGCCTTTAAGATCAGCCCATGTCACGGAATTTACGCCCCTTGCTTTGCAGTGATGTTCCAACAGTGGTCAAAATTCAGGGTATCTACTGAGGGTCTTTAAAGGTGTTTACCTTTCGCTCACGATTACTCTTGGCAGTGATGTTAATTAAAGAATGGTGCTTCAATCCTAGAGAGCATCACAGGAATGTCAAGAAATCAATTACTACGGCTGATAGGATCCAGGCCGTGTAAACTTTGTATCTTTCCTGACCTTCCATGAGTTAGGATTTCGCTCGTTCTAATGATCAGTTCCCAAACTGATTTAACTCAGTATAATATTACTTAAATAGCTCTGTTATAAATATTTAAAATGACTGAGTCATATAGGTACAGTTCACTCAAAATGACTAAATCAACTATAAATTTGTATATCTACAGATAACAGAATTGAATAATCAGGTATTATTAACAATAGTAAAATAAATAAGGGAGGAATGAGTTTAGATAAAGTCTTTAAAATTTCCTCACAGGTGATGGTCTGATTTGAAAAAATCTTCCTGATTTTAAAATAGAGAGTTCCTTAGCAGCTTTGAATGGGTACTTAGCTGCCAGTAAAATGTCGGTTGGTTTCTGCTCCAGCCGATGCTTGTTCTTTGCAGGTTATGGACTGGTTCACTTGTCACTGGTCAAGTCTGGTGGCCGCAACACGTTCCTCGTAATATCGTGGAGAAATAACGTGGAGTAATTGCGAAGATGGTCCAGCGTCTGTTAAGACCCGTCTGTCGTAGGTGTCTAGCTCTAACTGCAGGCCACTAATACCACTCACTTGTTCCACAGATAGCACCACCAATTAGTACCACGGACTAGTATCATGAAATAAAAGAGAAACAAATACCCTCCTGAGTATTGGGTTTCATGACACGAAAATCATATGTCCCTCCCTTCATTCCACTATCCCATCTGCCTCAGAACTTTACTCTGAGCATTAATGTTAATCCTAAAGAGCGGAAAACATCCATCGCATTGATATTGAATATGTTTACACTTACAGTTGCACTGGTTGAAAAGGTTAATATAATAATTATGTACAACAGTTCTATTATTATCAACTCCTTGCTCCATCTGGAACTTGGGACTACTTCTGCATTTGGTTCTCTATGAGAAACCCGCATGAAGCAGTCACCAGCTCTTGCAGTGGTGGTTCATGAAACTATCATTCTATATGCTGAGGTTGCTAGTCTCGTATGATGTGGACATCCACTAAAAATTTTCACTTGTTAATAAATGCAAAATATAGAATTATAATACAACGGGCTGATCACCTGTTTGCTAGTCAATTTGATTACGGAAACAACGGCAAGTGGATTAATTTGTTGTTGCCCTAAAGACGCCACTAGGCGTGATGGGATACAACGGCAAAGAAATCAATTTGTTGTTGCCCTAAGACGCCACTAGGCGTATTGGCCACTGACTGCTTTGTCGGTTGGTGGCTAAGGATGGAAGAAGAAGAAGAAGAAGATAGAATTATAAAATGTAAAACGTACCTCCAATTTCTTTGGGAATACAGACTGACCTCTGACTCAGAGAAATAGTTAAAGCAAATTTATTAAGATGCCTGTTACATGTGGTCTGGGGTGTTACTTTATAATAGACTCCCACTATGACTTAATGTTCAGGTTCCTACGATTCTGGGCTTTCCATGTTAATGAAGGTAGAGTTTTCCTGGGATGTGTCCACAAGATGCTCAAACACATTGTCCGGTCTTTTAAAGTGGAATCCTAATCCTATTCCTTATTCTGGCTTGTCTGACTGTCTTCTTGACGAGTTGAATTTCACAGTCCGGTTAACTCACAAGACGCTAAATTATAAGGCAACATTCGGCCCAAATCCAGGTTGCTACTTTATGACAAGGCTCATCAGAAAAGTTGTATTTTTAAATTTCAAGTGACAAGCCAATAGCATGCAAGATGCATATATGTCCCCTTCTCTCACGAAAAAATTCCTACATAACAAACGCGAAAAAAAAATGTGTTGTTTACAGTCACCATAAATGGTATGCCCGCTTCCGTCTATTATCGATCATGTTTACACTCATGACTTCGTAATATATCACATGTAATCTCTTTCAAGATGGATAATTATTCTTCTGACAATTCTTGTCCCGGAACGTGTTTGACATTTACCCGGTCTTAGCCAACGATCAACAAACTGGTCAGACAGCTATTATCATGGATAGTCGACTATGATAATCCCAAGGCTGCTTACGTACTAATCCCGTCGCTCCCCCGCACTGTCTAGTCTGGTATGAAAATGTGTTACACATTAGTAAACCACACTTCTCTCTACCGATCTCAAGTGTCCATATGGGTTCAAACGAAAGAGACTGATTACCATAATCAGGAAAAGATGGTCGCTGAAGTCCCGACATAACAAGAATTGACGAAACAATGAATCGAAAATACCAAATACTGTCAGAGGTGGGAAAAACTAAAGTAAAGAGCACAGAATGAATTATAGGATGGCACAGATAAATGTGACGTTTGAGGTTATTCTGCCACAGTACTGTTTTCTCTCTTGCATTACTTGTAGTCACGTTTTAAGGCAAACAGGTGATTGACATGTTGTGCCTTTGCAAGGTGGAAGGGCTGCCTCCTTATGGCCTGTATGCACGCCGCTCTCCTCCTTTTTCAGCAGGTTATGAGACCGGCCTAGGTGAAGTTATATTTTCTTTTTTATGATCAAAATATTTCTCGTCAGTTGCACATTAGTGATCGTGTTACTCCACATTTAATCCTGTTCTACACAAGTAACATTTTATGAAAGTCTGTAACTTCTTGTTTGACGTTTTTGTTATTCTCAATGTTTGAAAGCCATCCACTTGGTCTGCCATAACATTTGAGATTAAGATTTTTATTTTTATATTAGACTTGATGTGCGTTAATTTCCATATATTTCCCAGTGCAACGAAATCTTCTCTAGCCTTGCATAATGTTATTGCGGCATCACTGTCTATTTCCCAGCTTTGTCTATATTGCTGCCATGACATGTATGATCCACATTTTGTGGTGATGTTTCTTTAAGCGCTATATGGCTATCATTTGTTGCCTATATTCTCATAATTTTTGTTTTGTCCCCGTTGTGTGGATTATTGAATGTGTATTTAGAGGACAAGAGATATACAGAAGTAAAAGATATTTGACAACATGGGAACATTAACAAAACAAAACAAAACTTCGAACATTTATTTTGACTATTCCAAACGAAATTTTAACTGTGGTGAACTAGTGTAGTTAGCTATAGTACGCTTAAAAGACCACAGCCCACCTGAGAAACCAAGGTGGAGGAACACAAATGGGATGGATTAAGCTGTTCGGAACATTCTATTCGTAAGGGATAATTGTTCGCAAGTGCTTGAGAAATCAATACTGCACGGCTCATGTGTGAGATAGATAAAATGTCTGAGGAGCAAAAGCCGATATTGCCAGCTAAAGTTTATCTGTGGAACATTTGTTATATTTTATATTTGTGTTTAACAAATAGAAATGACAAAAAGAATTACTTGCAAATAACATGACATTTGTACACATTTAATAAACTTTCAATTTCCCTGTGCAAGATATTTAGATATACTGATCAATTAGGCGAATAATAAATTATTAGTATCGTCACTGATACGTAAAGAAATAGATTGTGATCTGTTATTCTGTTCCTTAAACTCTCGCTAGAATTAGCACGATTAGAGGCGCGGCCTCTTTACATGACTCGTCTTGGCGAATGTGCCAGAACAAGCGTTGACTTCGGAAAGTTGGTAAGTAGAATTCTTGTTATAATTACGATAATCTTGAATCATCTGTATCTTTTCTTTGTTAGTTCCTTATGCAGCATGGAACCACCTGTGTAGCTGATACCCTTACTGGAAGCCTGTACCTGATAATTATAAGATGGTGTAGATGTAGTTTATGTAGCAACTTGTTTTACATGAAGAGACTGATAGCGTCATGCACTACCTCATGTAAATCGCCGCCTACGACATGTCGGACGGAGTAGGAGCATTACTTTTTTCTTTAGTTTAGTCCCCTACATGGTCAAATTAGCAGAATACTCCAAGTATTTAGTTCAAGAAAACTAGTTTTAAAATGTGCACCTGTTGTTACAAGAACTGACAGCAGGAATTTACAGTCAGTGTTATTAAAACAGCGACTTCATTTCCAGTCACAATTATCAACCTTTTGTTACAACAACTGACAAGGAATTTAGAATCTGTGTTACTAAAGACAACAACATTATTTTCACCGCGCCCCTAGGCCATAAAATATGCTCTCTTTGTTATAAACTGCTGACTCCAGAAATTGAGACTCAGTGTTATAAAATAGTAGCGACATTATTTCTAGTGCGCCCCTAGGTCACAAAAAGGAATGTGTTAGAAAACAAGTTAGCTAAGAGATTATTTATGTGTGCAATCGTAGAATGCAAAAATGTTATTATATTTCGCAACATGGTTAAAGGAAAACAGTAACCACTTAACGGAATGTCTGGTGTAAACTTGAGATCTGTTACCAAAAAAACAGGAAAATGACCAAACGTTGTGACCTGAGCTCCAGAAAACTAGACTTAATAACATTCTGCTCCAGGGTTCGAAGAATGCATTTCAAAACCTTTGCTTAATGAACGAGATCAATAGTTTTCAGAGACCTCTTTGCACGTGCCTCATCTTCTGCTTCATCTAAGTGAACATCAAAGGATTTAATAACCACCTTCTGCATCATGATCTGGGGTGGGCCAGTTGGAAATTAGTTGCTGCAATTAACAAAACAGGGGTAAAAAGGGGTTCTGGGTTCGGTATTTGAGGCAACGGATCGAATAGTTGGAAGAGGTAATCCACATAAAGTTTACGACTATTCTCACTTGTTCCAGTATGAGGACGGCTTTGACAATGCCAATGTGATTGGTTTTTTTCGGTGTCTTAGAAGGTCCGACAAGAGAATTTCACACCCTACAAGTTCATTCAGTGTGTTATTAGCATGCACAAGGGAATTTCAAACTTCATCAGTTTTTGCAGTGAGTGTTACTAGGACACAAAAGCGAATTTCAACCTCAAGAGATTCTCTGCAGTGAGTAATACTTAGAATTAGGAGAGAGGGGAATTGATGCTTGATTTTCTTAAAATGATTTTATATTGTTTATTAATCTTCAAAAAATCTTAACTGATTAAAACATTAAATTAACAATTATTTGTAATAGTAACATGGATTATAAATATGACACACATAATGTATCCATTTAAAAATTGGACGCATCTTTAGATGTGCTGAAATAATTATTTAAATCATGTAACATTAAAGAATATGCACAATTGAAAATGTAGAAATTATTTTTAATAACTATATATCAGAAATGTTGTAGCCTCTGAACATAATATTGCTTTGAATTATTTTGTTGTCCTCAGACTCAGTGCAGTGTCATCCACTGTAATTGTTTTCAATGCCAAAACAGGAGTTTCACAACGCAAAAGATTTGGAAGCAGAGCCCGGTTAGTCTAAAACGTCATTTTGCGTGTTTTTGTCGTTTCTGCGTATTTTGTTTAAAAAAATTTCTTCTCAGGCTGGAATTTTGCCTTAATTTGACTTCCGTTCATTGTGGTATTTTTACAGTTGACTGCGTTTGATTTCGTTTAGTTGATATTTGGCCTGATATTAATTAAAAATTTTCTAACGTCTGACATCGTTTAATATAGATATTTTACGTAACTCTTATTTCCCTTTATTTTGTTTCTTTACATCTGCCTTAGTTAGGTACTTAGTTTAGTAGTGATATTTTGCCGAACTTAAGACTTCCATTAATGTTTGTGTTATGCCTCACTGTGACTTGCTTTATGATCGCCTTTGTCTAACGTTAACTTCGTTCACTATGGTATCGATATCATCATCATCATTAAATCTAGCACTCAGCTGTCCAAGGAGCAGAGGCCTTCATGCTGTCCTCTTGTACTATGCCATCCGCTCAGGATCTTTAAATGTTTTCTTTATCCGTTATGTTATGTCTCCATTATCTTCTCCATGTCTTTTTCCATCTACCTTTCTCACTCTGGGAAGTCCAAAACAGAGACTACCTGGCAATGCTATCAACTGGGTTCTACATCGTCTCATATGTCCGAGAACGCCAATATAATTCTGTTATTTCTGCTGCCACCAGTGCTGTTTTGTCTTGTTCTTTTAGCGCACTATTATTCCAGATGCCAAATCAGGAGATTTTTCTAGATGAAAAAAAAGATGAGTCAGCAACCAAAACTCCTTTACGCTTTCTATGTGTTGTGATGTAAGCCTCCATAATAGATGACCTTCTTCCATCTTGGATGACCGAGTAGAATTCAAATTATTTACTTTGGTTGACTAGTCTATCTTTGCTGAAGCTTTGGTGTCTTAGTGTCTACAGAATGGAGTAATCGGCGAGATGCCCAACCTTTCTTAGTCATCTGTTACGAGATGCCTGGTAGGTTCAGTATTACTAGTCTGTATTTCCTTCTCGGCCCAGGGTAAAACACATGCGTAAAATGGTATTAGCACGTGTCTTTCAGTTCCTTATGGAGCATGGAACTGGTTCCACCTGGAGGAAGCCTGCACCAAGCATCACGCGTTCTTGCAGCGTTGATCCATGTTGTCACAGAACGTCTCAATTTGCTCTTTTGTGTAATCTCTCACACCTTCAGCCCTCACAGTATCATTTATTTTTCTTCATTTGTCTCACCAATCGCTTTTATTTGGCATAAATCATGCCTGTCATTCATTATTTTTCTCTATGCTGGATATAGGAGGGTGAAGTCTCTAACACTCCACTCCCCTACGGAAGTATCTGCTATGGGACTATCTATATCTCTTACAATTTTGCTTTACCACTCCTCAGACTTCTGCCATCACCGGTGTCAATACCTTGTCGAGGTATGGCGGCTTGCGTACCCTGATTACCCCCAGAGCTATGCCAGCGGGAATTTTACTCCTGGAAGGTTCTACCAAGCTGGACAGGTTTGCGCGGGCAGGGGTCAGACTAAAGCAGACACTCTGGTCCTCCAGGTTGGGGGTTTTAGCATAGGGCTGACACCCCTGTCTATGTAAAAAAAATTGAAGTTACGGAAACAACAACGAATAAACAAACTTTGCTGCGGAACGGACACCCGGAGTCTGAGGCTCGTATGACTGTCAGTGGTGAAAGCCGAAAGGAAGCCACTGACATGAGAACGGACGTCCTGACCGCAAAACATGATACAAGAATAGGATTTTGGAATGCCAGGACAATGAATGAGACGGGTAAAAAAAAAAACAGGTCACGGCAGAAATGAGAAACTATAGGTTACACATTCTAGGGATAAGCGAGAGCAGATGGACAGGGGCAAAAAAAAGTTAAAACAGCAACAGGAGAAACAGTAATTTACTCTAGAAGAGAGGATGGACAGCACAATGAAGGTTTAGCCATTATTCTACAGAAAGGAATAGAAAGGACATTACTGGAATGGAAACCCATCAACAACAGACTGATAAGATTAAGATTGAGAGGTAGATTCACCAATACTACAATAATACAATGCTACGCACCAACGAATGACAGCGATGAAGAGGTCAAGGATGAATTCTATCAACAACTGCAGAAAGAAATGGAAGACACACCTAGATATGATCTTATTATAATAATGGGAGACCTCAATGCGAAAGTTGGTACACACAATACATATAATGAAAGAGTAATGGGGAAATGCGGCAGCGGAACAGCAAACGAAAATGGAGATAAATTAATAAGTTTCTGTAGTATTAACAACAGAAGCAAAGAACAAAGTGCTAGCAGCAAAACAGAAGTCCTGGGAAGAATTTGGAGAAAAGCTAGAAAAAGATGCACAAGAAAACCAGAAATTGTTCTTTAAGACACTAAAGAACATGAGGAAGGAAAAACAATGCCCTCTCAAATTTATAAAGGACAAGCAAGGCAAATTGCTTACTGCTCCGAAGGAAGTAATGGGAAGATGGAAAGAATATTTCTCAGAACTCCTTGATGGTGAGCATGGTTAAGCATCAGAAATGATAAACACTAGCACAGAAGAGAAAACGAATGATGGTGAAGATGACATAAAGATGGAAGAACTGAAGGAGCACTGGAGAAAATCAAGATGGGCAAAGCAGCAGGGAATGATGGTATAACACCAGAAATGGTTAAGTTCATGGGAGCATCAGGCAACCTATTGCTCTTAAGGGTTTTGCAGGCAGCGTGGTACAACAAGACCATACCAAAGGATTGGGAAATTGCCAGCATAACACCAATTTTCAAAAAGGGTGACAATCGACAGTGTGGAAACCATAGAGGCATATCCCTTCTCAGTGTCCCTGGTAAAATCTACTCTAGAATCCTAGAGCAGAGACTCCGACACCTAGCTGAGCCACAATTGGATGAGGTCCAGCGCGGATTCCTAGCAAACCGAAGTACTCAAGACCTAATCTTCACACTCAGACAGCTGAGTGAAAAGGCCCTTGAGTATAAGATCATAGATCTGGAAAAGGCATTTGACAGGGTCCCCTGGAGCAAACTTTGGGACTGTTTGGCAAGGAAGAACATTCCAGCGCCTCTGATTCATGCTATACAGAGCTTCTACAAGTCTTGCAGAAATTATGTGAGGACAGCAAACCATAAGTCAGAAGAGTTCAGGACCACCACTGGTGTAAGACAAGGTGATATCCTGTCACCTTACCTCTTCATACTCCTAATGGACGATGTCATCAAGGCATGTAAGGAGAGAACAAGAAAGTATTCAGTGGGGTACTGGAAGATGAGACAGGTCTATATTTCGGAGCTGGCATTTGCTGATGATGTTGCCCTGATTGCTAAATCAGAGGCACATCTTCAANCCTACCTGCAAGTCTGGAAGGAAGAGCTGGAGAAGAGAGGGATGGTCATAAGCAGCTCTAAAACAAAATCCATGGTGATATCACGAGAAGAAAGAAGACATCAGATTAAGCTGGGAGAATAGGTCCTGGAGCAGGTCGACCACTTTAAATACCTCGGAACTATTATAGACCGAAAGGGAGGCATCAACGAAGAGTTGGCCACTCGAAAAGCAGCAGCTGGGAGACTTTTTCAGGCCATAAATCGAGGATTCCTCAGCAAGAGAGAGGTTGATAAGAAAACGAAGATGGCTGTATACCGCTCCACCTATGTCCCAGTCTTGACATATGGATGCGAGTCATGGGCAATGACTACAACCCACAAAAGCCAGATCCAAACCTCAGAAATGAGGTATCTGAGGAAGGTGGTTGAAGTAACAAGAAGAGACATGGTACGCAACCAGACGATACGTCAAGGCCTTAAATCCTACCCCCTGCAGACCCAAGTAGAACAGTCCCAATTAAGATGGTTTGGCCATGTCTGCAGACATGGGAGAAGATCGGATACCACGACAAGCATGGGAAACAAAGAGCCAAGGATCCAGACCCCGAGGACGACCCAGAGTCCGCTGGGAGGACAACATTAGACAATCTTTGAAGGACCGAGGACTAGAATGGAACCAGACCAGGAGGAAGACAGCCGATAGGATAGTCTGGCGCTCTCTCTTCCAAACCTCTACACCTCACGGTAGAAGGGGAACGACTAAGTAAGTAAGTAAGTATTAACAACCTGGTCATTGGAGGAACACTTTTCCCACATAAAGAAATTCACAAATTAACATGGGAATCACCAAATGGTCGGGACAGAAACCAGTTAGACCACATCATGATTAACGGTAGATGGAGACATGCATTACAAGATGTGAAGGTAAGAAGAGGTGCAGATGTGGGAAGTGATCACCATTTAGTAGTAGCAAATCTGAAAGTGAAACTAAGAAGGGCTGGACCAACTGTAACTACACAGAAAAGGTTTGACATCAGCAAATTGAAGGACCCCCTTACCAAAGCTTTTGCTGTGACATAAAGAAACGATATCAATTTGCCAAAAGTCAGGAAAAGACATTGACTGATGATATAGACCAGAAATTCAACACCATTTCAACAATATATAAGGATAAACGCAAATCATGCTTGGTATTCCAAGAAAGGAAGAAGCAAGACTGGATAATACCAGAAACATTAAACACCATAACAATGAGAAAGGAAATGAAAAGAAAGAAAACAGAAGCGAAGTCCCCCAGGTTAAAGCAACTATATAGCAAACAGTACAGTCAGCTGGACAAGGAAGTTAAAGCCAAACCCGAGCCAACAAAAGGAATTTCCTAGACGATCTTGCAAGACAGGCAGAAGAGGCAGCACTGAGAAATGAACAAAGTACAGTATACAAAATAACTAAATTCAACAGCGGAAAACGAGGTGCAAACAATATTACATTAGTAAGAGATAAGCAAGGAAATCTCATCACGACAGCAGAGGGACAGGAAACAAGATGGGCAGAACTCTTCAGAGAAACTCTGAACAAGGAACCACCAGAGACACAATTGAATGTTCCTGAGGCTGTAAACGATCTAGATGTAAATACAGACATTCCACGAAAAGAAGAAATCATCACAGCAATCAAAGGGTTAAAGAACGGAAAAGCTACGGGCCATGATAACTTAAATGCAGAGCTATTATAGACAGACCCTGAGCTAGCAGCAGAACTATTAGAACCACTATTTGCACAAGTCTGAAAAACGGGGACAACACCATCAGAGTGGAACAAAGGAATAATTGTCAAATTGCCCAAGAATAGAGATCTTGCAGACTGCAATAATTAGAGAGGAATCACTCTTCTCTCAGTTTCCAGCAAAATACTAGGCAAGATAATTATTCAGAGAATTTCAAAAGCAGTAGACCACAAACTGAGGAAAGAACAAGCAGGATTTAGAAAGAACAGAAGATGTGTAGATCATATATTCACTCTCAGGAACGTGTTGGGCAACAACCTTACCTTTGAGGTCAAGACAGGAGTACGACAGGGATGCCCCTTATCAACCACTCTATTTTTAACAGTCATAGACTGGGTGATGCGCCAGACAACAGAGGGCAGTCCAAGAGGAATAAGATGGGGTACATTTTCTACACTGGAAGATCTGGAATATGCAGATGACATTGCACTACTAGCACATTCACATCAACACATCCATGAAAAAACGGACAGACTTAATAAGTTTAGCCAGCAGGTGGGCTTGAACATCAATTTAAAGAAGTCAGAGGTCATGATGCTCAATGTGAGCAACCCTGAGCCCATATCAGTAAGGAATCAGCAACTGGTACAGACAGACACCGTCACATACCTAGGATGCATAGTAACACCAGACGGCGGGGCAGGCAAAGACATCAACATCAGAATGAATAAGGCAAGAACAGCCTTTTTTAGCCTAAACAACATCTGTAAGTCCTCTCAAGGAGGACATGCACACCATCATATCTGGCAGACGCTGGAGCTGGGTTGGCCATGTCCTCAGAAGAGACCCCGATGCCATCACAAGAACAGCTATGCTTTGGACCCCAGAAGGAAAACGAAAGAGAGGCCGACCAAAAACAATCTGGCGGAGGACTGTGGAGGCTGAGATGCAAAGAATGAACCAGAGTTGGTGCACTGTACGAAGGATGTCCACCGACCGAGCTAAGTGGAATCAATTTGTTGTTGCCCTACAAGACGCCACTAGGCGTGATGGCCACTGACTGCTTTGACGGTCGGCGGCTAAGGATCAAAGAAGAAGACTCCTTAGACTTATGTACGTTCCGCCAGGTGAACTGGGGTATTATCGTAACAATACCCAGTCATTATCACATGTCAGCAGTAACACGGTTATCTCTTTGAGTCGCCGGCCACCTCTGATAGGAGACGATCCTCGTTTGACAATATGGTCTCGTACGAGGATGAATAGGATACCGTATTGTCCGTTTGAGAAATCAATCTGGGGGATACACACGATCACAGACGATAAGGAGATAATAGCTTCCGCTAAGATCTTCCCTGGTGATTATTGCAGATAAATCTTTCTGGCGAGTCAATATTGGCAGGAAAGCATCTGGACAGGTAATCAGGGCTCAGATTTGCTTTGTGAGGTTTCACAAGATGACACCGGAAATATTACCGCGTTATATGAAAGGGGTCACGCGTTGGAATATTAAACTTAATATTTTAAACATGTGGGGGATTTTTTGAATTAAATACCTCGACCCACATAGTCTAAAGAGATTCCATTGGTTTGAAGTGAGCGCCGGGATATACATTAAATTTCATTGAAAAACTCGGCGGAAAGCCCATCTGTGATCTGAACTAGAAACTGGAAACATAATCTAGCGAAATCCTAAATTCTAAGTGACAGATCGAAGTATTTGGGAAACTTAAAACCTTAAAAAGTAAGCCCGCCTTTATAAATACAGAGACTAAAAAACTTAAGGGACCAGGACTTTAAATACCAAGACTGGAACCGTAAAGAAATGGATCACCCGTCACAAGAGAAACGTTCCCATACCAAATGTTTCGCAGATTCACCCGTCGTACAAGGGATTCAAAATTTCCAGACCACGTGGTTTGAGAGCATATAACGTATATTGCTCGTGTTCATTGTACCCTGCGCGAGGAGATTGTGTATTCCCAAAACATTGGAGTAAGTGTAACCATTATTTTACAAATGTAAATTTGACATGTTTTCTTGCTAAGTGGTTATATATGAAGCTGGCAACCTCCACATATGAAACTAGTATATTTGTAAACCACTACAGCAAGCGCTGGTGATTTCTTCTAGCTAGTCGTGCGGAAAACCGACAGCAGAGGTGACATCAGACTCCGAATGGAGCAGTGATGACTGATGATTATATCACATGTGCCTAAGTAAATAATATTTTGTGAGATGCTAATTGTAACTCAGGCAACTCATTATTCGCGCTGTCCAGACACATTTTCCCAGTTAATACCCAGAGGAATATGGTGAATTTTATTCATCTTCCACGAGCTACACTGTACTCGGAAATTTAATTCTTCTGAGAGATTAACATTAGTGGGTGGACAGCGAGAATGCGCCTGCTAACTGGCAGCACACAAATGTACTTAGCAGAGGCATTTGTTTTCTATTTTGTTTAAAACGTTCGTGGTTACAAGCTATCAGACGGTTCGAAGTACTTAAGTTACTACGCCACTCGTGTGAAAGAAGTACACTCATCACCAAGAAGTGACGAAAACCACAGCTGCAGGACTCCTTTATATCAGTTAAGTGCTTATAGAAAGGCACCAGCACAAGGGACATTATTTTCTGATTACACCCTCACCCTAAATCTCTGTGAAGAGAAAATTTGATTCCAATATAAAAGTCACCAGCATTGTATTTATTTTAAACTGTCAATACTAATGGATTATTAAATATGTTACATGTTATTTTAAAACTAAACATAGTTGATTCAGTTATTATATGTATGAAAGCAAACGTATGAGCCAGAATATTTCATATATATATATATATATATATATATATATATATATATATATATATATATATATATATATATATATATATATATATATATATATATATATATATATATATATATATATATATGCGAGACATATTGTCACCGAATGAGAGAGATTGGTGATTTATTTATAATGTCTCTTCTTATATTCTGTCAAGTGGTTTGCTGAAAACTTCCAGAGATGTTAATTCTTGACTGATTTATTCAGTATTCCCTGTTTCTTGTTTGACTCACTCATGTTATACTCACTCACACTTATTGCCATGTAACACAACAGTAATATTATTAATAACAGCCGGTCGTTCAAATGAACAATTTATTAAACATCAGACAGATGTAACGTATATACAAGGTTCAGCATCAATATACAAAATCATCAATATTGTTGCTTTATTCTCCGTGTCAAAGTTCATTGAAAATACTTCAATTTGTTAGCTCTCTTAGGTCTTTTATTTTTATATAAGTAACGTTTCTGTATCGTTTTATTTTTCATGAATCAAGGCATTCCAGCTATATATTTCATTTCATGCAACTCCTCCGAAACGACTGTGTCATCCCCTTTTAGCGAGCTTTATTTCTTTAGTTCATCTTTCCCTCTTATTCATTATCTTAGACGTAGGAGTTTGGTTCTGCATCTAAGGTTTGTGCTAATTTTACCATTACCACAGTTCCTACAACTTTTGCATAAAATGTACGAAGCTTCATAAAATCGAGTCTCTACAAACCTGCAATCCGCTTGGATTGTAAAACGAAATACTATGGTAGAGAACACGCCTACATATTTATTCTTGGCTTGATATCTTCAAGCTGTCAGTTTTACTTAAAGGTTCGGATAGTCTATCTACTGCTGCATGAGACTCACGAACTAATAAGACTGACTGTAAATGACCAACTCTGTAGGACCAACTGTATTTCTTTGATGGCAACACTTCTATATATACTCTAAAAGTGGTGCGGTGTTTACTAGTCGATTCATTGGTTAATGATTTTTTCCTCAATTTATTCTATTTGTTACAACTATGTGACGTCAATGCTTTGTCCTAGTGATATCGTTACTTACTTATCATATAATTTACATAAGCTCATGCAAATGAGATAACATAGTCCTCTAGTAGCGTTGCTGTCATCGTTGCCAGGCAACTCCAGCCGAAACTTAAAGTTAAGGGAACACAGCTAAGTAAATATTTTCCGGTCACAATATATTTACCTCTAAACAGAGCAATACCACTTGAAGAGGAAATTCGCTGAATTAACTCAGCTGGGGGCTTTAACGGGCTAAAAACCATTGCTTAAATCCTTCACAAAAGACGACGGACAGATATAAGTTAACCATTGCTCAACCCTATGCCGCATGGTTCTTGACTTGTGAATTATCTTTTGGATACTCCCTTCGGATAGAAGCGCCATTGCACGTCACCCCTCTCACCAGTACATTCACTATCTAGGTGTGAATTACCTTTCACAAGTGATTGGCGGCATGAAACATCGCCATATATTATCACGGATTGCCTCCCCTGCTTTGCAGTAGTGGTCCAACAGTGACCAAAACTCAAAAGTATATAATATTGACTTCCAAGGTATCTACGTGCGAGCAATATTACTCTTGGCAGAGGTGTAGATAGAAAATTAATGACACTTCTACCTTAAGGGAGATAACGTCATCCCTCGCACCAATACATTCACTATCTAGGTGTGAATCCCCTTTCACAAGTGATTGGCGGCATGAAACATCACCATATATTATCACGGATTGCCTCCCCTGCTTTGCAGTAGTGGTCCAACAGTGACCGAAACTCAAGAGTATCTAATATTGACTTCCAAGGTATCTACCTGCGAGCAACATTACTCTTGGCAGAGATGTAGATAGAAGATTAATGACACTTCTACCTTAAGGGAGCTTTCACAAGATATTTCCAGAAGTCACGAACAATGTTGCATTGGGCTGAACAATTGTTAACGCATTATATCTGGTCCGTCGCCTTTTGTGAAGGATTTAAGCAATGGTTTAGCCCGTTCAAGGCCCCAGTTGGTGTAATCCAACGAAATCATTCTTATAAGGTATAGCTCTGTTTAGAGGTAAATATATGTCTAGATATATATATATATATATATATATATATATATATATATATATATATATATATATATATATATATATATATATATACATATATACATATATACATATATACATATATATATATATATATGTATATATATATATGTATATATATATATATATATATATATATATATATATATATATATATATATATATATATATATATATATATATATATATATATATATATATATATATATATATATATATATATATATATATATATATATATATATATATATATATATATATATATATATATAAAATATTCTGGCTCATACGTTTGCTTTCATACATATAAAACTGAAGCGACTATGATTGTTTAGTTTTAAAACAACATGTAACAATTTTAATAATGAATTAGTCTTTAAGAGTTAAAATAAATATAGAAAGATTGGTTAAATTTTGATACAAGTTGTCGTCACGTAGACGTAGGTGAGGATTTATCAAAAGTCTGTTGTTTTCGCCTATTTTACAAGAAACTTAACTGTAGCTGAGTCCTGCAGCTGTGGTTCATCAATTATGTGATGACGGAAGCCTTTTCCGCATTCTCTTCCACTGTGGGCGGTTAGGGTGGATGCTTTTCTCTCACACTAGCGGCGTTAGTACCACAAATCGTCTTATGGTTTGTAGCCACGAACTTTAGAAAAATAGAAAATCAAATGCCCTCTGCTAAGTACATTTGTTTGGAGCACTCTAACAGGCTCACGTTCCCGTTGTCCGCCCATCAATGTTAAACTGTCAGAAGAATTAAATTCTCAAGCACACATAACGTAACTCCGAGAAGATGGTTAAAAATCACAAATTTTACTCTGAGAATTAACGGGTAAAATGTGTCTAGACAGTGAGAATATGATTTGTGCCCGAACTAAAAAATTATATGCTACACTTGAGGTACACATGATGTAATCATCACTTATTCCTGCTCCAGTCGGAGTCTCTGGGTCACCTCTGCTATCGGGTTTCCGCGCAGCCAGTCAGAAACAATCACCAGCTCTTGCAGTAATAGTCTATGCATTTACTGTTTTCATATGTTGAGGTTTCCAGCCTTGTGTATATACCCCTTAGCAAAACACCTGTAAAATTTACATTAGTAAATAAATTGTTTACACTTACCCCAACATTTTGGGAAAACACAATCTCCTTGTAGAGATGTAGACGGGACACAGCGCTGTACTAGAAGCTTCGAAATCACTTATGTCTGGAAATTCAGAGTTAATTTCTATGACGGCGGGTGTTCTGCAAAATCCTGGCCTGGGAAAACTTTTGTTTAATTCGTCTATGATTTGTGATCAAATTCCTAAGTTTCCAGTCTTGTATTAAAAATGTGGGTTTACTTGTAAATTCCCAAGTTGCCCAATACTCGATCTTTTACTTATAGTTGTGGAATTTCTAAGTCCAATGTCTCTTTTTCTTTCTGGCTTTCTTGGAGTTGCTCGTATGAAGTTGCGAAGCTGTCTGTTCTGTGTCCCTGAGTTCGCTAGATTATATCTCTCATTCTCAGTTCAAATCACAGATTGTGTTTCCGCCGAAGGTTCCAATAGAATTCATTGTATATTCCAGCCTCATAAATCATCAAAGCCAATCGAGTCTCGTTCAGCACTACGGTGGTAGGGGTGTTTCAAATTCAAAAAATACCCGCATGTGTTTCAAAATATTAAACTTAATATCCACGCGTGACCTCTTCATATCGTTGCGACAGACTTCCGCCGGCATTTGTGCACAACTCATAAACACCATTAGTGAACTCATTTGATGTCCAGATGCTACCTATCGCCAATATTGTCTCTCCAGACAGATTATCGTGATAATCACACACAGTGATGGTCCCATGAAACGATAAACGCATCAACCACATGTGTAATCTGCACACCTTAGACAGCTTTCACAGACAGACAATATTGGCTTCCATAGATGTTGATCGGGCGAGACCGTCTTTTCATGATAAGAATCTCGCTCGCTGACCGGTGATAATGACTGGGTATTGTTACGATAATACCTCAGTTCATCTAGCGGAACGCAAATAAGTCTGAGGAGTGGTAAACAAGATAAAGACAGTCCCATAGCAAATACTTCCGTAGGATAGTGGAGTGTTAGAGACTTTCCATTATGTCGTACAGGTAGGTTTGAAAGTTATTTATGGTCCCCTCTGAGTAGAGTGAATGGTGATAGTACGCGAGAAAAAGGTGTGAGAAATAGATTTCACGGGTGAATAGCTTAAGGAGAAGATATGTCTCTGGAATGAGTAAGTTTCTCTAGTCCAGCCTATCTACGAGGGAAGGTCAAAAAGTAATGCTTCCTATGTTTTATGTATGTAAATACTGCATCGGTGTGCAATTTGTAAATTTAGCAGAATTCCTCAAACACTCTTCTGCACTATATAGCATTACCACTGTAACAGTTTAAAAATGGCTGCCAAAGACGTTCGGTTAAAACAACATTATGTCATATACGACTATAATTTAGTACAAGACAATCTTTCCCTCCCCAAACATATAAATATGAGTTTAACTACACACACACACACACACAGCTATGTGACAACAACACGCACAAACGTGAAAAACTACGGTTAACTGGGAATGGGTCTGACCAACACACAAAGTTAAGTTTCTTTTGTTGTTTATTATCATTACACTTGACAACATCGAATATCTTAAGACAAATCAAATAAAATCAGATTTACCTGCATATGAAATAACAGAATAAATGTGCCCTCCAAAGAACCCAAAAAGGTAATAACCCAAAGGTCAAAGGTTAGCACTATGTTACAGAATAGACAGTAAAGAACAAGTTCTGACTATATGCTACTGTAACAACCCTTTACACACAGTGCGTTACAATGCCAAACAAAAGACAGTAAGAACACATTTCACCCAACCTCCCTGGTGGAATAAGACAGTAGAGGAAGCATGGATAAAATAGAAAAGAGCAACAAAGGAATGGCGTAAAGCAAGAAACAGAAGAATGATGAATGAGGGAGAGGTTGAAGAGATGAAGGAGAAAAAGCAAAGATCCGTTAATAGATTCAAGAGCTTGGCAAGGGAGGTCACGGGTAAAGTGTGGGAGGACTTTGTGATACAGGTGGGCTCGGAAAAAACCCTAAATAAATTCTGGTCCTTACATCGCAGAATGAATAGGAAAAGTGCGAGTCAACCCACCCGTAATATCAAAAGCTCCACAGGACTAAGCCTGAAGACGGACGAAGAGAAGAGAAGAGCCTTATTCAATCGATATGTGGAGCAAACGGATAAAGGTGACAAAAGTGCCCGCCTGAAAATAAAGGACAGTGATCTGGAAAATGCCCTAAGGGGCCAGATATACTTCGATGTCATTTCTGAAGAGGACGTTGTGTACACATTGAAAACCAGCAGAAACACTGATCCAGGTCCTGATGGTGTACAATACCATCACATTAAACAGCTCGACGACACGGCCATTATTAATACCTGCATACATAATGCTGAGGTGTCGGAAAACTGACTACACAGTTACCTCAGGCCACTTCCTAAACCTGGCAAAGACCCCACATAAGACAGTATTGCCTCCCCTGCTTTGCATGCTGCTTTGGCTGAGCACGTTAATTCCAGAATCTGCAGACCGGGACCCAAAGACGCAGCAACAGAGAATGCAGTCAACGACCCATAGCTTGACTGCTTGCGTCAGGGTCAGCGAACCAGAGCTGACCAAGACCCTACTCCACCTCCAAGTGGTGGTCCTGGAAACAGGCTGCATCACTACAGTCTGGCTGAGAGAGTAGGGATCGAAGAGGGAAGGCAAACCCGGTCCCAAAAATGCCTTGCTGAAGTCGGATGTGTCGGCCGAAAGGCGCAGATATCGCAGCTTCGCTGTAAACAGACACAACGCAACCAACATCCTTTTCAGGATGAACGAGGAAGAAGAATCTGCCGACCACTTTTGTGAAGAATTATGCAATGATTAATTTTAGCTCGTTAAGCCCCCACCTCTGATTTACTCAGTGGAATTCTTATTATTCTAGTTTAGCTCTGTTTAAAGTGTGTGTAGTAAATTGACTGAGACAAACATGCAGTACATTTAAAAGGATTAAATCGAAGTTAGATTTGTAAAATAACAAACTTTAATAATCACTTAAGTTTTAACAGTTTGAAAATCATTGAATAGTTTAGAAGAAAAGTTTCATCATTGATTTATAGTAGAGTAGATGTGAAAAAAAGTTCACTTTGGCAGCGTACATTTTGCACCTAGCTGCCAATAATAGTTCTGCCCCGGCTGTTGGGTTCTTTTTACACTCCTCGCGCCCGACGCCGGTCAACGTTGTCGGGTGAAACTCGTTTCTCATAAATGTCAAGGAGAGTCTACAAAGTTGGTCCCTCGTCTTAAAGCGTAGGCCACTTGTCCCTTCTTGTTCCAGAGATAGTATCTTTCTGCTGGTACCACCAATAACTATGATAAAGAATAGAAACGAAACGCTCTTCTGAGTATTGCGTTTCCCGACACATACTTGTGTGTCCCCTTTCGTCTATTCTACCATCCCATTTATCTCAGAATTTACCTTCGATGAGAATTAAATTTAATCCCTCGGGATAAAACTTTCTTTTACATTTAAATTGAATAGCTTTAGCTTTACATTACATTTAAATGAAAAGGTTAATAGCTCAGATAGAGTATGTTTACATTTACATTTCCACTGATTGAAAAGTGTTCACAGTATAAATTGAAAATGTTTTCATTTATATTTACACTGATTTGAAAAGTTTGAAACTTCCTTTAATTTTAAAGTGCACATTTTAACATCGACATTTACACTGTTTTGAAACTGTAAGAATGTACATCATTTCTTCCATTTTTTTCTCCCTGCTCCATATGGAACCTGGGACTACTTTATGCTTTTAGTTCTCCCTACGAAACCAGCAATAAAGCAATCACCAGTCCTTGGCAGTGGTGGTTCATGAAATCATCATTACATACGCTGGGGTTGCCAGTGGAATGATGATTTCAAGAACATTTCTGTGCGTAAATGCAAAGGTCATGTTTTCCAAATATGGAAGTGAGATTTCCGTACTATTCTCGTCAGTGATTACAAATAACTTCTTACTTTTAGCTCAACTAATATCTTCGTAATAATTCTGCCGGAAGCTTATTACAACATTTGGTCTTCCATGTGCATGTCTGTAATATGTCCGCAGACGGGTAATTTATCTCCCCGACCCTCGTGTAACCATCTGGGCTGTGACTCTTCACGACAGTAATTAGGGAATCCCAATCGCCATATCCGCGCTAAATAAACTGGCTGGGCATAAGTCGTGCTAATCCGGCGCCGCCACGGTTTGGTACACGAGAATTTTACCAACATGACTGTCGGTCAATATTGCATCACTTATCTACTCTCTCAGCAGGGATGGTGAGGTAAACAGACAAGACGAATTATTACTAAAAGGGTAGTAAGATGATTTAAAAATACGAAATATCTGCTTGACAGCAGAGAAAGAAAAAGTGCCGAACACTGGACATTTCACGTAATCAGTACTCACAACAAATGTAACTGACTACTGCCGGAGAGGAGAAGAGATTGAGCCGATAATTCCGTCACATGCAGGTTTACTCATAAGGAACTAACAGCAGAAATTGCCCCAAGCTCCATAGAGGGCAAATAGTGGATGAACATAGTTGTTATACAAGCACTTTCGTAAATTTCATATATATATATAAATATAAATATAAATAAATAAATAAATAAATATATATATATATATATATATATATATATATATATATATATATATATATATATATATATACGAGGGGCGTTCAGAAAGTAATGCACCACATCGTTTTTCTCAGTTAATAATGAAGATAGAAGCATGAAATTTTGCACACTTCAAATATGGCATGTCCAATTGTGTGCACCAAATTGCACCGCAATCGGCCAAATAATACGGCTGCCCTAAACCGTTGAAATGGAGCATGTTAGCAGCTTGCGTTATAAGCAGCGAATTGTGATAGAATTTCTCGTTGCAGAGAAGGAAACTGTTGTGAACATTCACAAGCATCTGTGTGATGTGTATGGAAGTTTTGCAGTCGACAGGAGTACAGTCAGTTGCTAGGTTCAGAGAATCAAGGAATCAGGAAGTGGAGATACGGAGCTGCTTGATTGGCCGCGCTGTGGACGTCCTGCCACAGCCACCAACGCAGAAATGTTGAAATGCGCTGAGGGCATTATTCTTACTGATAGGCGAATCACTACTCGACAATTGGCTTTACATCTGTCAGTCAGCATTGGTAGTGCAAATCCAGTTATAAAAACTCTCGGATTTTCTAAGGTTTGCGGAAGATGGGTTCCTCGAAGTCTCACAAATGACCACCGATTGCAAAGGAAAACAATTTCTTCTAAATTGTTGAAGCGTTTCAATGCTGATGGAGAGAACATTTTGGCTAAGATCGTTACAGGTGACGAAACCTGGGCACATCATTTTGAACCTGAGACAAAAAGACAGTCAATGGAGTGACATCATCCGCAATCACCAAGAAGAAATAAATTCAAGACAATTCCTTCAGCTGGAAAGGTCATGATCACTGTCTTTTGGGACATTGAAGGTGTGATTCTTGTGGACGTTATGCCAAGAGGAGAGACAATCAATTTGCAAGCTTACATTAAGACATTGAAAAAACTCAATCAACTTTTTCGCAGAATTCGGCCGCACAAGAATCCAGCAGACCTGCTTCTCCTTCACGACAATGCGCGCCCTCACACAAGTCTGGCAACACGGGAAGCAGTCACCAAATTGGGTTGGACTGTATTACCCCATCCACCCTATAGTCCCGATTTGGCACCCTCTGATTTTCATCTATTAGGTCCACTTAAAGATGCACTCCGTGGGACAAGGTTTGAAGATGATGAAGGAGTGATTCATGCAGCGAAGAAATGGCTGCATGATCAAGACAAAATCTGGTACGGGCTAGGAATACATGCACTTTTTTCGCGCTGGCATAAAGAAGTACAAGTTGATGGGGATTATGTTGAATAATACCGACGTTTACATGACATATCCATGTATATTGTGTATAAATTTCATACTTTTTTTGGAATAAACAGCTCCTGAGAAAAACGATGTGGTGCATTACTTTCTGAACGCCCCTCGTATATATATATATATATATATATATATATATATATATATTATATATATATATATATATATATATATATATATATATATATATATATATATATATATATATATATATATATATATATATATATATATATATAGGGTAGTAGAAGTGTAAAAAGGATGATCGTGAAAAGCCAATTCACAGGTGAAATGTAACAATGTAGTTAATTAAACATGATAGTCATATGATGATGGGATATAGTAAGTGTTATCACACTGATGATAAATCTACATAGCCTATAAGTATGTCCAATATCCTCCACTGTATGATTATTCACAGGTATGCAATGACTGTCCAAAGTAAATGTCTGTTTCACAGGATGGGTTATCTTCAAAACGAGCATTAATTGATGAAACTCGTGCTCTTGTAGTGAGAAGCTGTAAAATATAGTGTCCCTCAATGTTTGGGAATCTTTTTGGCACAGAAAAACTGTTGTTATTTGTTTCAGGAAACTCACTGCAGTCTACTCTTAAATAGGCACTGGCTAGACTGGGGCTCTTCAAGAACTGATCTTCTGGTACCAAGTATGTTCGGTGGTATGAAGCTTGATTGAAAGAATTTATGTCGTGCAATACAGGGTTTGAGTACATGAATTCCCTTCTCGCTCTGACGCATGGAGTAACTGAACTTGGTTCAGACTGAGCTTTCGAGCGTTTAAACTTGATATACAGTGTATTTAGACGAATCAACTTGTGAGTGCCTTAACGTGGCTCAGGCGATAAGGTTTTGAGTGATTTGAACTTAACTTATATAGACGAATCAACTTGTCAGTACTTGATAAGCAGATTAATGAAATTCTGCGCCACCGACGTATAAAAACAAGGGTGCGGATTGCATTCCTTGTAACGTAGGAAGTGTATGATGTCCTACATTGTGATATCTGCTATCCGGGAGTAGATTTTCCTAGCTTCTTTCCGGTTAGACATCAAACATTTAGTGTACAGACTCAGATTTCTGCAAGACTGAAGACACAAAGTGGCTTTATGAGTTTCACCTAGCTAGTCACTCTGGTTTTAATTCTCCTACGTAAATATTGTGAGCATGAAATTGTGTTCATATGTCAGTCTGTAGTGTTGATCTAATAATCTATATCAAGGTGAAGTATATAACTATAAATTACTTCTATATATTACAAGTCTTAAAGGAAAAAAAAATTGATTTTATTAACCATTAACGAATTAAAGTAAAGAAAAACCGTCTTTCGCACATTTAGCTATGAAGCTAAGTGCACATAGCAATCTTAAATAATGAAAAAAGGAAAATTAATAATTTTTCTCACACGTCACCAACCTTTCGTGAATTCCTTAATAACACATTTAGAATTAAATCCCACTGGACTGAAATGATGGAACAGGCCAGGTTTTGGGAACTTCTTCCAATTATGTTCCGCGGATGTTGAAACACGTATTGACTTCCGCGGCGCATCAGGTTATATTTCCTGATATGCCAATCTGACACAATTCGTAGACTGTGTTTTAGAGCTCCGCCCTGTGATCCACTAAATTATCTTCCATCTTGCTAGGCCATATCTGAACGCTCGCTTTCGAGTTCATTGCCCGTTAATCGCTAAACGTGGGTGGGCTGTCGCAGCAAACTCTTCGGCTCCGTACTGAATGTCCGGTGAAAAGAAAAACCGTGTCTTGTGATTAGCTGCCCGACAGAGACATTATGTACTTCTTTTCACAAAGTTATCTTTCTTTTGCGGCGTTGAGTAACTTCTCCTTCTCAGACTTCATGTCTATTGTCTCATTGTCATGTGGCCAAAGGGCGATTTCACTTTAATCTATTCATCCACTGCCCCACCACGAAGACAGCATCTAAACTTCTACCGCTGTCAAAAGTATACAATCTGGCCACACGCAATCCTCTGCGTATCTCTTCCATATGGTTTAGTCTCGCGAATCCTTTGTTTTCCATCGCTCCTTCTGGGCATGCTATTGCGTCAAAAATGTGCTGATACCGATTTGTGTAAACAGTGAATTAAGCATGAAACAAATTCTCGTACCGCCCAGGCTGCGATGACCCGCTCTGGGCAATAGCATCTAACGAACTATGTGGCGACAGCTTGCGCATAACTATAGCTGTCTTACGAACCAGGGGTCCAGACCGATAACGTGTTATCAATCGTTTAAGGTGGGAAATCATTAAGATACACTCAGGTGTGATTAAAGAAAACTGAACGAGTAAAGAGGAGAGAAATTCTATGAGAACGATGATGCAAAAGGTTAAAGACGACGAAAGAATAGGACCCCCTCATATCATATTCCTACAATTCTTTAGTGCGCTAGAGCTCACTTGTTGTTTAATTGCCCAGATTTCATTTCCAGGTAGAAATGTCATTATAATTCTCGGCAGAAAAATAGATTCCTAAACCATTATTTTATTCCTTTGTTGACAGTTAAAATCCTTGAATGCCATTAGTTTGTGCCTGTTGTATTCCTTATGTTATCGCCCGAGATAAGGGTATTAAGTCATATTTCTCCACTCTCTTTTCCTTTTTTTTCGTTCTTTAAGGAATGTGAGATAACCACTGCGATTGACTACCATACGTCAAAGCATATTAAGTGTTCTAACAATTATGGTCTCTGCAGCAATTTTTTACATGATGAGTATGTCAGCCCCGAGCACAAACTTAGACCGTGTATGTTACAATATACTGTGGAAGGCTAAGGTCCTATTTTTTTATTGCCCCAAAATCCACTTGCAACTGTCACTCTTTATATTGTGATAGATTTTTTCGTATTTCATCAGATTATCTGCTCTATATCACTTATTTTCACATAGCATGACTCTTTTGTGTATGTTTTATTCTATCTGTCATTTCCTTTCATGCGAAATTATCTCAACATCCGGCATATCTTCTGTTGACCCCTATAACCCATATTTTCTGCCTGTCTTAAGACATGGACATATCGACCATTCACTTGAAATTCCTTTGTCAGCAATTTAGCTGCCAATCTTATCTGTATAGATCTGTATCTAGAGGATAAAGGCCATCCCTGGCCTACTCCTCTTTCTATATTCCATTTTAAGTAATATAAAGAATAATTCAAAACTCCCTCTGGTAATGAGCTCCGGATATTTTTTCCTTAAAGCGATTGATGCAATCGGTGAATGCTCTCTAATGTGAGCACATATCGAACTGTTCGTCCACAAAGGTGAGCAAAATGTCCCGTCGAGTTTACCTGTTAAATGAGCCGTTTAAGAACCTCTTCCGATTGAAATTATCTAAATGTCAACACACGTTTATCTGAGTCTATCTGTATCGATCTTAATGTGATACCTTTGTCTGGGGCTATCGTAGCATTCGTTCTTGTAGGTTTATGTTACATCTGCCGGAGAATTGCAGATTGAGAGTTTCACCCGAACCGTGGAATGTTCATAGTGTTAGAGTTGCTTTGAGGGAATCGTTGATTTGTACACATAACATTGTTCTAGAATTTTTACTCACGTGGGAATTGCAGGAAAGTTTACTATCATATGTGCATAAAAAGTTGGATCTCAGGGTGAATTTAATTCTACGTAATCGGCAGTGTTTATTTTAACACTATTCTGATAAAAACATGACCTTTACCCTGAGGATGGTCAATGCAAAAGTGTGACAGCGAGAACCTTTTAGATATGGTTATATGTGAACGAGTATTAGTTTACAAGACTATTAGCATTGTGCTTGTATAATACAGAGGCTGTTATAAACTGTCAACTTTGTTCCGTTAACAATAACCATTTAAAAAAAAATATTAAAAAAATTATAAAGATATCGTGATTTCTCGGCTCATTGACAACGAATTCTGTGCTATTAGTTATCATCCATATTACGTAAACGTGTGAGTTATTCAACAAACTATCTGAAGTTGTATCGCTTGTGTTAGCTGGAGCATTACTTTCAGTACATTACGTAAGGAAAACAATAGCTTAATGTGTTAGACGTTTCAGGTTACTGATGGTAGCCATGACCCCGCTTACGCGTGACTGCATAGAAGATAATGTTGAACTATGCAAAAATGTCTCCCTGTCAGGTGTGTGGGTCTGTTTATTTGACACAATTGTGTTTCTCTTTCGAGAAAATATTTACTTAATGTAAACTCTCACAGCTGGTTATCGAACACTCAAACGACCTTGGAAGAAACATTTGACTAGGGGCTGCGATGTGAATGAAAGAGTGCATTATGCCCTTAACTGCTTGTTTACTGAGTTTTTTAGCTACTAAATTAAACACTTGTTAGCTCTTTCATTCATTGGATCTTTACCCTTCATCCCCCGATGGAGTATAGACCTTCATAAATTCGTACCAAGTCTTCTTATCCTGTGCCACCCACTCAAGGTTCTCCCGTGTCTACTTTATCCGTTTTATTTATATCTCCAGCTCTCTTCTCTTACATGTGATTTTTGGTCTATTTTTCTAACACTAGGGATTCCACAACTTAGCTAAAAATTTAGTTACCCAGTTGCTTATTTAAGTTCCTGGTTACTTATCTAATTAACTGGCTAATTATTTAGCTACTTAGTTGCTTTTTTAATTTCCTGGTTACTTATCTAATTAACTGGCTAATTATTTAGCAACTTAGTTGCTTATTTAAGTTCCTGGTTACTTATCTAATTAACTGGCTAATTATTTAGCTACTTAGTTGCTTATTTAAGTTCCTAGTTACTTATCTAATTAACTGGCTAATTATTTAGCTACTTAGTTGGGTATATATTTATTTAATTAGTTTCTTAGTTAATCACGCGATTCGTTAAATTCAAAATTACTTTCTTAGCTACCTAGATAGTTTTCTTACATAGTAGAGTATGTCGTAATTTTTATCTGTGAGAGTTCTGATGGATATCGGTCCTTTAGAGTGTAGAATGATAGTGAAGGCTCTGTGAGAATAAGGATTTAGGAAAGTGAGGTAGTAGATTCACAAGGGCTGGGGAAGAGTAAGGACAGTCTCTTATTACGACAATATTTGTCTCTCAAAAACTATTCCTACCACTCTTCTGAACAAACAGTTGTTTGTCAGTTCCAGTCGCTCATGCGCACACACCGATTTGGTGATTCTGACGCGCAACGTACATGAATACACACTACGATAACAAAATATGGGAAATGTTTGGGTTTTGGGCCAGCCGACACCAATGCTAATAAAGTTTTTAATACTTTTATTATCATAAAATCAAGTTACAAGTAAGTATCAATGTACAGTCAGAAATCATGGGTTACAAAACACAAAATAACAGGGGGGAGGGTTTCTGAGGAGAAGTATCCAATGCACCTTTTCCCGCTTGTATTTACTAACAGAAAAGACCGGGTCCCAAAGACGAGAAAGGGGGGGGGGGGGGGATGATGATGATCAGAGATAGGCAATTTAACCCAATGGTAAATTTATTACTCTGAGTCAAGGTGGTTACAGTAATAGGGGGTAAAGGAAAAGCTAGGGGTCATCAAATGTTTTCCTTTGATCAACCAATTTTCCCGGGAGGGGGGAATGCTCACAGTTAAATAATCCCGCTAGGAGAAATCCCGTACAATTAATACAGTACACCTTAATACTAGGTTGAACTAATTATAAGGGTAAAAAGATTAAATCTCCTTTTTCATTAAAAAAAAAACACGCTTGGCTGGCCAGCACACAGTCACACACACACAGACTTACCAAATGGTGAATTCTGGCACTTCATATGAAATACATTAAGAAAACAGCACTAAACCTTGGCTTAAGTAAAAGTATTTTCTTCCGTGTACAGCCCCAGATTAGCGGGTTGTTGAAGTTAACAAAGTGTCCCGAAATTGCTGGACGTTGAAGTTTAACGGTACTGTTTGTTTATTAGATAAAGTTCCTAAAGAATGGCACAGGCCCTTGGCTAGGTGTGAGGAATGGTGTGGTGTCTAAGATTGGCACAGCTGGTGGAGATAACTTTCTTTTGCAGTAATGTCACAAACTACAAAAAAACACTGAGGTAAGTTCTTCAGGGGGTTGGTAAAATCCAATGATTATGCTTGACAGACAGTGTCAGGGAAATCTATGTTCTTCTTCACGAATAGAGCAGTGAGTAAAATATTGCTACTGTTGACTGTTCTTCTTCCAGTTTGATAACTATAAAAAACGACTTTATGAATTGGGATTTTAAAATAGTCTTTGGGTTTGCTTTGTTTCTGTATACTTCAGATAGCTGAATCCCAACAGGATCGCCACAAAGATTAAATTTCAAATATGTTCATAAGTCACTGGAGTAATCGAACTGAGTCGGCAAGACTCTAGATATATATTATTGCTGCGAAATGGCTGCTTAAATGATGTTTCATTGCTGCTAAATTGCTGCTTAAATGATGTTTCATTGCTGCTTAATTGCTGGGATGCGAGGTTCAAAAGATCATTCTGGATGCAATAGAAAAAAACATGAAATACAATAAAATCATATTAAAATCTAACGCGCGATACATTTACAGTTTAACTATTTTCTGCACTCGCATCTTCAATTAATAAAGCAAGAGAGAAAAAAAACTCCCCGTGAGGTTAATAGTTGAAAGCACATCTATTTATACAGAACTAAACTGTATTAAAGTTATAATTCCCTTAAGCGGCTATTGTATTAGGAAATAAACTTATAGATGTAACATTTAGTTGGCACTAGAACTTTGAAGATGGGCTTATTTAATAAGGTTAAATTTACACCACAATCCAGTGAACTAAATATGAAATAACTAGACCACTGATCACTCGAAGCTAAACTAAATTACCGTCTGCACAGAAAAAGAATTTCACTCTACCACTTAGCAGGAATTTTTTTTGTTATATGGGTAGTAATAGATTAGTTCTTGCTTCAGAAATCTATGGCCTATTGAAGTGTATGTTTGTCTGAGTATTCACTAATGTATATCTTTACATATCTAAGGAACAATATGTTCTGCACTAGAGAAATTCGCGGATAAATTTCATTCATGTCGGCCTGTCGCCGGGGAAAAAGTGATCGAATGATAGTACGTAGACCTATTAGATGAAATCTATTCGTATTGCCAAGGAATGCAGGTTACATTTACATAATTCTTAAACCAAGGTAATCCAAGATACTTTTAATGAACATCTTTTAAAGAATTTAGAAAGCACTATATTCTGTAGAATGCAGTCAAATCAAATCTACAGAGCAATAGAATTAACTTTAGGAAATAGATTCAATTAAACTGTAACCCTAACGTTGAACGAAGCCATCTTGGAACCAAACCGCTTACTTTCAAAGAAGAGAAAAGGGATGCCGTATTATCGCTTGTTTAGTCCATTGCTACACATGAGAACCCTTTAAATCAGCTGGTTCAATATTATTATATGAAAAAATATGAACATATTGGACAAGAATTTATCGTAGCTAAAACGAGATTCGGTTTAGAAGCCATCTGAAATATTGTTTATAAGCTGACGTGCTCAGTCAGTGAAGTCAGATGATTTATATGTATGGGCGATGCTGAGGGCTTGGCTACTGACAGTCCATTATAATATTAATCTACATGAGTGCCCATGGAAAGACCAGTTAACACTGTACTTAATGATGTAATTATGCAACCTTTCTGTAGATGCGTCGAGTGTGTATCGTCCTTAAATATCTTTAGTTAAAGGTACACAGTCGTTGGTGTCGATGACTTCCAGCCATACATGGCATTTCCCGAACACCACGAACCTTTATTCGTTAAACACTCAAGTTTAACACACCACTGCGTAGGTCAAGTTGACATTCCATACACTACAGTGGAGCAAACAACACCATAGAGATCTTATCAACTGATGATGATGATGTCTGCTTCCATCCACTTATATTTATCCTTTTGGTGGATATCATTAACGGGAATAAAATATTCAACTTTATCAACTTTATCAACCACTGATCACTCGAAGCTAATGTATAAATTACCGTCTGCACAGAAAAAGAATTTCACTCTAAAAGCCAACAATTTAGATGAAATCTAGCAGGAATTTTTTTTACTATATGCTAGTGAATCTTAGAATTCTGTCAGAACGAATGATACGTTGCCCTTTTCAGATTCTGTATTTATCTATTAGAAAGGCAAGATAAATGGTACATGTGAAAATTTTGCGCCTCTTCAGTTTCCAGGGGAAGTCGAAGTTATTTAGCCGCCATGCTAACCATGATGGCCCGACTGGCTTCCGATCTACGTTCGTTTCAGGCTGCTCGCACGAGCATGTGAAATTCCGACGAGACTAGCCTCGTTCGCGGTAAGTTTCCTGATTCCTCAGATCGTATCCGCTACGCTGAGCGTTCCGTCTTTCGGGCAAGTCTGCCGGTGGCCACAGAAGTGCGAAGTCTGCATGAAGCTTTTTTCTGATCGCTCGTGTCCGTCTTGCGAACGGTTCAGTGTTCGTACGGAGATGCTAAACTTCTGCTTCTCTGTTCTGGGGATCTTCTTGACTGCTTTGATCCTAGCCGCTACTCTTCGTTGATGAAAAGTTACAACAATACTGATGTTCAGGGATTCTAATGTTATGAAAAGCTAAAGTCCCTTTAATCATCCATCAAATCAGGGAAAATTCACTTGACAAACTAGACGTACGTCACAGAGTAGTTACTTGGTTATTTGGTTAGCTATCTCATTACGCCAGTAGTTATCTACTTAGCGATTTATTTACGACAGGGACTGTTTAATTAGCTATTTATTAGGTCGGTAATTACTTACATTGCCAATCAACTTTTTAATTACTACGTCACTTAGGTAGCTAGATAGTTATCTTTGCAGTTTACTTATATAGCATATTTGCTACAGTGTTACGTGGTTACCTTCTTAGCTATTTACTTGTATTTACACGAGCAGATATTTACTTAGCTAGCTACTTATTTATACAGGATTTGTTTAATTAAATATCTAATAACGTACGTAATGGTCTACCTCGTAAGTTAACTTTTTAGTTATTACGTTATTTGGGGGGGGGGGGGGGGGGGGGGGGGGGTTGGGGTGGTTAAGCGATGTGGCGTTCGCCTCGAATTATAATGGTACTGGGTTCGATTCCCAGTAGAAGGAATATAATTTATGGAAATATTTTTCAGAACCAGTAGTCCTAATGATGTCATAATCCCCCTGGTCTCCTGGGTAGTGAGATCGGATGCCTTGCATTCTCGAGTAAGGGTGAAAAAAATAGAAGGTCCCGTGTGTAAGTTACGCACGTTAAAAATCCATTGGCAGTTGGAAATCGCACAGTAGGCCATACGGCCGCTGCCCTTGCAAAATTTTAAAATTAGGAAATCTACCTACCACAAAAATATTTATACAATGTGTGATCCATATATACAAACACTGTCATTCTCGCTGGTGCTACGGAGTTCGTGTACTGTGCTAAGATCCTAATTGTGTGATCTAAGGGGGGAGATCGGAGCACTGATGGAGTTGTACGTGTGCAATGAAGATAGTCCTTCAGACCAAACCAAACCCAAACGTTGTTTCGGTAGCTAGAAATCTTAGGTAGTTTTCTTAGGAAGCATGTTAGCTACTTCGTTAGTTGCTGGATTTCTTTGCTGTTTACGCCCATTAGCTACATACAGCAACTATAAGAATCAGTAGGCAGACGGTAAGTAATAAGGGCCTTTAAACAGGAATAAGTGCTATCACCGGATATTTTCAACCCACTTTCTTTGAGCATGTCACGTGAAGCAGAAACACCGACTATGTCGTGGCAAAAAGGAAGCACAGAAGGAAACAAGAGACAGGGGATGTTAATATGAGATGATACTGGATAGTCAAATATCAAGGCAAGAAAGAAGTTAACAACAAAATTCATAAATAACTCTGGATACAGAAAGTTGTGGAAAGACATGATCGCTTACGCCACCTGGCTTTGTACTTGAACATCAAGAAGAAGTTACTTACCTAATTAACTAGTAAACTACTAAGTTACGCAGGTAATTAGATAGGTGTTAAGACATTTTCTTAGTGCAGTCAATACGTTGTTGTATTGGAGTATTTCTTGGGGTTCCAATTTTATTGTTACAAAATGCACGATAAATACATATTCCATACACTCTGTTGCGTAGAACAACAGGGGCCAGCCTGTTGTAATTAATCAGTAATATGTGTCATCGGTGTGTAAAGAAGGGAGCGAAACTCTAGTCTTGGTGGGGAAGGGGGGGGGGGAGCAATTGTTGTTGATCAGATTACCTTCTCTTGAATTGCTTTTTACATAGCTGTTCAATAATTTAAAAGAGGTCGTCCATATATGGTATCTCTCAATGAGGGGTAGAGGTTCAACGTTGTGTGACGATAGGGAGTGAGGGGTAAAAAAAAAAGGGGGGGGGGGCTTGAAGAAATGTGACGGCACACAAATATACTAATGAGGATCGCTTGTTTTCTAAATGAAGTCAGAACAAAAAAGACTTTGTAATCTCCATCCTCATAATGTACTTTTATTCACAATAATAAACAACTTCCTCTACTTTGTTCAATTGTAGAACATCTTACTTTGCCATGGGATAATGATAACGAAGAGAAATCATTCAGTGACAACAAATACAGTTTTTAAACAGTTGATTTTGTGTGCGGGTTTGATCTCAAGTTTAACATTATTTAAGAAATATTAACAATCGTAAGAATTGAAGTTAGTGATATGTTTACTGTAGATTTCATTATTTTTTATTAAATAGTTTAACATTAAATTTAGTCAAAATGAGCGATATTTGTAATAAATTTAGCAACTTTTAACCAGCAAAGCAATCTTTGTAAAAACCTGGTTAATGAAAAAACTATTTTATTTAAAAGATTTTTACTTTGTCTGCAATAGTTAACTAATTTATATTAGATTATTTTTTCTGTTCAGTATTACAAATAAATTGGGGAAGGACGGAAGGGATTTTAAGAGATTTGTGAAGCCACATGCTAGGTTTTTGGGACGAAATACGACAAAGATGGAAGGGAGTTAAAGAAAATGGCAAAAACTGTGTGACGTTATATGTGCACGTCCCCAAAGATTGAAACCGCCCTTGAATGTACCTGTGGCGCTGAGAAAATCAGTGTTTAATACAAGGTTCTACTTTGTTCAAGGAGTTCCCGACACCAGAAGAACGGTGAAATCCCCAACTTGTAATATTTCTTCAGATATCACTACTATACACCAATTATTATTGTTTTGTTGACAATATGAAAATGACCCACTGAACGCCCAGGATACATTCACAGGAAATGGAACGCTAATGTAGTGGAACAACACTCCTTAAGGTTGTAGAATACTTCACGGTACATGGTCTGAAATTTGTTTTTCCTGTCTGCATTGGGTTGTGCCGGAATTTGTAGTTATTTTGTGGAATTTAACTGAGGGAAAGGAGTACACAATACACACTAGAGACATTATAAAACGTTACAACAAACGCCACAAATTAGCAGTCTTAAAGAATCTTACTTACTTAGTCGTTCCCCTTCTACCGTGAGGTGTAGAGATTTGGAAGAGAGATCGCCAGACTATCCTATCGGCTGTCTTCCTCCTGGCCTGGTTCCATTCTAGTCCTCGGTCCTTCAAAGATTGTCTAATGTTGACCTCCCAGCGGACTCTGGGTCATCTTGTGGGTCTGGATCCCTGGCTCTTTGTTTCCCATGCTTGTCGTGGTAGCCGATCTTCTCCCATTCTGCAGACATGGCCAAACCATCTTAATTGGGACTGTTCTATTTGGGTCTGCAGGGGGTAGGATTTAAGGCCTTGACGTATCGTCTGGTTGCGTACCATGTCTTTTCTTGTTACTTCAACCACCTTCCTCAGATACCTCATTTCTGAGGTTTGGATCTGGCGTTTGTGGGTTGTATTTATTGCACATGACTCGCATCCATATGTCAAGACTGGGACATATGTGGAGCGGTATACAGCCATCTTCGTTTTCTTACCAACCTCTCTCTTGCTGAGGAATCCTCGATTTATGACCTGAAAAAGTCTCCCAGCTGCTGCTTTTCGAGTGGCCAACTCTTCTTTGATGTCTATCTTTCGGTCTATAATAGCTCCGAGGTATTTAAAGTGGTCGACCTGCTCCAGTACCTGTTCTCCCAGCTTAATCTGATGTCTTCTTTCTTCTCGTGATATCACCATGGATTTTGTTTTAGAGCTGCTAATGACCATATATATAGCGTATTGTAGTGTCGGTGTCTGTGGCCTAATAAATATGAACGCAGTTTCATAATCCAGATATACCAGGTTCGAAACCTGCTGCAGGCGGTTTGGTAGCAGATCGCTTTGTGTGGATTTTTAACAATGGTATAAGCGCCGTACCGTTCAGAAAGCAATGGCAAACTACTGAATGAAAACATTGCCTAGAAAAATCACAAACAGCCAATAAAAGCTGGGGTTGATTGCCACGTCCTGTAAAGGATAAGCAACTAACTTTAATGACCATCCCTCTCTTCTCCAGCTCTTCCTTCCAAACTTGCAGGTTGGATTGGAGATGTGCCTGATTTAGCAATCAGAGCAACATCATCAGCAAATGCCAGCTCTGAAATACAGACCTGTCTCATCTTCCAGTACCCCACTGAATACTTTCTTGTTCTCTCCTTACATGCCTTAATGACTTCGTCCACGAGGAGTATGAAACGATAAGGTGACAGGCTATCACCTTGTCTTACACCAGTGGTGGTCCTGAACTCTTCAGACTTATGGTTTGCTGTACTCACATAATTTCTGCAAGACTTGTAGAAGCTCTGTATAGCATGAATCAGAGGTGCTGGAATGTTCTTCCTTGCCAAACAGTCCCAAAGTTTGCTCCAGGTGACCCTGTCAAACGCCTTTTCCAGATCTATGAAAGAAAGATGGATCTCTTACTCAAGGGCCTTTTTACTCAGCTGTCTGAGTGTGAAGATTAGGTCTTGAGTACTTCGGTTAGCTCGGAATCCGCACTGGACCTCATCCAATTGTGGTTCAGCTAGGCGTCGGAGTCTCTGCTCTAAGATTCTAGAGTAGATTTTACCAGGGACACTGAGAAGGGAAATGCCTCTATGGTTTCCACATTGTCGATTGTCACCCTTTTTGAAAATTGGTGTTATGATGGCAATCTCCCAATCCTTTGGTATGGTCTTGTTGCACCACGCTGCCTGTAGGACCCTTAAGAGTAATAGGTCGCCTGATGCTCCCGTGTACTTAACCATTTCTGGTGCCCATCTTGATTTTCTCCAGTGCTGCCTTCAGTTCTTTCATCTTTATGTCATCTTCATCACCATTGGCTTCCTTTTCTGTGCTAGTGGTTATCATTTCTTATGTTTGACCTTGCTCACCATCAAGGAGTTCTGAGAAACATTCTTTCCATCTTTCCATTACTTCCTTCGGGAAAGTAAGCAATATGCCTTGCTTGTCCTTTATAAATTTGAGAAGGCATTGTTTTTCCTTCCTCATGTTCTTTAGGGTCTTATAGAACAATTTCTGGTTTTCTTGCGCATCTTTTTCTAGCTTTTCTCCCACATTCTTCCCAGGACTTCTGTTTTGCTGCTAGCACCTTGTTCTTTGCTTCTATTCTGAGTATCACATATTCTCTATATTTCTCTATTTGTCCTGCTGTGTTTTTAGCTCCTAAGTATTGTTTCCATGCCATTTTCTTCTCTGTTATTTTCTCTTTGACTTCCTCTGTCCACCAAGGTGTCCTCTTTCTCTTGTTCCCAAGTAGGACTTCACCACATGCTTCTGCAGCAGCTGTCTTTATGATGTCCTTGAATTTAAGCCACAGGGTTTTCAAGTCATCAGGTTGTTCTTCTGTGTTTCGCCCCGCTGTAGCACTAAGCCCCTGATGTCTGGTCTTAATTTCTGGCTCTCTCAGCTTGTAGGTCTTAATGCTCATTTCTCCCATTCGTTTACTTGGTTTCGTGCGTGATGTTGGGCAGTTCCTAAGCTGATCAACTCTTTCAGTTGTTCTTTTGATTGTAAGCCTCCCGGACATATTTGAATGAGCTCCTCCTAACCATGGCATAGTCGATCACTGACTTCTCATCCTTTGTTAGTTCACATCAAGTGTATGTATGTATGCGCATATGGGGGAACTTTGTGTTTGTAATGATCAGATTCTGTTCACTGCAGAATTTAAGGAATCGCTTTCCATTGTCATTGAGAGCATCTTCTCCATATCTTCCGATGACTCCACCCCATCTAGCATGGTCATTTCCAACGCTGGCATTGAAATCTCCGAGCATGATAATTTCATCTAAGCAGTCATCCACTGTCCTTTGAAGCAGCTCGAAGAATTCCTCCTTGACCTCTGCTCTCTCATCCTCATTTGGCCCATACATTATGACCAGGTTGACAATGGTTTCTCCTTCTTTTAGTTTTACAACCATACTGCGCTCCGAGACAAAGTTCCATCCCTTGATACTATCTTTTTGGTTTTTGGCCACAATGCAACCCACGCCCCCTTTAGCTCTTTCAGATGTGGGTACACCACTGTAGAGCAGCGTGTTGCCATCGAGATCCATGACTCCTTGTCCTTTTTTCTTTGTTTCCATTATAGCCAGGATTTCTAGTTTTGCTTTCCTCATCTCTTCCACCAGCTCCTCTTCTTTCCCATTTATACTGCTTGTGTTCCAAGTTCCTTAAGTCGTAGTCCGTAGTCCGTTCCAGTTCATCGCTTTTAGAATCAGCCCGGTTTTCTCTCTTGTAGTTCTCGTAATCATGATTTAAAGCAAACAGGTGATTGACTTGTCGTGCCTTTGCATAGTGGAGGGGCTGCCTCCTTACGGCCTCCATGCAGGCCGCCCTCCTCCTTTTTCAGCCGGGCTTGGGACCGGCCTAGGCGGAATTAAAGAATCAACACAAGAAAACAAACACATTTAACACGCTGTCTTAAAAAAAAAAAAAAAAAAAACAAGACGGAGAATTTTGTCTTTAAAGCTATACGTTTTGCCTCGTTCTTTGCGAGGCACACCCATTTCAGCCTAGACACAATGCCAGTCTGTTATATTAGAGCTCATGTCCACATATAAACGACCTTGTGGTTTAGTGTTTATAACACGCTATATAGAATAAAGAATACTTTATAACCACATTTAACCCACTTTTAAGGGTTGAATCGCGTATTCCAGATACGAGATGAACCTCACAATTCTTGTTGTCGTATGACGTAAACGCATGCATAGATGTTTTTCTTAGAAGAGGGCAGTGGGCCAGCCAATCAAAAACCGCGAGCACTGCAGTCGATCGACAATTGTATGGCGTTTAGTAGGAAACAAGAACTGTGCAAATTATAATATGGATTTATGTATCGTATAAGATGATGCAGTGACAGAAAAGATGGAAGTTTCATTATTCAAAGGATAACTCCAGCTCTATGTCAGCAATGTTTCAAAGTAGTTTGACACACTTATTTGCTTAGGAGACGTAGAAAATGTAAATATAAAGCGTGACATATTTCTCTAGCAATAACAACGAAAAACGCAAACACACAAATTGTCACACAAATTGTGATAATAATATCAAAACACGCAAATGTGCTGCTTAACTACAGTCAAATTAGTTGTTTAAATAGTAACTGAATTCATTCTACGAGTTTTAAAATATGAACTGCATTAAACGGTAGATTTTTTGGGGTTTATTCGTGATAAACTAAAAACAACGCTGTGAGCGTTGCGCTGGTACGGCGCGTTGAATTTTGCAACGCTCAGAGCGTCCGTCTGGAGTCAAAGAGTTAAATCTAAATCAGAACCAATTGTGGAAAACTACATATAGCAAGAAAGTGGAAATTCTGGATAATGGAAGGAGATATGTCAAAAAGTCGTGGATAGCAGGGTTGAGATGCACGATGGCGATTTCGGAAACCCAGCTCGCACAGACTCGCCCAGAACTGCACCAAAACACGGTTTCCAACTAAGCCACAACGCATTGCTTTCCGATATCAGAGGTCTAGAGTCCAGATCAATCTGTGCTACCTGACATAATACAGGAGCCTCTGCTATTGTCATCAGGATTTCATCCTCAGTCCCCATCAGCAGTTGGTGGTCTAGAGGGAGGCCTACACTAATAAATCTGTGCCATTCAAGGGAAGACAGTCATAAGACTTGAAAGTTGGGTAAAGCTTATGTTCAAATTCATGCAGCCAAATGAGAGCAGACTAGGACAGTGATTAGTTGATGACGAAAAACATTAGTCTATTTGCATAGCCAAGAGACTAGATTGAAAAGAACATTTGAGGAGCTTTATTTCAACTTAAGTGGAAAATTCAATCGAAGACTATTTTAGTTAAATAATTTAGAAATATAAATCAACCATCATTCAGATTTTGTAAAATATTTTATTCATTGAATTCCATCATCATCAATTCACAATTTCACAAGAACAAAAGATAGATGTACATAATAAATTCAATAATTGTACTCATCTGACTTCTTCTTTCTTCTTCGATCCTTAACCACCGACCGTCAAAGCAGTCAGTGGCCATCACGCCTAGTGGCGTCTTGTAGGGCAACAACAAATTGATTCCACTTTGCACGGTCGGTGGCCATCCTTCGTACAGTGCCCCAACTCTGGTTCATTCTTTGCATCTCAGCCCCCCACAGTCCTCCGCCAAGTTGTTTTTGGTCGGCCTCTCTTTCGCTTTCCTTCAGGGGTCCAAAGCATAGCTGTTCTTGTGATGGCATCGGGGTCTCTTCTGAGGACATGACCAACCCAGCTCCAGCGTCTGCCAGCTATGATGGTGTGCATGTCCTCTTGCTTGCTACGAGTAAGCAGATTTTGGTTGATGATGGTATTCGGCCAAAAGATTCGGTGAATTTTTCTTAGGCATGTTGTGTGAAAAGAGGACAATTTTGACATTTCCTTCTCTGTGACTCTCCAGCATTCCGCACCATAGAGAAGCACAGAAAGCACGCAACTCTGGTATAATCTTAATTTCTGCTTGTGCTGTATTGGGAGGACTTCCAGATGTTATTTAGGCTAAAGAAGGCTGATCTTGCCTTATTCATTCTGATGTTGATGTCTTTGCCTGCCCCACCGTCTGGTGTTACTATGCTTCCTAGGTATGTGAAGGTATCTGTCTGTACCAGTTGCTCATCTGACTTATTAAGTCTATATTGTTAAAGTTTGAGGTTTATTGAATTGTTTGATTTTTTGGTAAATACCTCATCAGTTATGTAGGACCATAGCTTTCAATCTACTACAGTACACTTGTAAATAAAAACAACATTTATTTCTTTTGTTTTTAATTGGTCACTGCCTTGTAAGTGATTGTTTAGGAAATATGTAGCACCACTGAAGATTGTCTACCTGTATAGTCCGGATTTCTCAGAGGAAACTAAGAAATAACAGAACTATTGTTCCATCAGGCATGTCGTAAAGGCCACTAATATAAAGCTGTATATTGGGCTGGTAATCTCATTATGTAAGAACCCGCCAATGCTTTGTTGCAGCTGTAGCGTTGGTTCCATGCTCCATAGGAGAAAAAATAAATGAAGAGAAAACAGTTAAGGATTGGCTGGGTTTATTCTTCTTCAGGATAGGAATAAAGCTGTTGTAACAAAGTAAATGCATCGCTAAGACAGGTCATATATGTCTCTTTTTTTTTTTACATGTTTGCTCCTTCGCGAGCATAAGCTACCACGCAGTTGTCCCCACGAAAAAAGCCTGCCCCAAAACACTTCGTCTGGTCTTGCAATGGTGGTTTTCGTTGCAATTTCTGTTTTAACTATCTTCATCTTCATCTTCTTCTTCTTCTTCTTCTTCTTCTTCTTCTTCTTCTTCTTCTTCTTCTTCTTCTTCTTCTTCTTCTTCTTCTTCTTCTTCTTCTTCTTCAAGTACCATGGCTGGTGGCTGAGGTGATCGTGTCTCTCCAGTACTTCCTGTCTGTTGTAATATTTATAAACTCTGTTGTTGACTTATGTCCATGCCATGGTGTCAAACTGTATAGTGTATTCTCTCTTTACCGTCACCTGTCTTTTGTGCCTTCTATCGTTACTGTTGTCACGAAATACGTCAGTTTCCATAGCATGCCCAAAGAAAGTGAGTTGATTCGTTCTAACATGAGGAATAAGCTTTCTTTTTCGCCTTGGCATCTTTCAGGACATCCTCATTACTCTTTTTGGTTGTCCATGGTATTTTTAACATTCTTCTGCAAAACCACATCGCTGTAGCCTCTAGTGCCTTTCTTACTTGTTTACCACTTGCCCATGTCTCACTTCCGTGTGGCAGGATTGGTTCTATATAGCACTGAAGAACTCTCTTTCTTACTTCCATTGACAAAGAATTATTGTATAAAATACTTGTCAGTGTACAGGATGCTGCTTTTGCCTGAGCTATTTTACTCTTCACAACTGAGATGCATCTTCCATCTGATGTTATTTACTTGACCAGGTATTTGAATCTGTTTACTTATTTTAAAGAGAAGTCATTTTCTTCCAGGTGACTATTGCTTCTGTCTTTTAGCTATTAAGATTAAGTTATAGGAAGGATTTCCACCCCCATGCACACCTGATATCAGTCACTGTTAGACGACATGCCTTGTGAGGGCAGATATCCTGGTCAGTCTTTGTCTCCTTAGAAACCTCTATTAAGAAATCAAATGTTCATTTTCCGAGTGCTTCGTGCTGTCCTGAAGGGAAGACATTGACAGCATAGATCATTGACCCCGATCCGTAGTTTGAGTTACCCTGACCTAGACCGTTTGTCTTAGCGCGTGTTCCACCCTGAAGTGATCGGACTGCGTGTGTGTCCTATTGCTGTAACATATTACGTCGGCGGTCGCATTGGCTCCTGGTTGGTTCAACAAAGCTGAATAGGTCATGTGAGAGACACCAGGCAAAGAGAGCACACCCTCCAGGATTGGGGGTTGAACTAGGTTTAAACATCTAAGCCTAGAAACAAGCATTGGTTAGCGAAGTTTTGACTGTGGAAAGTACCAGCACTAATGCGGAAGAATCTTAACAAGTGACGGATATGACGGATGAAATACAGATCTGTGGATCAGAGCTGTGAATATCTTTAAGGTTCCGTTGTGTTCCCAGATCTTTAACAGACATGAGTACATACAAGGTTCCGCTTTGTTCCCAGATCTTCAACAGACTTATATATACAGTATATCTGTAATGTTCTACTTTGTTTCTACATCTTTAACAAACTTATTAATATCTGCAACGTGTTGCTTTGTTAGGAAAATTATAAACTATAGTGAGAATTTAGCTGCAAACTACAATGTGTTTTATATTTTAACGCCAGCACTAATATAACCCATGGACTTCGTTTGTAGATTAAACGTGACGAACCTGGACACAGGAGTCCAAACTGATAATGGATTTAAAAAAACAAAAACAAACAAAAACATAAATCACTTTTGGCACAATAAAACCGCTTTCTAAATTCATGTATAGGGCCCTATTGATTATTCTAAGGACAAAAGATATCTTCAAAGTTTTTGTGCGGTCCAAAATATGATGGTAGTTCCGTTCCACAGCTGCCATTTAAAGTGTCTGGATAAGATAAGAAATCTTCACGGCGTATTTTCAAAGACGTTCGGCTATTTGTGAATATTAACATCATGAGTTGAACCCCATTAGTGTTATAAAATAGAATATGTTGTTTTGTCATTTATACAAGCGTCATCGTCATTATCAACATCATTATAATCACCGTCAACATCACTATGATCACCATCACGATATCATCATCGTCCCCATAATAATCACCTTTGTTTTGAAACAATCATCATCACCACAACCATCATCATTCTCGTTTTAATCGCCACTATCATCATCATCAACATCGTCATAATCATCATCATCATTCTCTTCGTTATTATGATTCTCATCCTCATCATAATCATAATGATCATCGTCACTATCATGAACAGCACAGATATCATTAAAATTGTCATCAACATCGTCTTATTTTTCATCATAACCCTCAACACCATCACCACCACAACAAAATCATCAGTCCACCGCAATTCTAGATGCCCATAATGCAAGAAACGAAAACTGTCACCCTCACTTAGTTATTGTGAATCTTTCTTAACTGCATTTTGTCTTTCAGATTGGATTTTTGTGTGATCTTCCAGATTGGATTTTTGTGGGGTCTTCCCGATTGGATTTTTGTGTCGTCTTCCAGATTGGATTTTTGTGTGGTCTTCCAAATTGGATTTTTGTGGTCTTCCAGATAATATATTTCACTTGTTGTCATTTGTTCAATGTTGATTATTCTGTAATAAATGTTTGAGAATTTATTGTAATATTTGTATAATAAATGTTGGTTCTTCATTATACTATCCAGACTACACCAACGGTGCTGACGTCATGAGTACTGATAATACAACGAGTGTAGACCTTGAGTCAGAATCTTTGACCTGGGATGATGCGACCTGGATTCTTACCAGTGCCTTTATTATATTTACCATGCAATCTGGTATGTATATAGTTTGTTTATGTGTTAGTATAAGAGCGATTGAGTGTGTGTGCTAATATAAGAGTGATTGAGTGGGTGTGTGTTATTGTAAGAGCGATTAAGAGAGTGTGTTACTGCAATACCGACTGACGGGAATGTGCTACCGTAAGAGCGATTTAGTGGCTGTGTGTTAATGTTATACCTACTGAGCGGCTGTGTGTTAATGTCACAGACATTGAGTGGGGGTGTGTGTTACTGTAAGAGCGATTGAGTGTTTGTGTGTTGCTGTAAGAGTGATTGAGTGGGTGTATTTTACTGTAAGTGTGAATGACGTGTGTATGTTTGTTACCTTAAGAGTGAGTGATGAGAGTGGGGTGTGTGTGTTACAGTAAGAGTTATTAAATGTGATACTGTAAGAGCGACTGAGTGGGTGTGTTGTTAATGTGAGAGCTATTGAATGGGTGTGTGTTACTATAAGAGCGATTGATTCGGTGTGTGTTACTGTGCGAGCGATTGAGTGAGTAATGCGTGTTACTGTTATCGGGAAACGTGTGTAAACCCACTTCTTTGTAAATACATATGCACAGCCAATCCACGTTCAACAGACTGAGACAGATTAAATTACACGAAGTATACGCCATCTTGTTCCCGCAAGATGGCGGCAGACAGAATAAAATTAGACATAAGCCCTGTTTTTCGGAAATGGGTCATGGAAAGTACGAAATCGTCGGCAATTAAAAATGTACCAAATCGTCGAGAACCAATCAAAAGAGTTCCTTACGCACTGGCAGATTCCCTGCGTATACCTATATAAACGGGCGCATTTTATTCAAAAAAACTCACACAAACACGAAGGCCAGCTAGACCGACTGGGGGAAGAGAAAGCTGTCAAGATTGATTTATTGCTTATCTGCGTGACCGGGCACTCTTGCTTCACTAAAGTCGAGTCCAAATCTGGCTTGTATTAATCTTAGAGGGTTTATTCGTGTCATCCAACCTGAGGTCGTATGTTCGGATTAATCCAGCTGCCTGGAACTTCGCAGGAGCACAGTGATTGTACCGGAGCTACATCCTTAGTCTCCCTCAGTCTTGGGTGGGCTAAAGGAACGATCATCAGCGGGTGTTGTGTGCAACAAATTAGGAAGGACAGAACTGTTCTAAGAGATGAGTACACATTAGTACCATTTCCGTCGGCAATTGTGAGCAATTAACTGTCAAGGAAGAAAAAGTTATTTAGCGTAGTGAGAGACAAGATTAACAGCACAGCTGATACATTTACTATAATTGATTAACAGCAAATCTGATATAATTTTTGTTCCTATAATTGGAAGACTTGTAATATATATATATATATATATATATATATATATATATATATATATATATATATATATATATATATATATATATATATATATATATATATATATATATATATATATATATATATATATATATATATATATCATATGTAAACTTACAAATCCATTACATTCCATCTTCCAACATTCACCCTTTAGCACAAGAGTAGATAGTGTATATACTTAATAAATAAGGAAATTGTATTTGAACGACTTGTCAAGTTTATAATTGTTAAGTGAAATCTGTTTCCTTGTTTTAATATCACAGTTAGTTACACAGCGGTGTGGCATTTTATGACTGTCTCCTCTCTTCTAATTTTTCGAGATCAGATCATTCACAGCCGTAACTAATTTGTGATACCAGTAGTTCTCCCATACACTGGGACTTCACCATTTTCCTGCAGAAGTTCTATTTCTGTATTGTCAGTAGTATACTGATCCTAGAGCCAATAAAAACCTCACGCAACAACTGTAAGAGCGAGTGAGTGGGGTGTGTGTAATTGTAAAGGCGAGTGAGTGAGTGTTTGTTACTGTAAGGGCGATAAAGTGAGTGTGATACCGAGTGACAGAATGTATGACTAAAGGTATGGCTTCAGTTTATAATAAAATCTATGGCTACGTGTTTGATTGAATGTATGATTGTGTGACTGAATGTACGATTGTGTGGCTGCGTAATTGACTGAAGGTATGATTGTGTGACTGAATGTACGATTGTGTGGCTGCGTGTTTGACTGAATGTATGATTATGTGACTGAATGTACGATTGTGTGGCTGCGTGTTTGACTGAATGTATGATTGTGTGATTGAATGTACGATTGTGTGGCTGCGTGTTTGATGAATGTATGATTGTGTGACTGAGTACGATTGTGTGGCTACGTGTTTGACTGAATGTATGATTGTGTGACTGAATGTACGATTGTGTGGCTGCGTGTTTGACTGAATGTACGATTTTGTGTATTTAGCATTCACTCATTCCCCTTCAATTCTATATGGAGCATAGGAGGATAACTAGGTCACGCCAAGCCTTCATATCATGTGACTTCAGGTCAAGGCCTTTCCATGGCGCTTTACTCCTTGTTAAAGTGGCTTCAAGTTATCCTCTAAATATGTTTTATCGCCCTGTATTTTTGTTACTGTTGATAAAGTTGTTTTTTTCGGCTTTACATTTTTGCAGAATAAGGTAACAGGTCTCATTCCCAACCCTCATTGGTTGCTTTAAGGACATGATTGGTAGTGTACAGTCAGCCGGCTCTTGTCAAAGGGTTGTCGAAATAAAATAAAATAGTGCGGAATTATATTGTGATTCAGCATAACTGGCTCTCATAAGAGAACATTTAGTACGGTAACGGGATTGGGGGGGGGGGGGAACAAGACTTCGGACCACCTTGAAAGGTCCCTAGGGACGACTCTGGGTACAGTGTTACTATTCTTTGCCCCCCTTTTCATTCTGAGATACAGCAAGGCGGTAACCAACGTTGTTGTCTGTAAATGACGTTGTTGTGAGACTAATCAAAGCTTCCTCATATCGTCGATATAAAATAATGGGCGCTAACTGATACTACTAAAAATATCCAACAACATGAGACAGATATTGCGCAAGAAACAATTACACCCCATCGTGAAGTTCCTGGTAGTGTCTTGGAGACATAGACAGAGCAGAACCGTTCCTCTCTTAGACAGTTTGTAGGAGGCAACTAGTGTGAGATTGTGCCTGAAGTTTGTAAACTCATCATGTGAAAGCACATGTTACGGAAACCACCGTAATTATAGCACATAAAGAAAAATAGCGTAAGTATGCTACAACGGAGGGAACTGTAGTTGTAATTCCATGTTTCTTTAAATAATGTTTTTTTTAAATCAAAAAGAGAAGAAACTTTCATGAATGAATGCTTCCGTAGAATAGAAAAAACTGAAATGTTATGACAAGATCACTAATGTGGAACTGATGACAAGATCACTAATGGGGAACTGATGACAAGATCACTAATGGGGAACTGATGACAAGATCACTAATGTGGAACTGATGACAAGATCACTAATGTGGAACTGATGACAAGATCACTAATGTTGAACTGATAACATGATCACTAATGTGGAGCTGATGATAAGATCACTAATGTGGAACTGATGCCAAGATCACTAATATGACACTGATAACATGATCACTAATGTGGAGCTAATGACAAGATCACTAATGTGGAACTGATGACAAGATCACTAATGTGGAACTGATGACAAGATCACTAATGTGGAACTGATAACATGGCCACTAATGTGGACCTGATGACAAGATCACTAATGTGGAACTGATGACAAGATTACTAATGTGAAACTGATGACAAGAGAACTAATATGGAACTGATAACATGATCACTAATGTGGAGCTGATGATAAGATCACTAATGTGGAACTGATGACAAGATCACTAATGTGGAACTGATGACACGATCACTAATTTGGAACTGATGACAAGATCACTAATGTGGTACTGATAACATGGTCACTAATGTGGACCTGATGACAAGATCACTAATGTGGAACTGATGACAAGATCACTAATGTGGAACTGATGACAAGATCACTAATGTGGACCTGATGACAAGAGAACTAATATGGAACTGATCACAAGATCACTAATGTGGAACTGATGACAAGATCACTGATGTGGGACTGATGACATACAGAGAAGTGTCAGTGAAACAAGAGATAAGAAGAAGCCGCTGACGTTGACCAGGGCGTACTAAACTGGCAGGTTATTGCATCTCAAGGCAGTCCTTGTTCTGTAATCTCTATGATGGATAAATAAAAAAAATGCCCCCCCCCCCTCCTTTCCACCCCTTCCAGCTAAAAAAACACACTCACCGATGATAGAACTGTGAGAGGAATAAACAAGACATGGAAAGCCTGGCACGACGCACGAGACAGGAATGATTTGTGTGCTTTTACGGAGCGCTGGAAGGTGCTGGATGATTGGTTGATTATGAGCTCCCTTCATTTATTATTGCAAGAATAGACGTATGTCCTGTGGCAGCAGTTCGCAGAATTCCACTGTCAATGGAAATGTACTGAAGAATTTGACCCCAGTTCATGGAATGCGAAAAACAAAAAAATCACTGAAAAAAAGCAGTTACCTCGTGACTTTCTAAGTGTGTCTACGCTGAGTCTTTTATCGCCCCATGAAATCTTTCTTGTATTTGACCCTTTAAACCAGTTTCAGTTTGATGATCTATATGGTGACTGAACAGTCACTAAGTCTGTTAAAGCATATTTATGAACTCTTATTTCAGTGGATTATAAGAAATACAAAACGCCAAAAATTAAGAAAATTTAGTACTTTCTTATCACATCACATGACATGTCACATATGTTTACAGCTCAGCGTGAGTTTTGTTTGTTCAAAGCATGATTTCATGGAGTTATGATAATGTGATTCGCTTCTGTAGCTAGGCGGTGTTGACGTTGAGATGGTCTTGGGTTCAATTCTCCGGCAAGCCTAACACTTTTATTCTATTTCTGTTGTCTAATGTTCTACTTCTTTATTTCTCACGAGTGCCTGAAACATACCTTTATTTATGTGTGTAATGTTTATTTATTTACTGTTTACAGGTCTCGGGTTTCGCTTAAAAAATTCGTTCAAATGTTTATACAATACCAAACCTACCCTCTGTCCTGTACTGTTCTCATTCTTCTATCATTTACTAGACACAGTATTAAGGTCTTTGTCTTGTGTAATTTGACTGCATAATAGGGGGACCACAGAAGTGCTAAAGTCATTAATTAGGCTGGATCGCCCTTGGTATACATCCGGTGTTACGTGCTGCAAATTGTTCTAATGACCACGGGTCCCCGAAGCACTATTTTTGTGATGCCTAGTTGATAGGAAGGATTGTGTGATTTGCTACTTAGCTTGGCGGTGTTGACGTTCGAATGTTCCTGGGTAAGATTCTCCTGCAAACCTATCACTTCTGTTGTTTTTCTATTTAGTTTTCTATTTCTTTATTTCTGACGAGTGCCTGAGACATGTTTTTATGTGTGAAATATTTATTTGTTTACAGTTTACAGGCCTCGGGTTTCCCCTCTTTGTGTGTTGAAAATGGTGCCATAAAAGGCAGCAGTTTTGGCTTTCCTATGTAACGTCAATTTAGTGGTAATTTTAGATGTTTGATGACCAATCACCTCTTGTAGTTTCCAAGGTCTGTGATGACGAACCACCTCTTGTAGTCTCCAAGGTCTCTGATGACCAACCACCTCTTGTAGTTTCCAAGGTCTCTGATGACCAACCCCCTCTTGTAGTTTCCAAGGTATCTGATGACCAACCACCTCTTGTAGTTTCCAAGGTCTCTGATGACCAATCACCTCTTGTAGTTTCCAAGGTCTGTGATGACAAACCACCTCTTGTAGTCTCCAAGGTCTCTGATGACCAGCCACCTGTTGTAGTTTCGAAGGTCTCTGATGACCAACCACCTCTTGTAGTTTCCAAGGTATCTGATGACCAACCACCTCTTGCAGTTTCAAAAGTCTCCGATGACCAGCCAACTCTTGTAGTTTCCAAGGCCTCCTATGGCCAACCACCTCTTGTAGTTTCCAAAATCTCCGATGACCAACCACCTCTTGTAGTTTCCACGGTCTCCGATGACCAACCACCTCTTGTAGTTTCCAAGCTCTCCGATGACCAACATCCTCTTGTAGTTTCCAAGGTCTCCGATGACCAACCACCTCTTGTAGTTTCCAAAATCTTCGATGACCAACCACCTCTTGTAGTCTCCAAGGTCTCTGATGACCAACCACCTCTTGTAGTTTCCAAGGTCTCCGATGACCAACTACCTCTTGTAGTTTCCAAGGTCTCCGATGACCAACCACCTCTTGTAGTTTCCTACATCTTCGATGACCAACCACATCTTGTAGTCTCCAAGGTCTCTGATGACCAACCACCTCTTGTAGTTTCCAAAATCTTCGATGACCAACCACCTCTTGTAGTCTCCAAGGTCTCTGATGACCAACCACCTCTTGTAGTTTCCAAGGTCTCTGATGACCAACCAACTCTTGTAGTTTCCAAGGTCTCTGATGACCAACCACCTCTTGTAGTCTCCAAGGTCTCCAATGACCAACCACCTCTTCTAGTTTCCACGGTCTCCGATGACCAACAACCTATTGTAGTCTCCAAGGTCTCCGATGACCAACCAACTCTTGTAGTCTCCAAGGTCTCCGATGACCTACCACCTCTTGTAGTTTCCGAAATCTTCGATGATCAACCACCTCTTGTAGTCTCCAAGGTCTCTGATGACCAACCACCTCTTATAGTTTCCAAGGTCTCTGATGACCAACCACCTCTTGTAGTTTCCAAGGTCACTGATGACCAACCACCTCTTGTAGTTTCCAAGGTCTCTGATGACCATCTACCTCTTGTAGTTTCCAAGGTCTCTGATGACCAACCACCTCTTGTAGTTTCCAAGGTTTCCGATGACCAACCACCTCTTGTAGTTTCCACGGTCTCCGATGATCAACCACCTCTTGTAGTCTCCAAGGTCTCCGATGACCAACCACCTCTTGTAGTCTCCAAGGTCTCCGATGACCAACCACCTCTTATAGCCTCCAAGGTCTCCGATGACCAACCACCTCTTGTAGTCTCCAAAGTCTCTGATGACCAACCACCTCTTGTACTTTCCAAGGTCTCTGATGACCAACCACCTCTTGTAGTTTCCAAGGTCTCTGATGAGCAACCATCTCTTGTAGCTTCCAAGGTCTCCGATGACCAACCACCTCTTGTAGTCTCTAAGGTCTTCGATGACCAACCACCTCTTGTAGTTTCCAAGGTCTCTGATGACCAACCACCTCATGTAGTTTACAAGGTCTTTGATGACTAACCACCTCTTGTAGTTTCCAAGGTCTTTGATGACCAACCACCTCTTATAGTTTCCAAGGTTTCTGATGACCAACCATCTCTTATAGTTTCCAAGGTCTTTGTTGACCAACCACCTCTTGAAGCTTCCAAGGTCTCTGATGACCAACCACCTCTTGTAGTTTCCAAGGTCTCTGATGACCAATCACCTCTTGTAGTTTCCAAGGTCTCTGATGACCAACCACCTCTTGTAGTCTCCATGGTCTCTGATGACCAACCACCTCTTGTAGTTTCCAAGGTCTCTGACTAATATAATGTTATACACGGGGCTGGCAACCTCAGCATGTAAAAGGAACGGCTACAGACACCACTGGAAAATCACGTGAACGCTGTGGTGCAGACCTTCCTGCAAGAGGACTAGCTGGAGTGACTGGTCCATGATAATACGGAAATGATAATTATGACGATGATAATTTATTGTTCTTGCAGGATTTGGGCTGCTGGAGGCAGGAAACGTGTCTGCGCGTAACGAAGTGAACATCATGGTGAAAAACGTTGTGGACGTCATCTTTGGTGGCGTAACCTACTGGATGTTTGGGTTTGGACTCAGCTTTGGTGACGACCCTGGCAGCAACGCTTTCTGCGGGTTTGGCTACTTCTTCGTGGATGTTGACACAGACAAAATGGGAATCGTATACTCCACTTTTGTGTTTCAACTTTCCTTCGCTACGACAGGTGAGTGTTTCATCTAGGTTGCTGTACTTTCAGTGATTCATTGTCCATGGTCTTGGAATGTTTACCAGTCTCTGAGAAAGTATGTTGAAAATACTGTATTTCAAATCTCTATGTAATTATGTACATACGTTAGTCGCTGAAAACAATGTAAGTACTGCAATAATAAAATACTCTAATTGAGGCATTGAAAAGAAGTCAACAACAGAATTGATCAAAAGTACTGTAGACAAGAAGTTCTGGAGAGGCATGATTACCTACACAACTAATCATGGTACTTGAAGAATAAGTAGAATTGAAGCATGACGTACAAGGCGACTTATATGAATTTGCCACGTAAACCACCACTGTAATGAATACTTGGTCCAGACTTCCAATAATGGGACTTGGTACGGTGGTGGCTCCATGCTCCATATGGAACGCAAAGGAAATCGATAATGATAGAGTGTGTTTAGTAAATTGACTGAGACAAACATGCAGTACATCTAAAATGATTAAATCGAAGTTAAATTTGTATATTAACAAATAACAGATTTAATAATCATTTAGTTTTAACAAGGGTTAAAATAATTGAATAGTTTAAAAGAAAATGTTCATCATTGAATGATAGAAAGTTTTATGAAAACATTCACTTTGGCAGCTTATAGGTTTCACTTAGCTGCCAATAGTAATTTCTGCTCCCGCTGATGGGTTCTGTGCAGATAGGTCACTGGAGTTCTCACGTCTCTGGTTAAGCTTAAAGGTATAGCACGTTTCCAGACCAATCAAGGAGTACCTGCCAAGTTGGTCCCGCGTTTCTACGTCAGTCCCCTTCTACCCTCACTTTGTTCCAGAGATTAGTACCTTCACTGGTACAACCACCAACAACTATGGTAAAAGAATAGAAACGAAACGCTCTCCTGAGTATTCCGTTTTCCCGACACATACTTATGTGTTCCCTTTCTTATTCCACCATCCCATCTAACTCAGAATTTACCCTCGATGAGAATTAAACTTAATCTCTCGAGAGAAACTTGTGTGGTGAAGTGGGATGTTATAAATATTTATAGGGGACTTAGTGTACTGACTGAGATCAGCTGTGAAGGTATCTATATCTATTAAGAGTAGTGTATTATAGATAACCTTACTTGCTACCACATATCTCTATATCTCAGTCAGAATTATTCTGGAATAGTGTGATGCTACGTTATGTGTCTAGGGTATGAGTATGGTGAAGTGTAAGTCACAACAACAGACAGATAAACAATTTAATTTAATCCACTACTCTTGACAACACTGTGACACTCACATACATATAACACTCTATGAGAATATCTTACAGGAGACACTCGTAACTTTTCAAATGACAATATGTATTCATTTCTATCATAAAGGCATATGTGTGTCCTGATTCAAAGACAAAGGAACCAGGAATCACAATCAATGTTAATTACAAGTTATGTACAGAATGTATTAATATGAATCTGGTAGTGACATATATTATTAAAAATATCCTATGTGTGTCAGTTGTGTAATAGTAGTATGAGGTAATACTGGTTTTGTTTTGTTCAAGCTCTGTTGGTAGTTGTCATCATGACTTCAATAGTTTGTCTTAAGGAAATTAGTATTGGAGATGTTCTCAGTTCCTGATATTAAGACAATTAATTTCCCCTCTTAATATTATTTTTACAAAGTCATTTCAAGATGAGGAAACATAATGTTGAGCTCAGCTGGCCAATTCGCTTATCTGGCGTGATGGCGGCAGGAAAGGATTCCTCTGTTCGAATTCTCCTCTGGGTTCAGGAGACACCTCACTGATAGCTAAAAAGACCAAGGAGTATGCTGTCCGACTCAGGATTCAGCAAAGCTCTGACCAGGTGCTGCTCACTACCATCAAGACCACGGTCCCTGAAATCAAGAAGGATGTACCTTCTACTTCATAACTAACTTAAACTCTCTTGTTACACTGATCACAACACAGCACAAACATTGAGTTCAGAGCATTAGGCCAACTGTCAGCTTCATTTGAAATACTTTATTCCAGTATTACCCTTCTTAATGGTTACTACGCCTCTGCACTTCCAGCATTATTTCTTTCTAGTCAATCATCCAGGTGTCAGTGTACTGTTTGGCCATTCCATGCCGTTTTACTTCTCTCCGACACCCTCTGTTCAGGCTGGAGCATTATAGGCTTTACCTCACGTTTGCCACTGAACTACACATATATATACAGGCATAAATCAACAATTCACATTCAATTTTCATTAAAAGATATTGAATGGTTCAAGCTTACCACAATTCTTACGAATAAATACAGAATTCTGGCACAAACTGACACAAATTCCCATCTGCTTATCTTCCAGGCTTTTATTTAGCAAAATATAAGCTGGCTTCAACGCACTGATGCTTTATCAAGCTTATTTAAACAAGTGGTTTCGAACTAACGCTCCCAAGTGTGTATATCAGCGAGTCTGACCAATGAGCCCCGTTTCGACAAGTGTTTGAAAAAATGTTACCTTTCCCCGTTTCCCCTAACAACCAAGATAGTATTTATAGCCCGACCAATCGTGGTTAGGCTTTCATTTGTTGCGCTCCAATCAATTTGGAGTTTACATGGTAGGCTATTTATGTAACGTAAGGTTTTTTCAACGTAAACACGTTTGCCAGTGGTGAAAAAAAATTTTATGAGCAGCTTCTTGGACCAGGAAAAGGGAATCCTAAACGCACTGCTCAGAGGCGACAAAACGTGATTCCATGCTGTCTCCCTTAGGTAAGCATATACCTCATGTGGAACCACCTATCTTTATATTTTGGGTATAATTTTATTAATTCCTGGATTAACTTGAAGCAAACACATTACGCACAAACAGTTTCCAGTGTAGCCCACAAATTGCATACACATAATTTCGTTTGCAGCCCAATAAATGACGCATATACAATTGTCGCAGTGTACATAGCACGAGCGACTTTATTGACAGTTGAGAATACTGACAATAAGGAAATAGATCACATAGACTGACAAGTATATGTATTTGTTGGTGGCTAAGTTAACTAAAAGTAGAACAGACGAGGTTAGGACGGTGCAGTTTATTGAAATGGCAGTATGTCAAAAGAAATTAATGATTAGGTTGAACTTTGTACTGCACCAAATTACATCAGCAGTGATTCTAGAAATAGATAGGTAAATCCCACGAGTCAGCAGTGGTTCTCACAATGTGGTAAATGTAATAGAGATATCCCTTCAAGAAGTTAGCAATTACTAATGTACATAAAGTGAGAACCTTCCAACGAACTCAAAACATAAGTTGCTTACTTTCAGTTAGTTTCAACCGGTTTGGGCATCTGTCATCGTACAGAATCGCGTGATGCTCCTTTAGTAAAACGAAAAACTAAAGCAGTAGGCTGATCTAGTTCAGTTAGAAGGGCAATTGCCAACCAGGTGGAAGCTCTGATAGAGATTAGAATGGCTTTTTCAACTATAGAACTTACAAAATTGTTAGGGACAGAAATAGAAAGCATCAAGAAACCTTTTTCAGAGACAACAACATTGTAACAACTAGTCCTCTGTGCCTAAGCGCCCGATTTTTACATCTAAAAGGAGAGTACCAGATGCATGTCTTTGATACCGTTTTGATACCGTTTTTGGATACAGTTTTTCATCAAAAAGGACCTAATAATAGATTACTGCTGAACGAGAACTTTTGACAGAGTAGTTTCCCCTTGACTGGACGTTGTTGCACTCGTACCAAACGGACGAGAATCGCTGTAGGAACATTTTATTGAAGACTATAATATACTAGCCGCCATTAAAAACGCATCGCATTAGTTTATGAACCACAACTCGTTGTGCTAAATTTAAAATGCATGAAACCACTGATTTTACATTTCTGATCCATTTACTAACCCAAATTTGCTGTATTATTAAACATGAGACAATTCAGAACCGGCTCCTAAGCAGTTGTCAACCCTAGGTGTAAAAACAAAAGTCGCACTCACTGTCATCTTGAGCTAGTGTTGTTACACGAGGTTGACCAAGCCTGGGACGGTCATTGGTGGTACCTGTCGCCCGAAATCGCTGGTTCAGCCTCACTATAGTGGACTGGTCACAATTAAAATGTCTGGCAACTTCTCTGGTCGCCATTCCACTGCTGAGCATACCAACAGCTTGCCATCGCTCTTGTGACGACAGTCGAGGCATGACAAAAACATTAACAGACTTTCTTTCGATGAAAACAAATAATGGCTTTTTACTCGCTGAAACTTGACTAATGAGTGTGCCAAATTTCAATGTGATTGGACTTTTAATAAAGCCAGAATTTATCAAAAACCTTGTGGAAGCACGCAAAATTTGAAGTAAACATCACATCGACAGTAAAGTGGGAATACATGAACTTCATCACTTGCACAAACATTTCAACAGTGAAAACATGTCACGATTTCGATGCGTTTTTAATGGCGGCTAGTATAGTAGCAAGCCATTCGTTACCAGTTATAACCTACCATGTATTGCCACGAAAAGTACTTGCAAAGACATTGTGAACAAAGAAGATCAACAACCAATAAACAGGCATGAAAACGTCTTTCTGGATCTTATTTTAGGATAATTTATGTGACTTCATCGTGATGTACAACACCGTGCCTGTACTTCTGTCGTGGTATTACGACATACATGTCGTCCAAGTCAAAATTGACATAGTACGTGTCCATAGATGTTTCTGTGCTTGGAGAAGTGTTTGCAATTGTGATCAATGTTTTTAATCAATCATATCTGATATAAAAATTTCTATCACCAACCAACAATGAAAGATACATGACCACGAAAGCTAACTCAGTAGAAACAACTGGAGAATGATAGAAAATAATACAAACACTAAAGAATAAAATTGTCAATGAAGAAACACCAATTAACACCAACAAGTTGCCAGCCTTCTCATCCGGAAGAACGAACCTGCTGGGTTGTCGCATAACACACAACGCTAGAGATTCCACTATACGATCAAAACACGTGCCTCGCCATTAAATGACATTTCAATACACAAAACAGTACGAAGAAACATTCTTGAACAATTAAAAATCGAAACCATCAACAAACAAATAACCAGGGGCGCTGCCACACAATTTCTGTTGTAGCGCACACATTATGTGCATGTTGTTTCAGTTATTACACACGGCGTGCATACATCTAGTATCAGGATTTATAGCACTCTTATAGTATAACACAATACCTTGCTTTTGTATAATAATATTGGTAAATACACCTGCATGTACTGTCACTCAAGGAGAACATTGACAAAACACTGCGTTGAATGTTGCTGATTCCGGCTTAGTTGTAGCCTCGCTTATAGCATACACGTGGTTTTAATTGCAGCCCTTGTGTTACGCACATATACATGTAGTTTCAATTGTGTTGGGGGTTGGAGTGGCTAAGAGGTATGGTGTCAACCTTGAAATCTAGAGGTACCGGGTTCGATTCCCAGTTGAGGGAATATAATTTATGGAACATTTTTTTCAGAACCAGTGGTCCTAATGATGTTATACTCTCCTCTGGTCTCCTGGGTAGTGAGATCGGATGCCTAGCCTTCTCGGATAAGGGCGAAAAAAATAAGAGGTCCCGTGTGCAAGTTGCGCACGTCAAAAATCCCACGGCAGTTGAAAATCGTAAAGAGTAGGCCGTAAGGCGGCTGCCCTGGCAAAATTTAAAAATTAGAAACCTACCCACCACAAAAATATTTATAGAATGTGTGATTCCTATTTGACAAAACATTGGGATTCGGGCACTTTTCTGAGATCCTCCTTGTGTGATCCAACAGAGGAGATTGGAGCACTGATGGAGTTGTCAGTGTGTGATCCAAGGGGGGAGATAGGAGCACTGATGGAGTTGTCAGTGTGTGATCTAAGGGAGGAGATTGGAGCACTGATGGAGTTGTCAGTGTGTGATCTAAGGGGGGAGATAGGAGCACTGATGGAGTTGTCAGTGTGTGATCAAAGTGGGGAGGTAGGAGCACTGATGGAGTTGTCTGTGTGTGATTTAAGGGAGGAGATATGAGCACTGATGGAGTTGTCAGTGTGTGATTTAAGGGAGGAGATATGAGCACTGATGGAGTTGTCAGTGTGTGATTTAAGGGAGGAGATTGGAGCACTGATGGAGTTGTCAGTGTGTGATCTAAGGGGGGAGATAGGAGCACTGATGGAGCTGTCTGTGTGTGATTTAAGGGAGGAGATTGAAGCACTGATGGAGTTGTCAGGGTGTGATCTAAGGGGGGAGATAGGAGCACTGATGGAGTTGTCAGTGTGTGATTTAAGGGAGGAGATTGGCGCACTGATGGAGTTGTCAGTGTGTGATCTAAGGGGGAGATAGGAGCACTGATGGAGTTGTCTGTGTGTGATCAAACGGAGGAGATGGGAGCACTGATGGAGTTGTCTGTGTGTGATCTAAGGGGGGAGATAAAAGCACTGATGGAGTTGTGTGTGTGTGATCTAAGGGAGGAGATTGGAGCACTGATGGAGTTGTCTGTGTGTGATCTAAGGGAGGAGATTGGAGCACTGATGGAGTAGTCTGTGTGCAATGAAGATAGTCCTTAAAGCCAGTGCTCTTCAACCTTTTAATACTTAGCGCCCATTTTTGTAACTTTCGTGAGGGTAAAATTTCCTTACCGCCCACTAATATTTAAATTGAACAAACAAGTTACATACCCTACATAAAACAATAAAATTAATTGAAATCACCTTTAATTTAATGAGATCCTTGAGCCTGATGTTGAGAAACTAAATGTTGGATATCTGGTTCGATTTCGTAATGAAAAGGCGAAAGTCTCCTCTTTCAGTGATTTTCAGACAGTTTCTGTTTGGTGACAATATGATTCACAGCACTAAAGCCTGATTTCACTAGATATACTTTTCTCTAAAATGATAGTATTTTTTTTCTTTTCACAAACATTCTCTAACAAATTTGAGTTTTTATATTTTGGATGTTTTTAATACAGCATGTAATTATTCTGCCGCCCACCTGAAAGCTTAAATCGCCCACTAGTGGGCGGCACCGCCCAGGTTGAAGAACACTGATTTAGATGGTGTTTAAACTGTTTGAGAATTCAATAATGAATACAGTTTCTTTTTTCATAGCTGCAGTGTGCATTTTTTAAAACTTAAAAAAAAAAACCAACTTGAGTCTAAGCATGAAGCGTCGTAGGAGCAGTTATTATCGATGCCGTGGCAGGTAAAATAAAATAAATTGCTCCAAATCCCGCGGGCCCGGATTAATTCTTTTTCATCTTCATCGCGATCTTGTTAATTAGATTTTAAAAATGAGATATGATCCCTGAAGCTGGAGATGGATGGGACACACATTGAGGGAAACTTCTGATAGCATTACCAGGCAGTCCTTGCTTGGAATCCCCAAGGTAAGAAAGGTAGAAGAAGACAAAAGAACAAATGGAGAAGAGAAATAGAGACAGACATGAAGGGCGTGACGAAGACACAGAAAGAACATGAGCTGATGGCACGTGACAGAAAGACTTGGTAGTTATGTATTGTAAGTCTATGCTCCTAAGGGAGCTGACAGGTCATGATAATGAAGATGGTCTCCTACAACAAATTCTTCCCATCGCTAACATCTTCGTCATTTGTTTTTTTTGCGTGCAGCAACCACAATTGTTTCCGGTGCCATGGCGGAGAGAACAAGATTGGACTCCTACATTATCTTTTCTCTCGTTAACACAGTCATCTACTGCATACCCGCCCATTGGGCGTGGGCACCCAAAGGTTTTATTGCACAACTTGGCGGAATCGATTTCGCTGGGTCAGGTACGTTTGCTAATGTTCTTTGTGTATTAAAAAAAAATAATTTGTCTATGTTAAACCATGTCTTGGTAAATGACGAGAAAAGGGGTCGTCCGCATATGACGTCAAGAAATTTGTGTAATTTTAAACCCCACGTGTCACATTTCGTCATACAAACTCAGAACCCCCAACATGACGTCACAAATCTCTCTTTTTCTTGACTGCTGACAAGCAACAACGTCATCGAATGTAAATTAGTGACCTAATCGTCATTACTATCATCATTATCTTTCAACACATTTATTTGCATATACTTTATGCCAAGTCTTCCTGTCACGTGCAATCAGCTCAAGGTCTGTCCATATCTCTGTCATCCCCTTCATTTCTGTCTTCAGTTGTCTTCTCCACGTGTTTCCTGATCTTCCTTTGTCTCTCTCTCTTACCCTGGGGGTTCCACAACAAGGACTGTCTGGTAGGTTTGCTGACTGTTGTTGTCCTATCCATCTCCAGCTTCTTCAAGTCATGTCTGGACTTCTGGCATTTGTCTGGTTCGTGGCTTCAGTCCCACATTTGTCTGGTTCGTGGCTTCAGTCCCACATTTGTCTGGTTCGTGTCATCAGTCCCACATTTGTCTGGTTCTTATCATCAGTCCCACATTTGTCTGGTTCTTATCATCAGTCCCACATTTGTGTGGTTCTTATCATCAGTCCCACATTTGTGTGGTTCTTATCATCAGTCCCACATTTGTGTGGTTCTTGTCATCAGTCCCACATTTGTGTGGTTCTTGTCATCAGTCCCACATTTGTGTGGTTCTTATCATCAGTCCCACATTTGTGTGGTTCTTATCATCAGTCCCACATTTGTCTGGTTCGTGGCTTCAGTCCCACATTTGTCTGGTTCGTGTCATCAGTCCCACATTTGTCTGGTTCGTGTCATCAGTCCCACATTTGTCTGGTTCGTGGCTTCAGTCCCACATTTGTCTGGTTCGTGGCTTCAGTCCCACATTTGTCTGGTTCGTGGCTTCAGTCCCACATTTGTCTGGTTCGTGTCATCAGTCCCACATTTGTCTGGTTCGTGTCATCAGTCCCACATTTGTCTGGTTCGTGGCTTCAGTGCCACATTTGTCTGTATCGTGTCATCAGTCCCACATTTGTCTGGTTCGTGTCATCAGTCCCACATTTGTCTGGTTCGTGGCTTCAGTCCCACATTTGTCTGGTTCGTGGCTTCAGTCCCACATTTGTCTGGTTCGTGGCTTCAATCCCACATTTGTCTGGTTCGTGGCTTCAGTCCCACATTTGTCTGGTTCGTGTCCTCGGTCCCACATTTGTCTGGTTCGTGTCATCAGTCTCACATTTGTCTGGTTCGTGTCATCAGTCCCACATTTGTCTGGTTCGTGGCTTCAGTCCCACATTTGTCTGGTTCGTGGCTTCAGTCCCACATTTGTCTGGTTCGTGGCTTCAATCCCACATTTGTCTGGTTCGTGGCTTCAGTCCCACATTTGTCTGGTTCGTGTCATCAGTCCCACATTTGTCTGGTTCGTGGCTTCAGTCCCACATTTGTCTGGTTCGTGGCTTCACTCCCACATTTGTCTGGTTCGTGGCTTCAGTCCCAAATTTGTCTGGTTCGTGGCTTCAGTCCCACGGTTGTCTGGTTTGTGGCTTCAGTCCCACATTTGTCTGGTTCGTGGCTTCAGTCCCACATTTGTCTGGTTCGTGGCTTCAGTCCCACATTTGTCCGGTTCGTGGCTTCAGTCCCACATTTGTCCGGTTCGTGGCTTCAGTCCCACATTTGTCTGGTTCATGGCTTCAGTCCCACATTTGTCCGGTCCGTGGCTTCAGTCCCACATTTGTCTGGTTCGTGGCTTCAATCCCACATTTGTCTGGTTCGTGGCTTCAGTCCCACATTTGTCTGGTTCGTGGCTTCAGTCCCACATTTGTCTGGTTCGTGGCTTCAGTCCCACATTTGTCTGGTTCGTGGCTTCAGTCCCACATTTGTCTGGTTCGTGGCTTCAGTCCCACATTTGTCTGGTTCGTGGCTTCAGTCCCACATTTATCTGGTTCGTGGCTTCACTCCCACATTTGTCTGGTTCGTGGCCTCAGTCCCACATTTGTCTGGTTCGTGGCTTCAGTCCCACATTTGTCTGGTTCGTGGCTTCAGTCCCACATTTGTCTGGTTCGTGGCTTCACTCCCACATTTGTCTGGTTCGTGGCTTCAGTCCCACATTTGTGGTCTTGTCCTACCACTACAATCCTTCTATTTTAGGCAAGCACACAGATATGAGAGAGTCCGTGGTTAGAACGTAGGCCTCTCACGGCAAAGGTAGCGGGCTGGAAACACAGTGGCGTCACGCTACAGTCAATTAGCTGTAAATGGATATCTGACTCTACTCTTCGGTCAGAAAAGGCAAAGGCAGCGAGGAAATGAAGTGGTTACTCCACCTCTCGAAGCTTGATCTAGTATTTGTGAAGTCTCTAACACTTCGCTTCCCTATGGCAGCATCTACAATGAGACTAAATGTGTTCACTCATGTGTCACGCTTTTTGGTTGTTGTTTTTTTGTTGTTCGCCATGTTCAGAACCATATAATAGGACGACCTTGACATTTGATCTGATTCTGATTTTTGTATTGGACTTACTTAAATATCCACACCTTTCTTTGACCTCTGCAAACTGTTGCCGCGATGATGATAACCTGTTACTGTTTTTTTCTTCTAAATCTAATTTTAAACATAATGTATTGAGTCTACATTTTATTTTCTAAGGTCTGTATTACATTATTAAAATAGAAAAGACATATTTAATTAAAAACAATTGCAATCTATTAAAGGTTATAACAACTATCCGATATTTCAGCTGAGATTATAATATTAACTAGTAAATATACCAGTGAAAATTGTAGTAAGATCCCTGATACCCCGATCAAATAGATAAAATATTACTGCTTATAAATTCAAAAACTATAGAGATAAAATAGGGAGATGTGTTCAACATCGTCACCATAGCCCGCCGTCATGTTGGTTCTAACAAGCAGTACGCCATAGAAAACGATACACAAAAACTGTTAGCTTTTCCCCTCTCCGCAATACCCATTTCCTCTAAAATAAACGGCTTTTGACAGACCGACATGCATAGTAGTTTCAAACGGAGTGATAGAATAAAAGAAACGGAGGAATGAAATGAGAGACGGAAAAATGCAACCTTGACAAGCGTTGGTTTTTTTAAATCTCAAACTAGGACGACAGGCGACAGCTGACGTCACAGCCCTTGCTTAGTCTAACACTAAACGCGAATGAATGGTTGGGAGTTTGAATAAAAAAAAAAAACTACTTGGCCATAGTTACGCTGTTGCTAGGGGCATATTTTTTCCCAAAAAGTTAAAGTTAAATAAAGCAGTAGTGTCTGCTATTGAATGAGAGGAAACCCCACCGCTTGCCCCACCCCGTTCATTAGTAGCGCAGTTTGAATGTATAAACACTTAGATAGGGAGACGATTAGTATAAACACACAGACAGGCTCGCATTTCCTGTATACAGTGATGGTATTTTCTGATGAAATCCTAACGCGTTGCTTCGTTTTGAAAACGAACGAGAGAGAAATGGAAGTGGGAGATTTGCTTGGAGACATATTTGAAAAGATGGCTTATGCAGTGCGAGATATGTATCTGTATTATTGAATGTGTATGCCTTATTGATGCGTAGAGGCACCACCAGAAAGGCGCCAAACTAAACCTTTGTGTCATGCCACAAATGTTATTAGGAAAGATTATCACCTTGTATTAAAGCCAGACAGGCTTACTTAAACTGTGGGAGTGAATGAAAAGACATAGTTGGAAATAAAATATGACATTATTATGATGTAAGACCAGCAAACCACTGGCCGTCTTCAGCAAGTCACAGTGTTTGCACATGATTTTATATAATTAACTATCATTTCCTCTATGACAAGGAATGTATCAAACGAATGTTTGAAGATTACCTGATGATGAATAGGGCACGATAGCTATTTATTTAGCAACTTCACTGATCTTGAAAACGTTGATAATGTTTAATTGTTTAGAGATGGAGATAGGTGTATGATGTACTGAGGAGGCATTAATCCTCTGATTTCAGGGTTCCATCTTGAAACAATCAGTGAGCCACATACCAAACTATACGTACTCCTGAAGCTGCAAGCTCGAGGCAAAAACTACCTGTTTGCTTTTATTCTAAAGAGTCGGAAGCAGTATTCAGACGTTGCAGTCGGGAAGAAGGTGGTTGTGAGAAGGACATCACAAGTTCTATGACACAAAGTTAAGCCCAATTGTCCACGGGCGTGTGTTAGTTCATTTAACCATACTCTCCATCATTAATATATCAATCAGTTTTCTTGACATGATGATACAAGTCGTTCCTCCGAAGCGTGTCCATTCATAGGAGTTATTGCTTCATCAGAACACTTCCAGTCAGGAACAATTTATATTAATAATAACAGACACAGTTGTTGTTTCAAATTACTTTGCTGTAAATAAATTGCATTATATTCTGAGTTTTAAACAGTCCTGACTCCCAGCCATTGAGATACAGGCAAAATAAATTGTAAAAAAGATTTTCATTCAAAATTTACCCAGCGACTTGTTTAATTACTTGTTCATTAAGTTATAGGTGTAGTTGTTGTCATTTTATTAACATTACATTGCATTTTACCCTAGACACTTAGCCAGATAACATCCAGACACCATAACATATAATTAGGTTCAAAATATATAGCAGATTGAGGTCGTAGGGTGGTAGCAGACAGGTACCCTGAGAACAACTTCATCAACAATTAGACTCAGGGACTTGCATAGCTGACCTCACATCTGTAGACAATTAATACTTAACTTTTTAACATCAAAACCCACCACAAAAATAATGACAGTGGAAAGAACTAATGCTACCGTATTAACATTTCAACATCTGCAGCACATTTAGAAGACTGGGAAACTCATTTTGTTGATTCTGAATGAAGTTATTTTACCCAAAGTTGTAAGTCTTTTGACACAAAAAAATTGTTTAATTGTTTTTTCTTTTTAAGAGATGTAATGTATCCTCTTCCCTGTTAAAAGCAAACAACCAAAGAGAAAAAAATAACAAGAAAATGAATTGTATATTTTTTATACTTTAATATGTGTTTTCTATTAATTATTTAAAATATAACTGCAACTTTTGTGGGGAAAAAAGATGCACATTATATTGAGCGTCGTGCAGTTTAGTGCAAAAGGCCAGAAACGCACGACTTTATATAATTTCCAGACTTAAACTTGGTGGGGGAGGGGGGGGGGGGGGGTTTATGACTGACACCCGTGACGGAACGCCTAGGAGAATTAAATATATAGGGGATATAAGTCGTCCACGAGGGAGTTGGTACTATCTATTACAGCTGAAAGTTAAATATTGCGGATAATAGTAAACAAATGCAGATATAAAGATAACTATTGCTGATAAAAATTAACTATTGCGGATAAAAGTAGAAACATAATTTATATAAGAAGCGAGTTTAACTCTTTTTTGTTTAGTGTGTGACGTCTCATTTTTCCAACCCTCCACCCCCATTGTCACACAACGTTACAACATTGTGATCCCCTTCCCCTCACTACGTGACGTCATATGTTGACAACCCCTAAGTAGACAAGGTCCGCCATGTTGCCAGACTGGTTATTCACATTTACGTTACAGATTGCCTTAACCTAACCCCAACCCTCTTTCAAGCTTTGTCAAACAGCTAGCCTTAACCTAACACCAGCCCTGTTTCGAGATTTGTCAGACAGCAAGACTTAACCTAACCCAACCCTGTTTCGAGATTAATCAAAATTAATAACGCCCGACAAACACTGAGGCCGGTTAGCAAAAAAAAAAAATTCCATCATGAAGCGAAACGCCGCGCTCTTTTTGGCAAACATGGCGGCCTCTAGTCTACTGTCCCCTGCAACGGTCCATGTTTTATCTTTGGTTTGCTTGTCTGTCTTTTTTTAATTCGTTCCACCCAAACGGGCGTATGGCGCGCCAGATAGGCCTTTCGTTATACCCAGAGCGTATGGCCCGCCAAGGTGATATGTGTCGCATTTGAGGGGAAAATTATAGAATATCTTGCAATTACCCAGTTTAAAGTTATTTCATTACATCCGGCACATGTGTGTGAACGTTTGTGAGCGGAAAAAAATGTGTGAAGTTACAATTGTGTGCTTTAATTCCGTTGCTAGAGTTGCTTTGGATCTAGCCGTGATTTTTAAAGTAATAAATAAATTAATTTGCATGGGACAGGAATGAGAAAGTGAGATACCAGTTCAGCAATGATTTATATAAATTACAATTTTCATTTGTTTTTTATCAAACTTCTTGAATTAGTTGTCAAATGGATTTACATTTCAATTCTTTCTGTTTTACCACCAAGGGATAAAGTACAGCTGAAATTTTTACGTGTATGTGCATAATTTTTATTCATTTTTTATTTTTATTTTAAACAATTATAAAATCACATTAGAACTCAACAGTATTTCACAACATTCTGCAGCCATTTTACTAAAGTGTGATGCATTACACACACACACACACACACACACACACACACACACACACACACACACACACACACACACACACACACACACACACACACACACACACACACACACAAACACACACACAACACACACACACACATATATATATATAGTTAAGTTCATTTTCGAGTGGGAGTTAAGTGTTTGAGATCCTCACATGGTAACCAGATGAACATCATTGTAACGTCTGGGTCATAAGACTGACCAATTGACTAGTAAATTACACTGGGCCCATTGATTGGCGATAATGATGAGACAGTTTATTACAACTAAGGACGTAGACATCATACACAGCGACAGTAGGTCATCAATTGCAATAATGGTAGGAACAATTCATCTATATATTGTTGGCAGCAAATACATGGGCCTATGTCATAATTAAGTTGGACTTTGTTTGACTTCAATGTTCGTTAACACCCGAAGGTCAGTGGAAGTCGTTCGGCTATCGAGTTGCGTGAAGCATGGAGTTACAAACATAACCATATTAACAGAAGCGTGCGTATAAAGACAATCAAAGACGATCAATGACTTCTCCAAGCGTTGTGGTGACGCACTAGCAATCGACACCACTGGTCGATTGAAGCTCTACAACCACAGACGCTGGAGGGAACGTACCTCAGGCTTGGTACGATAATAAGCCAGATTATGGCTGAATCTTCATATATATATTTCTTGGCACATCGGGCACAAGGACAGCAATTTCATCTCATTGATGAATATTAATATAACAGGGCCGGGTCCTCCCTGTACTTCGGATTCGACCCTGGGCCAAAAATCATGTCTCTTCAAGACCAATGATATACAATAATGCCTCAAGCATAATAGTTCGATGACAACAGATCGTCGCAGCAAGCCGCGTTATTCTGTTCAAATATAATGCATGAAGGCACGCAAATAATAACATATACAATTTACTTAGATGCGCTCACAAGTGCGTCTATAAAAGACTAGACCCGCATGTGAGGATCTCAAACACTTAACTCCCACGCGAAAATGAACTTAACATATATATATATATATATATATATATATATATATATATATATATATATATATATATATATATATATATATATATATATATATATATATATATATATATATATATAGTGTATACTAAATTATACTGCCTGTTTTTGAAACATCACTTGGAGAAAAAAAAATTTCTGCATATTGGGTCCTGGATAAAACCGAAAAAATGCTGTGTATTTCTAATAGCATGACTGTATATTATTGTGTCTATTTAATTATCGTGTTTATAAATGTGTCTATCTTTCAATACGTTTGTCTATGCACTTTCATATGTTTGTATTAGCTTCTCTATGCACCTGTCTACATTGTTTTGCAGTTGTCTATATTTGCTTTAGTTTTATATAGGATAACTTTCATGGAAATGATGTTATGTTGACATGTAGAAATATTGGTGCCCTGAGAAAGATTGCCCCGCGTAGTTCCCAGGCTGGCAACCTCTTCATGTAGAACAACATTCCACATAAACCACTGCTGCATGAGCGTGTGAATGCTTGGTGCACGGTTCCTGCGGGAGGACCAGCTGTAGTTGTTGCTCCAAGGTCCGTAAGGAACGCAAAGGAAAAATGATGATATTGAATAGTAAAAGGTTGTGTCTGTCACGGGATTGCCTCCCCTTGCTTTGCCGTAGTAGTCCACTAATGGTGACCACGCAAGCGTATCTAAAAGTAGGTCGTCCAAGGTATCTATCTTCTCGCAAGATTACTCTTGGCAAAGATGTAGATAGAAGAGGAATGACTTTTCTACCTTAGGGGAGCCTTCACAAGATATTCCCAGAAGTCAAGAACAAAATGCTGCTTAAGGGCTGAAGAAATTTGTTAACTTATTATCTGGTCCGTCGCCTTTTGTGAAGTGGTTATGCTATGATTCTGGCCCGTTCAAGCCCCCAGTTGGAATAATCCAATGAATGCCATCTTATAATTAATGGCTCTATATTTATATATATATTTATCAAGAAAAATTGGCTCATACGTTTGCTTTTGTACAAAAAAACTGGATCAACTATTATTGTTTATTATTGTTTAAAATAACATACAACAAATTTAATAGTCAATTAGTTCAACAAGTTAAAATAAGGATTAAAGGGGGTGAAAGATATATTAAATTTTTCCTCATTGAGGTTTTGGTAGGGCGTGACTAATACTGTCCGTATTTTTGCTGTAGCCTGTTAAACACAACTTAACTCCAGATGAGTCCTGCAGCCGTGGTTTCCGTCACTTCTTTTTGGTGATGAGTACACTTCACATAATTCGCCCACTGTAGGCGGTTGGTGGTGATACTCTTCTCTCACACTAGTGGCGTTGGAACTTCAGTACTTCAGTCTGATGTCTTGTAACCACGAACCCAAAATTTTGGGAATACACACGTCTCCTGGCACTGATTTAGAATGGACCCACAGCCCTGTAGTTAGATGCTGTTCGAATAACTTAAGGTCTGGAAATATGAGTTAATTCCTCTGACGGCTGGTGTTCTGCGAATTCCTGGCCTGGGACAACTGTTTGTATAATTCCTCTTATGACTTCTTGTGATAAAATTCCCAAATTTCCAGTCTTGTATTAAAATGCGGGTTTACTTGTGAATTCCAAAGTTGCCCAATACTCGATCTGGTACTTATAGTTGTGGAATTCTAAGTCCTATACTCTTTCTTCTGGCCTGTAGGAGCGGTTTAGTTGACGCTGCGATGCAGTTTGTCTCTGTTGTGTGCTGTGACTCCGAGTTTGTTAGATTATATCTCACAATCATTAGCTTCAAATCTCAGCTGTGTTTCCGCCGAAAGTTCCAATCAAATCATTGTAGATTCTGGCAAACCAATCCAACCTATCTAGCACTGTTTGGGTGGGGAAAATTAGCATTACTCATCCCACGCGTATTTGAAAATATTCAATTTAATATACACCCGTGGCCTCTTACACAGTGATGTCAAATCGTTACCTAAGACTTCCAGCTCACCTCTGTTTATCAGAATAATATGCGTGCCTACGCCAGACAGATGTTTGGACAGCCCGTGTGGTCTTCTTTCATCTGATCACAACACCGGCTTGTGTCAACACGATCAGCCGCTTCCCAATGGGTCAAATGTTTGACGGCCACGTTTCCACATGTGTTCAGACAGACTAGGCGATGAAATATTATCGCTGGCCGGGTCACCAAACCTGATGAATCGTAACAACAGTCTGGGAGTGGAGTGGTAAACAATAAGATGCGCATTACTCCCATAGCAAATACTGCCATAGGGGAGTGGCGTATTAGAGAATTCACCATGCCATGTCCAGCAAAGAGCAAAATAGCGAAAATAACGAATGAAAAGGCATGATTTATGCCAAATAAAAGCGATGAGTGAGAGAAATGAAGAAAAAGAAAGGATACTGCCGGAGGGTTGAAGGTGTGAGAGATCATACAAAAGGACACGTACAGACGTGTCGTCACAGTGTCTTCTTTGAACACTGTAGTAATATTATTTCTTCTTTAAACACAATTAGAAAGGATGTTTCTTTCTTTGAACACCGTATTAAAGGTCGTTTCTTTTTCTAATACCGTAAGAAAGGTAATTTCTTCTTTTCTTTTTCTAACACCGTATGAAAGGTAATTTCTTCTTCAAATACTATAAGACTTGATTTTTTCCCCTCTAACACCGTAATAAAGGTCATTTCATCTTCAAACACCATAATAAAATTCGTTTCTTCTTTTGACCCTATACTCTTGCAGGCCGGAATTTTTTCATCAGTTTTGCCAGAATTATTTTTCTACCTTAAAGCAGTACCTTTATAAATTCTAAAGTTTCTGAGTTATTACATAACAAAGACACACATATTATACATCACAGTAAAGATAAATGAATGTAGAATTAGAATATGAAGGATTTTTAGTGATATTCTACATATAGTATTCAGTTATGAGTCATAATATAGACCACTTTCAAGAAAAGACTCATTTTAGTGAATGAAAAATGTACTCACCAACCCATGCATAAACACTGAAATATTATCCAGAGAGCTCCAGCATCTTTTAAAATATCACTAATCCATATATGAATATTATTTACAAGTGTCAGCTTCCTGTGATATTTTGTTAATGTTTTACAGACCATCCAGCGAACCATATAAACATTATAGACATTTGGAAAGAAAAAGGACATTAGAGGCCGCGTGAAGCTTTTAAATTCGAAATCATCATTTTAATTTTTGAAATCATCATTCTCACTAAACTCGTCAAAGATACACAGTTCCCTAGCTTTTTCTACAGATAAAAAAGACCTACGTTTTCATAAACATGATGTGGTTGGTTTGCTAGACATTGTCTGTATAAACAACAATAATCGCCGATCGAAAGCTGACAGATTTACCGTTTTTTCACAGTGAAATTAGCTAGAACAAGCGTGTTTCCAAATCACAACTCAAAGATAGCGTTCTTCTGAATAAAAAAAGAGTAACTTCCGTTATGTTAAAATACCAAATTACGAAAATACGCAACAAATTTCACGGAACACAAAAGTGACGTTCCCAACGTCGTTTCGGCTTCTAGGGGTTTTGCGGATGTACGCTACCACCGTCGTTCCGGCCTTTAAGAGTTTTAAAGAAATTCACATTTATGAATATACACACTAAAATCCGACAGTCTGATAAAATAAAACAAAGCATATTTGAAGCATCCGAAATTAGCTTTTGAGTTCGATTACCTTCCTGGGTCCCCAACCTTGAAGAAAAATGTTTAACACATGTCTCGTTCCATATATTTTTTACTTGTTGCCAGTGGTCTTCCGTTTCTGTTTCACCTTTCAGCTGTTGGAGTACTTGGCATTTGTTGGATACTGTGATTGCAAATTTTTCTCTTATTTCCTGATTTCTTACATATCCCACATTATACTGTTGTCTATAGCTATATGGTGTAAATTTCTTGAGTTTTAATTTTGATTTAGCCAACAGAAGATGGTGGTCTGATGCAACATCTGCTCCTCTACATACTTTCACATCATGCAATGATGACCTAAACTTCTTACTTTTGCATATGTGATCTGATTCTCATTTCTGTGGTCTGGTGATATCCATGTTGCTTTATGTATTCTTTTATGTGGAAATATGCTTCCTCCTATAGCTAGTTGATTTGAAGCACAGAAGTTATTTAATAGTTCCCCATTCTCGTTCTTCATACCTAATCCATGCTTTCCAATGATTTCTTCAAAGCCAGTGTTGTCTGTTCCTATTTTTGCATTTAGGTCCCCCATCAAAATTGTGATGTCCTTTCTTTTCTTATTGTCTAAGACATTTTGTAGTCTGGTGTAAAAGTCTTCTTTCACAGATTCTTCTTTATCGTTTGTTGGTGCATAACACTGGATGTTTATATTTACTTTCTTTTTGGCTGATTTAAACCTTGCTGTTATTATTCGGGGTCCCATTGCTTACCGCTCTATATGTGCCTTCTGTGCTTCCTTGGACAGCATTAGAGCACCCCTTCACTGTGGTGGGCTCTTTCCTCCTCATGTCATGAGGACAACACCATTTCTCCTGTGATCAATCTCCTCTTCTCTCTGCCTTTCCGCCGTGTCTCACAGAGACCCAGGATATCAATCCTGTAATTTGTCATTTTTGCTACTACCTGTGCAGTTTTCCTTTGTTCACATAGAGTGCGAACATTCCAGGTGCCAATCCTGGAGATTTTCCTAGACGAAAAAAGGTTAGTCGGCAACCCAGACTCCTTTCGGTTTTCTCTAGGTTTCTTCATGCGCCTCCTTTCGAGAGGACCTTCTTCTGTCTTGGGTTGCTGAGTTGATTTATGTTCTTTGATTTGTCCATGTTTGTTGAAGTTTTTGTGGTAAAAAGTTTTTTACAGGATGGGGTAACCAGCCCCATGCCCAACCCTCCTTAGTCGCGTTTTACGACATGCATGGTAGGGTACAGTGTTACTATTCTTTGCTCCCCTTTCTGGGTCCCGGTAACACATGGGTGACTGGGTTGGGGTGTTTCATTCAAAATATCCCCTCGCGTGTTTTAAAAATACTAATTTTAATATTCCACGCGTGACCTCTGTCTAATCATGCGGTAATATTTCCGGTGGCATCTTGTGCATAACTCATAAGCACCATCTGTTGGCTCATTTGATGTCCAGATGCTACCTATCGCCAATATTGTCTCTCCAGACAGATTATCGTGATAATCACACACAGGGATGGTCCCGTGAAACGATTATCTCATATCGTCTGTGATCTTACGTTCTCCACACAGTCAAACAAAAGGATCGCCGGCCGCTCAGTTAGACCATATGGCTTCCTCAGACATACAGACCACAACCCAGATGTTAATTGCCTGATTGTCGCTGGCCCCGGAAATGAGTGACGTCAAAGTTGCTTAAAAGGTGGCGAGCCGACTTCTCGTCATAATAATCTCGCTCGCTGACCTGTGATAATGACTGGGTATTATTACGATAATACCCCAGTTCACCTGGCGGAACGTAAATACGTTTGAGGAGTGGTAAACAAGATAGAGACAGTCCCATAGCAGATACTTCCGTTGGAGAGTGGAGTATAGAGACTTCCCCTACTACGTTCAGCATAGAGAGTAAACTAATGAATGAATGGGGATAAAAATTGCCAAATATGAGCGGTTGGTGAAAAAAAGAAAGAAAAGAAATGATACTGCTGTAGTGGCTAAAGATGTGAGAGAGCCACCAAAATAACACGAACAGACGTTTCGTCATAGCACTGACTCAATATTTATAGCTCTGACTCAACATTTATAGCACTGACTCAAGGTTTATAGCACTGACTATCCATTTATAGCACTGACTCAATATTTATAGCATTGACTCAATATTTATAGCTCTGTTTCAACATTTATAGAACTTTCTCAATATTTATAACTCCGACTCATCATTTATAGCATTGACTCAACATTTATAGTACTGGCTCAATATTTATAGCACTAACTCAACATTTATACCACTGACTCAATATTTAAAGCTCTGATTAACATTTATAGCACGGACTCAAAATTTGTATCACCGACACAACATTTATAGCACTGACTCAATATTTATAACCCTGTATCATCATCGCAATTTTTCTTTACGCAAGTTACGGACCATGGAACCACCACTGCATCTGGCCACCTTGCAAGAAGGTTGCACCCAGCAGTCACGTGCTTTTATTGCACTGGTTTCTGTGACAATTTTTGTAGATGATGAGTTTCCCAGCCCGTGCACAGCTACATGTTACTTGCCTTGTACGACATGTTTGAGGATGCAGTAGTTCTTTCTTTGTCTCTTCAGAGACCCCCGGCCACAAAGACCCCAAGCTACAGAGACTCCCAGCCACAGAGACCCCCGGCCACAGAGACCCCCGGCCACAGAGACCCCCAGCCACCGAGACTCCCGGCCACCGAGACCCCGGCCACAAAGATCCCCGGCCACCGAGACCCCTGATCACCGAGACCCCCACCCACAGAGACCCCAAGCCACAGAGACTCACGGCCACCGAGACCCCCGGCCATATTGACCCCTGGCCACCGAGACCCTCGGCCACAGAGACCCCCGGCCACAAAGACCCCAGGCCACCAAGACCCCGGCTACCGGGACCACCGTCCACTGAGACCTCTGTGACGAAATCAGTCGTGTAATTTTTATAACACTCATTCACCCCGGCAATATCTGTTCATTTCTTCATTTTATCACTCATCGTCCTATTATTTGGCATAATTATTGCCCTTACATTCTTTTACTGTGACCACTCCCCAGATGTACTTACGTTCCGCCAGGTGAACTGTGGTATTATCGTAACAATACCCCGTCATTATCACCGGTCAGCGGTAATATGTTTATCTCTTTGAGTCGCCGGCCACCTTTGATAGGAAACGATCCTCGTTTAACACAATATGGTCTTGTACGAGGATGAATAGGAAACCATATTGTTTGTCTGAGCGGCCGGCGATCCTTTTGTTTGACTGTCTGGAGAAGGCACGAAAACACGGGCGATAATGAGATATCGTTTCACGGGACCATCCCAGTGTAAAAATTATTACCGATAATCTGTCCGGGGAAGACAATATTTGAAGGTAGCATCTGGACATCAAATAAGTTCCCAGATTTGTTTGTGAGTTGGCGGAAATATTACCGCATTATTTGACAGAGGCCATGCGTCGGAATACTAAATGTAATATTTTAAAACACGCGGGGCAGATAATGAGTTAAAACACCCCAACCCAGTGCTAAAGCGTTAACCATTGGTTTGATTTGAGAAGCCGGAATAAACAATGAATCTCATTGGAACATTCGGCGGAAGTATCATCCGAGATTTTAAACTGGAAACTGAATGATATAATCTAACGAAACCACAGACACTTAACATCGCATCATCAAATGAGCAAACTCCCAGAAGCCAGTGAGACATTGGACCTAGAATTTCATTACTATGAGTGACAGATTGAGTATTTGGGCAACTTTGGAACTTACAAGTAAATCCGCATATATAATTACAAGACTGCAAACTCAAGGGACCAGGACTTTAAATATCAAGACTAGAAACCTAGTAATTGGATTACCCGTCATAAGAGAATATTTCTAGATCACGTGATTCGCAGAACACCCGTGATAAGAGGAATCAAATTATTTCCAGACCAAGTGATTCACAGAACACTCGTCCTAAGAGGAATTTCTCAGGTCAAGTGATTCGAGAGCATATACCCTAAATTGCTTGTGTCGATTCTAACCTGTGCGAGGAGATTGTAGATTCCCACATTTTTGCGGTAAGTTGTGAACATTTATTTTACAAACGTGAATTTGACGTGGTTTTCTTGCTTAGTGGTTATATATGAGGCTCGCAACCTCAACATATGAAAATAGTTTATTATGGAACTACTACAGCAAGCGCTGGTGATTGTTTTTTGCTAGCCGCGCGGAAAACAAATAGCAGAGAGGACACGAAACTCCGACTGGAGCAGTGATGAGTGATGTTTACATCACATGTGCCTCAAGCGTATCATATCATTGTGTGAGATATATGTAACTTGTTAATGTTAGTTCAGGCACAAATCGTTATTCGCGCTGTCCAGACACATTTTTCCAGTTTAATATCCAGCAGAGTACTGGTGATTTTTAATCATCTTCCTTGAGCTACGCTATGTACTTAAGAATTAAATTCTTCTGAGAGATTAACATTGGTGGGTGGACAACGAGAGGATGCGCCTGTTAAGCTTCCAACTCAGTGTAAGCAGAGGCCTTTGTTCTTTCTATTTTGTCTAAAAAGCTCGTGGTTACAAGCTGTCAGACCGTTTGAAGTACTAACGTTACTACGCCGCTAGTGTGAGAGAAGAGCATCAACACTGACCGCCTACATTGGACGAGTTATGTGGAGAAGGGCACTCATCACCAAAAATAGAAGTGACGAAAACCACGGCGACAGGACTCACCTAGAGTTACGTTCTGGTTTAAAAGACATCAGCAAAACAGACTTTTATCACTCCCCTATTAAGTCTCTATGAAGACGCTTTCATCTAAAATTTCACGAATCTGTCCATATTTATTTTAATCTGTTAAAGACTAATCCACTATTAAATTGGTTATTTTAAAAACTAAACAAACATAGTTGATTTAGGTATTACATGAATGAAAGCAAACGTAAGAGCACGACTAATATATATAAATATAAATATATATATACACACACATTTAGACATATATTTACCTCTTAACATAGCTATACCATTATACGAAGAAACTCGCTGAATTAACTCAGATGGGGGCTTGAACGGGCTAAAAACCATTGCTTAAGTCCTTCACAAAAGGCGATGGATTAGATATAAGTTAACAATTGTTCAGCCTAATGCAACATTGTTCTTGACGTCTGAAAATATCTTGTTGAATTACTCTTAAGGTAGAAGCGTCATTACCCTTCTATCTACATCTCTGCCAAGAGTAATATTGTACGAAGGTAGACACCTTTGACGACCCATTTAGATACTCTTGAGTTTTGGCCACTGTTGGACCACTACTGCAAAGCAAGGGAGGCAATCCGCAACAACCCTCGGCCTCAGAGACCCCCGGCTACAGAGGCCCCAAGCCACAGAGACCCCCTTCCACAGAGACCCCCGACCGCAGGGACCTCCGGCCACAGAGACCCCTGGCCACCAAGACCTACACGATAAATCTTCTTTTTTTAACTTCCACCAATTTTATTCAACTTCAAAACAAAATTGCTCTCCTCTCTCTCTCTCTCTCTCTCTCTCTCTCTCTCTCTCTCTCTCTCTCTCTCTCTCTCTCTCTCTCTTTCTCTTTCTCTCTCTTGACTCGCCTGCGTGCCCAATTCTTAACACTCTGAAAATAAAGTTCGTTCGTTCGTTCGTTCTCTCTCCCTGTCTTTGTCTGTCTGTCTGTCTCTCTCTCCCTCTCTAGTTCTTTCTTTCTTCCTCTTTCTGTGTTTGTGCTATTCCAAAATTTGTTTCGTCAGTCATCATTTCCAACACATTCGTGTATCCCACAGGTGTGGTTCACATGGTTGGTGGAGTATCTGGCCTAGTAGCCACTATTATGTTGAAACCCAGAATTGGACGGTTTGATGAAAATACTCCCAAACCTCCAATGTGCAACCCGGCAAATGCGATAGTTGGCATGTTCATGTTATGGTAAGTATTACATAATTTTGGGCATCTTTGTCTTGTCATAACAACAACTCTCCTTCTTCTTGGATCCTTGGCCCCGGACTGACAAAGCAGTCAGTGGCCATCACGCTTAATGGCGTCTTGTAGGGCAGCAACAAATTGTCCTCACTTTGCTAGGTGACCATCCTTCGTGCCGTGCCCCAACTCTGGTTCGTGCTTTGGATCTCAGCCTCCACTGTTCTCCTCTAGGTTGTCTTTCGTCTGCGTCCTTTTCACCGTCCTTCTGGGGTCAATAGCATAGCAGTTATGGTGATCGTTTCAGGGTCCCTTCTGAGGACATGGTCTAACCAGTAAAAGCGTCTGCCTACAATGATGGTGTGCATGCCTTTTTGACTACGCCGTGTAAGCAGTTCTTGGTTGGAGATGGTAGTCAGCCAAAAAATTAAAGAATTGTCCTCAGGCAGGTTGTGTAGAATGATGATAATTTGGACATTTCCCTTTTCTGTTACTCTCATGCACCCCGCACCGTACAAACGTACGCAGCTCTAGTATAATCTTAATTTGGTGTTTGTGCTGTACTGAGAAGATTTCCAAATGCTGTTTTAGGTAGGCGAAGGCTGTTCGGACTTTATTCATTCTGTTACTGATGTCTTTGCTTGTTCCGCTGTCTGGTGGTACTATGCTTCTTAGATAATGTGACGTATAATGGAAAGAGAGCCTACGGTAATCTGACAGTCTTTGTAATCCCGTTAGCGTTCTATGATTTGCTAACAAAACAATATATTTTTCTGCCTGTCTTACTCACACTAGCTTATTTTTCATCCACACCTCTTTTTCTGTGAACACGAGCTAACGCATGTTTACAAACTTTCGTGACCTGCCAGTCATAACATGTAGCGAATCAGGTTTGTTTATCGAGTCTTCTCACGCGAGCTTATCTGTCAATCATACGATACCTGATAGACCACACGTGAATAACACCGAATATGCTTTGAAGTAAACCCACGGGCAAAATCTTCCCCCGAGTAAGCTTTGAAGTTCGGACTCAAGTGAGACAGAAAACCCCTGGGCTCTTTGATCTCAGAAGCGGGCATTCGCACGGGGAAAATCTTCGAGAGACCCGTTACACGGATATAAGTCTTTTGATGGCGTTCGAACGCCAGAGAAAAGTCGACCGTAAACTTTTAGCTGGGGAACTCATGTTTCTGATTATCTGGTATACACAATAGTGTGAAAAGTAACATCATCTATAGATCAGAGAAACATGATGATATATAAACTGTGTTTTCTTAAACCTGCTATCAGTTGTCACTCAGAATTTTTGGATAGTCTAAGCACGCAGTTCTAGAACCATTGTGGAAAATGTGTTAATAGCATTCGTGGGGATTTAAAGTACATCCGAGAATGAATGGATATTCTAAACAAGATTAGAGAGAGGAAGGGCAGATTGTTAGACGGGCTCCAATTCGCAACCATTTGAAAATAACGTTCGTTCGATTATTTACCATGCCAATATCATGTCTCTCAACAAATTCCTTCTCAAGTATTGTTTATCAGTTATCTTATTAAATTCCTTCCTGGCCACGACGTTAAAGTGTCCAGTATCTTCTCATCCGTTCTAGTTCTTTGTCTCTCTTATCCTTCAGTTATTCCTGTAACCACATTATGTTCCAGCTTTCTCCTTCTGATAACATGACCAAGACTAGGCTGGCTTGGCCATGTCTACCGTATGGAAGATGGTCGCGTTCCTAAAGATAGTTTCTACGGACAAAGGCAAAGGAACAGTCGCGCGACCACAGGTGAAGTCAAAAAATGTATGCAAGAGACATGAAGGCACTGGTCATAATCCAGCAGCCTGGGAAGACGAAACTGCCGATTGCACCAAGTGGCGATGCTCCCTACGGCACCACCTCAGACGAGGCAAAAAAAAACAGTCATCACAACAAGCAGAAGAGAAAGAACACCATGACAGAAACATCAGGGGGCAAAATAAAACAGGAAAAAAAACAACAGCTAAGGGCTATCACCTCAGGGCATTCCTAAAGTCAGTTATGACTGAAGTGGGCTACTACTAACATCACCAAGGTGCTTCCTTCTTATATGAGTAATGAGTTTCCTGTGCGTGCTGGTTCCTTTCAAGATATCCTTATTACTCTCGGTTACAGTTACCTGCCAGCATCACGCTCCAGTCTACCAAACTGTAAACGGGTACCTGACGCTGTTTTTGAGCTGTGGGAGGTAAGCGCAGCGAAGAAGGCAAATGATCAACGCATCTCATGAAGCTGGGCCTAGTATGTGAAGTGTCTAATATTTCACTTCCCTACACAGTTTCTGCTACACACTCCCCTAAGGAAGTTTCTGCTGTTGGACCACTTTTTACCCTTTTTAACTGTCCGTGGCAATCCAAACACTCTTCTGTAAAACCACATCACTGTGGCCTCCAGGCATTAACTAAATGTCCATGGCTGACTTCCATTTGTGATGATTAAATAAATAACTACAAGACTCATTAGTTGGAGGTATTGTAACATGTCATTGGTTAAGTAAGATCGTTACACAAGAATAGTTGTACAGTATCCAATCAGTACAAATCGCGGTATTACTAATTGTCAAAGCGAAACATGCTGTAAGGTACAATGGCAAAATACCTCCAGATTTTCCAGAAAATACGAAAAAGATGCGAATTGAACCGTGAAGGGCTAAATTTAACCCCCATTAAAAGAACGCGCTAGTCTTGCAAATCATTTCATGGCGTATTTCAGGAAAATACGGAAACTGTCTGCATCGCACCCTGAAACTTAAATTGAACACCTATTAAAACAGCATTCAAGCCTTTCAATTAGTTCATGCTACATTGGTCATAGACGATAAGGCATAATAAGTGCTTCTCTTCTGCGTTCAGTTTGGAGTCATGCAGGCCTGTCCCCAGGACGAAGTCCACAGACTCTTCCAGGTCGGCGCGGCAGCCCCAGGACGAAGTCCACAGACTCTTCCAGGTCGGCGCGGCAGCCCCATAACTTCTATCTGAGCTCAACACCCTCTGGCGGCCAGGTCAGACGTCGTGGGGCATCATGGGTTGGGCAGTTTTGGAGAATATGTTCAGGGGTTTTGATTCCGGTTCCACGTGGACATTCATTCATATGAGATATCCTGAGGCGATAGAGATGACCTAGTAATCTGTAGTGGCCAGTTCTCAGGCAGACAATGATGGTCTGCTGGTGTATTTTTAGCTGGTGAATTGGGTCATATCTAATTGTACCTTCTGTGATAAAACGTCTGTACATGTTCTTTTGCTGGCTTTCTCACACCTTCAGCCCTAAGGCAGTATTATTTCTTCTTCATTTTTCTCTCCGATCGCTTATTATTTAGCAATTTTGTGCTCTTCATTCATTATTTTGCTATATGCTGAATCTAGTAGTGGGAAGTCTCCACTCCACTCCCCTACGAAGTATCTGCTATGGGACTATCTTTATATCCTACATTTTTGCTTTACCACTCCTCAGACTTATTTACGTTCCGACTGGTGAACTGTGGTATTATCGTAACGATACCCGGTCATTATCACCGGTCAGCGGTAATACGTTTGTCGCTTTGAGTCGCCTAGCCAATCTTTGATAATAGACTATCCTCGTTGGACAACCATATTGTTTGTCTGAGCGGCCGGCGACCCTTTTGTTTGACTCTCTGAAAAAGGCACGAACACAGGCGATAATGAGATAATAGTTTCCCGGGCCATCCCTATGTGTGATTAGCGCAGATAATCTGTCTGGGTAGACATCTTGGCGGAAGGCACTTAGACAGGTAATCAGTTCACACATTTGTTTGTGAGAGTGTACACGATGTCACAGGAAGATATTACGTCTTATTATAAAGAGGTCACGCGTTGAATAATTCATTTAATATTTTAAACATGTGGGGGATATTTTGAATTTAAATACCCCAACCCACGTAGTGCGAAAAAGAGCTTACGATTGGATTGAAGTAAGAGCCGGAATATACAATGAATCTCATTGGCAAGTTTGCCGAGAAGTACAATCTGTGATTTGAACTGGAAACTGAAAATAAAATCTAGCGAACTCAGAGACACAGAACAGACAGCTTCGCAACTTCAAACGAGCAACTCACAAAAAGCCAGAAAGAGAAGGATCGGACCTAGAGTTCCATATTTATAAGTGACAGATCGAAGTATTTGGAAAACTTAAAACCTTAAAAAGTAAGCCCGCCTTTATAAATACATAGACTGAAATACTTAAGGGACCAGGACTTAAAATATGAAGACTAAAACCTTAAGGAATTGGATCACCCGTCATAAGAGAAACTTTCCCAGACCAAGTGTAAAGCAGAACACCCGACGAAGAGGAATTACTAGTTTCCCAGGACAAGTGCCCAGGACAAGTGTTTCGCCGATTCACCCGTCATCAAAGGGATTCAAACGTTCTGAGACGAAACTGATTCGAGAGCGTATACACCGAAATTGCTCGTGTCCGTCCGAAACCTGTGCAAGGAGATTGTGTATAACCCAAAAATTTGGGGTACGTTGTGAACATTTATTTTACAAATGTGAATTTGACATGTGTTTCTTGCTTAGTGGTTATATATGAGGCTGGCAACCTCAACATACGAAAATAGTATATTCATAAACCACTACAGCAAGCGCTGGTGATGTCTTCTGGCTAGTCGTGCGGACAACCCGACAGTAGAGGTGATCCCAGACTCCGACGTGAGCAGTGATGAGTGATGATTACATCACATGTGCCTCAAGTGTATCGTTTCATTTGGTGAGATATTTGTAGCTTGTTAATGTTAGTTCAAGCACAAATCATTATTCGCACAGTCCAGACACATTTTCCCATTTAATACCCAGAGAAATATTTGGGAATTTTAATCATCTTTCTTGAGCTACGTTGTGTACTCAAGAAATAAATTCTTCTAAAAGATTAACATTGGTGGGTGGACAGCGAGAGGATGCGCCTGTTAAGCTTCCAACTCAGTGTACTTAGCAGAGGCATTTGTTTGTCTATTTTCCAAAAGTACGTGGTTACAAGCTGTCAGGCGGTTCGAATTACTCGTGTGAGAGAAGTACACTCATCACCAAGAAGTGACGAAAACTACAGCTGCAGGAATCCATTATAAAAGTTAAGTGCTTATAAAAACGCACCAGCAAAACGGACTTTGATAAATCCTTGCCCACGTTTCAATGACGAAAATTTGTATTTACCGCAAAATGTCACCAATGTTTCCATATTTATTTTAACTGTTAGACTAATTCATTATTGAAATTCTTATATGTTGTTTTAAAACTAAACAATGATAGAGGCTCCAGTTTTTTTATATGTATGAAAGCAAACGTATGAGCAATAATATTTTATATATATACTGAAGCACATTAAAAACGCACTACTATTATATATACTGATGCCGAGAAGCTGGAAAAAAAAACGTATGGGAATGGATTTTCCCCGTGTTTGTCATGAGGTAAAGAGCGAATGGCTGCTGAAATGGAAAGTGCATGTTTCAACCCACGGGTGTTTGTACAGACTACATGAAAACAATGAAAGTTACACGTGCAACACGATTCCCAACAGCTATGACCCTGAAAATGTGTACGCGTTGTGGCAGTATACTCGGTATAAAAAGGCCGTTGAGACAAAACACCCAGTACATGTGCTTGAATTGCCACGACTATCTGAAAACGACCGCCAACGAGCCATTGGTATGTTGGAGACCGGAATGAGCTAGCGGGCCATTGCCAGAAGGATAAATTGCCACCACAGCACTATTGTACGTCTCAATGAACGTTACGGAACCACTGGCAGTGCCCGGGATAGACTTCGGAGTGGCCAACCACGAGTTACTACCCCTGCGCAAGATCGTCATATTGTGCTGAGTCACATAAGGAATCTTTCTCTCCCGGCAAGTCAAACAGCAAGAGCAATAGTGGGTAGTCGTGGGCAAGTCTCTCGAATAACAGTCATACGACGACTCAGCGATACAGGCCTTACTGCAAGACGACCTTACATTGGGCCAAACTTGACTCACAGACATCGTCAGCAGCACCTGCAATGGGCAGAGCAACATGTCAGATGGACTAGACTGCAGTGGAATGCTGTCCTATTCACAGACGAGAGCAGATTCAACATATCCTTTGCTGATGGACGTATGCGGATTTGGCGACGGTGTGGAGAGCGCTTTGTAGATTGCTGTGTTCGTCAGCACAACCGATTTGGAGGGGGCAGTATTCACATTTGGGGAGGATTCAGTTTTCACCATCGCTTGCCTCTTCACGTCTTCCGTGGAAATGTTAATGCTGTGAAATATCGAGATGAGGTTCTGGATGCATTGGTTGCTCCTGCGTTCACAAATTATCCAGACTTGCAGCTTCTCCAGCAGGATAACGCACGTACGCACACCACATGCATTACGCAGCAATATCTACAGCAGCAGAACATTGTGACGATTGATTGGCCTGCCCTATCACCAGAAATGTCCCCTATAGAACATCTGTGGGACGAGCTTGGACGCAGAGTCTACAGGCAAGGTTCTCCAGCTAATCTGCAACAGCTCGAAGCTGCTCTTACACGAGAATGGGACTTGATTCCCCGGAATTTCCTTCAGAGACTTGTGCGTTCCATGCGGAGCCGTTGCCAAGCTTGTTTGCAAGCACACGGTGGACATACCAGATACTGAGGATAGTGTGAATGAATTTTTTTATTGGTTGCAGTTTTGGTTTTCTCCCTTGCCTGCACAGAATGCAATGAATTTCATAACAACCAAATGTACAAATTAATGACCAGCATGGATTCATAGGAAAATAAATAAAGATTCCAAATATGTAAACTTGTAAACACTTATATTTTCATTTCACACTCTGTTCCTGTATTATACAGGTGGTGCGTTTTTAATGTGCTTCAGTATATATATATATATATATATATATATATATATATATATATATATATATATATATATATATATATATATATACATATATATATATATATATATATATATATATATATATATATACATACATACCTAGACATATATTTACTTCTAAACAGAGCTATACCATTATAAACATTTATAACACATAAGGAAGGGAAACCACGAGGCCTGTAAACAGTAAATTAATATGAAACAAATATAAAGGTATTTTATAAGGCACTCGTAGGAAATAAAGAAGTAGAACACTAGACAACAGAAAAACAACAGACATGAGTGGCTTACCCAGGATTTGAACCCTGAAACATCCTTTTTGGGGGATGCGTAGATGGCAGGGAGGACAGTGTGATTCGCTTGCATAGCTAGGCAATGTTGTCGCACGGAAGGTCCAGGGTTCAAATCCTGGGTAAGCCACTCATGTCTGTTGTTTTTCTGTTGTCTAGTGTTCTACTTCTTTATTTTCTACGAGTGCCTTATAAACATACCTTTATATTTGTTTCATATTAATATACCATTATAAGATGGATTCACTGAATTATCTCAGCTGGGGGCTTGAACGGGCTAAAAACCATTGCTTAAATCTGTCACAAAAGGCTACGGACAGATATAAGTTAACCATTGCTCAGCGCTTTATAACTTCTGAATTATCTTGTAATACTCCCTTCGGATCGAAGCGCCATTACATCTCTATCTTTTTTTTTTAAAATAAAATTTTGCCTCGTTTTGGCGAGGCGCGTCCCGTTCAACCAAGTCGGTTATATTAGGGCGCATGTCCAAATATAAAAGACCACTGAAGGGCAATGGTTGATGACCTTTGGATAATGTTCACCTCAGATCTGATGTCATGCATCATGTTTTCATTTCTTGTATTTTCTATTGATTGCAGCAGTGACCAACAACCAGTAAAGATTGCTATCTTAGCTGGTCGCTTGCTGTTCTGCTCTAGCGAGGATTCTCAAAGCTTCCAGTAGCGCCATGGCTTCTGTTCTGAAATTATTGGAGATCTTTCCTGTTAGGAAGGCCTTACGGATGATTCTCCCATTTATGAATCTAATAAAAATGCCTCCTCGGCCATTCTTTACTGCCCCCTCTGCGGATGCATGGGGAGAGGGGGGTGGGGTTGGGAATCTTGTGGCCTTTCTTTTTCTTAAGTTAGGGACTTCTGTAGTGATGGATATATTTTCATGGCTGCAGTTTGACTCCTCATAATCAGTTAACATTTCCATTCCTGTAGGTTGTTTCGGGAGGAAGTTTTCATGACACTGATTCAGCTGTTTTCAGATATGGGAGAAGCTAGTTATCTTCAACCTGTTTCTGTCGAGCTATGGAGTTTTGCATGCATTGGAGGATTTGGCATTCGTAAAAGCTTCTCGCTTTGAATAAACTACTTTTCCTCATGTCTGTCGTCAAGGGGGTGGATGGTGGTGTATCTCTCCATTGTTTAAATTGTAGTGGTCTTCATCCTTCCAGTGATTAATATAAGACATGCATTTTGCACTTTTCCTAGACGTTCTGTGTTTGTTTTTGAGACCGTGGCTCATGCTAACATGCATTATTGAATTCTAGACTTGACTGAGCATGTATAGCTCGTACATTATGGAAAGCTTCCTTGTACCTCTCTGTTCTACTCCTTTTATGTGTGGCTTTCAGGTGATTTTCTCATCCAATTTGACGGCAAGGTAAGTGATTTTCCTCATATGGAAGTGAGCTTCCATTTATTTGCAGTTAGACCGTTTCTTGGAGATTTGACAGTGAGAAGCAGGTTACTACTGCCTTGGAGAGGTTAATCTGTACTCTCCAGTCAAATACTCATCTGCCGATGGTATTCAGTGATGCCTTTATTCTGCGCTGCACACCAGGCATTAAAATCGTCAGCATGGAGAGCCTTGGAGATGTGCCTGGACAGTTTCTCTGCAATATCATTTATATCAATGATAAATAACAAGTCTGACAACAACGATCCAATGAATTCGAAATGGAATAAAAGAAGGAATGAAATGGCCACAGAAAAATTCATGCCGTCATGAGGACATGCAACAGAAAGAGCACACCATAATTACTTCCTGTCTTGTTTTAGCGGGTTACTTGCTCGTATTTGTAATAATGTAGTAGAATAAATTGATACACTACATTAGGTGAACTAATATGTCACTTGTCACAGGTGGGGCTGGCTAGCATTTAACTGTGGGAGCACTTTTGGTATCTCCAGAGGCAAGTGGAAACTGGCAGCCAAGTAAGTGTTTTCTGAAATGTCCCTAAATTATGTGTCTATATAGAACTTTACATAAAGTCCAATTGACAGAGTGGTTAGAACGCTGGTCTCTGGCGGCAAAGGTGCCAAGTTCGATTCACGGTATCGGTTACGCTCCAGTCTACCCAGCTGTAAATGGGTACCTCTTTGCTCTTGAGTTAGGGAAGGAAAAGGCAGCGAGGAAGGGAACTGGTTACCCCACCTCTCGATGCTGGACCTAGTATGGTGAAGTCTCTAACACTTCACTCCCCTACGGCAGTACGTGCTATGAGACTACCTTGACCTTGTACATAGAAGTGCGTGCTTTTTTTATAAATTAACTGTGATTATTGTTAATGTCCATGTCGTAAAGGGTCGACTAATATGAGTTTGTGCATGGGGCTGGCAAACACACCATATAAAACATACTGCTACAGAAACCACAGCTACAGAAGCACATGTATGCGTTTGGTCAGGATTCCATGTCCTGTTTCCATAGTAACTTTGGCGTTGGTTCATCGCTGATTACACTTTTTTTTTTAAATCAGGCAAAAATCATTTCCTGTTGTGCTCCTTACGAAACATGGAGCCACAACTGTAGCTGTCCTATTGTAGGAAGCCTGCACAAAGAATTCACTTGCTCCTGCAAACTAAAATACTTCAGACCTAAGGGTCTTTTATGTTTGGACATGCGCCCTAATATAACCGACTAGGTTGAACGGGACGCGCCTCGCCATAACGAGGCAAAGGTTTTACATATAAAAAACAAAAAACTTGCTCCAGCATATGTGGTTTCTGTCATAACTTGTTTTACATAAAGAGGTTGCCTGTCATATAAATAACTTCATAGTAGTAACCTTACACGACATATTTATATCAGGCCATACTTTTGTTTTAATAATAATAAAAACTTGTAATGAGTCAGTTTTACAATACAACGATATACTGACGGATTGACTGATTTGTTCTTTAATTAGATGATCAATTTAATTATTCCTTACCAGAACTGCTGTGACAACATTGCTGGCGTCGATGTCCGGCGGCATTATTGGCACGTGCATCAGGTAGGTCATTCAGCATCATAGTGTTCCTTGTCGTCCTTAGCATTGTTAAACTATATACTAGCCGCCATTAAAAACGCATCGCATTACTTTATGAACCACAACTCGTTGTGCTAAATTTGAAATACATGAAACCACTGATTTTACATTTCTGATCCATTTACTAACCCAAATTTGCTGTATTATTAAACATGAGACAATTCAGAACCGGCTCCTAAGCAGTTGTCAACCCTAGGTGTAAAAACAGAAGTCGCACTTACTGTCATCTTGAGCTAGTGTTGTTACACGAGGTTGACCAAGCCTGGGACGGTCATTGGTGGTACCTGTCGCCCGAAATCGCTGGTTCAGCCTCACTATAGTGGACTGGTCACAATTGAAATGTCTGGCAACTTCTGTGGTCGCCATTCCACTGCTGAGCATACCAACAGCTTGCCATCGCTCTTGTGACGACAGTCGAGGCATGACAAAAACATTAACAGACTTTCTTTCCATGAAAACAGAAAATGGCTTTTTACTCGCTGAAACTTGACTAATGCGTGTGCCAAATTTCAATGTGATTCGACTTTTAATAAAGCCAGAACTTATCAAAAACCTTGTGGAAGCACGCGAAGCACGCAAAATTTGAAGTAAACATCACATCGACAGTAAAGTGGGAAGTCTCTATATTTCTGGTCTTCTATATTTTGACAAACCCCTTAATATAATCGACGGATTTCGTGTCTCAGATGACCTAGGCGTGCTTTGCCAGAACGAGGCACAGATTATTTAAAAAAATTAGTACTATTTACTAAGAAAAAAAGTGTGCAACAAAACAGTTCATGGCATTAGGCATTCGTAATATTAGAAACAACTCAGAGGACGAATGTTTTCACACATAAACACAAAATGTATAAATAAAACAGTATTAAGTAGGAAAATGTATGCAAGTGGCATATTAACAAGAGACTTTCACCGATAGGGACACTCTATTGCATGACGAAAGCTGCATTAAAACTATGGGTACACGACGATTGCTGGATTAATACTCTGTGATATAACGATTGCTGAACTGAAATAATAATCTGTGACATGACAAAAGTTGGACTAATACTCTGTTACATGACGAAAGTCGGACTAATACTCTGTGGCATGACGAAAGTTGAACTAATACTCTATGACATGACGAAGGTTGGACTAATACTCTGTGACATGACGAAAGTTGAACTAACATTCTGTCACAAGACGAACGTTGGACTAACATTCTGTCACAAGATGAACGGACTAACATTCTGTCACAAGACGAACGTTGGAGTAACATTCTGTCACAAGACGAACGTTGGACTAACATTCTGTCACAAGACGAGCGTTGGACTAAGATTCTGTCACAAGACGAACGTTGGTCTAACATTCTGTGACAAGACGAACGTTGGACTAACATTCTGTCACAAGACGAACGTTGGACTAACATTCTGTCACAAGACGAACGTTCGACTAACATTCTGTCACAAGACGAACGTTGGACTAACATTCTGTCACAAGACGAACGGACTAACATTCTGTCACAAGACGAACGTTGGACTAACATTCTATCACAAGACAAACGTTGGACTAACATTCTGTCACAAGACGAACGTTGGTCTAACATTCCGTCACAAGACGAACGTTGGACTAACATTCTATCACAAGACAAACGTTGGACTAACATTCTGTCACAAGACGAACGTTGGACTAATACTCTATCGTTGGGCGAAAGTTGGACTAATGTTCTGTTACAGGACGTAAGGAATGAACAATGAAATGCATGAGGCATTATGAAGCCTACCTTAAATAAACAAGATGTAAATGCTTCCTTTTAACTGTTATTTCAACTGGTTACCTTATAATAAATAACGTTCTCTACCCAGTTACGTGACACAGAAAAAGAAATTTGACATTGGATTCCTGGTCAACTCTATTCTTGGGGCGCTTGTCTCCATCACAGGTAACACATGCTCTTTCAGTCTTCCCTGTGTCAGCGCCTTATGTATATGTATCTGTTTATGTACGCATGGTTGAGAATGTACATGGTGACTGCAAAGTCACTTTCAATTTTTAAATGTTTATATCATTACTTGTATCCATTGGATATTTACGAAACAAATGTTAAAACAATGATATAACATTTGATGATTTTCAGTTTGAATTTGTGAGTTAACTGTTTAGATGTTATTATCTGTCCAGGAAGTTGAGGGGAACTGCGGTAAGACGTGGAGTACAATGGATGGGTTTGAAAAAAAAATCGAAAAAAGGTGATTCGTCTTACGAGGACAAAAGACAAAGAAAGTAGTCTACGTTACGGCCTCAATGCCTTCGTCAGGAAAAGAAAGAAAGTGAAGGCTAGATAGGAGACATAAGAACTTAAATGAATATAAAAATAAATATAAAAAAATAAATAAATAAAACCTAGGTACTTCCCTGAAGGCGAAGCATCGAAATCCTATCACGCTTGGCTGAAAAGGAAGTGACTCTTAACCCCGGATGCACACAATACATACTAAGAAACTACAAACTAAAAAACGAAAAAATACCCAAACGTAATAAAAGTGGGGACTGGAAATAGAAGAGGAAATATTATGGAGGATGGCATAAAAATAGAAGAATAGGATAAGAGTGGAAAGAGTCAAAATAGAGCAAGAGAGGAAAGGGTGACCTCAGACAAAGGTGTGGAAAGTGTTGAGACCGGCTGGTTTTAGACACCCCATGCGGTGGATAAGACGGTTCTCAAGCTGTTCTCGGCTGGCAGTGTCAGAGGAGCAGGATCGGATCGCAGTGACCTGGATGTCGATGGGACCATGGTGGTCAGGACCATTGAAGTGTGTGGCAACTGGTGTGGACTTCTGCTGAGAGATGTCATTTAAGTGCTGGCTGAATCTGTCCCCAAGTCGTTTGCCTGTTTGGCCAATATAGGTTTTGCAGCAACGTTTACATATGATCGTATAAATGACATTACGCGATTCACACGTGAAGCTACTAGTGATGGTGTACGTAGCCTTAGGAAATGACACCTTCTGGGTTGAGATGATATACTTGCACGTGTTGCATCGTGTCCGACCACAGGGTAGTGTGCCAAAGTGAGTGGCATTCTCCTTTGGGAGACGGCTGTGAACAAGAAGATCCTTCAAGTTCTTGTCGCGTCTATATGCCACCAAAGGTGCTTCACCGAATACTTCTTGGGTCGCAGGCTCTGCTTGGAGGATAAGGAGGTGGCGGAAAAGGATCTGTTTGACAGCAGTACTGTGAGGGTGAAGGGTCAAGATTAATTTGACTCTATCTGAAGTGGATTTATAGTGAGGTATGAGGGCCTCCTGACGAGAGATGGGGAGCACACGTTGGAGAGCAGAAGTGAGAACATGTTCCGGATAAAGTCTGCAACATCTCATTTGCTCGGAAGTGGAAGTCATCGTCGTCTTGGCACAAACGGCGGAGGCGGAGAAGTTGTGAAAAAGGAAGGGAGTCGCGACAGGCCCGAGGATGAGAAGAGGTGTACAGGAGGTAGCTATTATCTGTCTCATGTTGTTGAATGTAGCTTTGGCCATTCCTATTCTCTTCTTGATTTCTGTTTCGCATCTGCCATCTTCTGTTATTATATGACCAAGATATGAGAAACTCTTGACTTGTTCCAGGATTTTCCCATTTATTCTTATCTTTAATGTTGGCTTATCGTCTGCTTTGCTAATTATCATACTTTTCGCTCTATCAGAATTAATGTCCAATGCATATTCATGACATGCTATTTACTTGGTTTACTAGCTCTTGCAACTCCTGTTCACATTCAGCTAAAAAAACTGTATCATCCGCATATCTAAGGTTGTTTATTGATCATCAACCGGCGTTACAAGAAACAGTAAAAATTGCTACCCGCTAAGATATCGTGTGTTAAACAAACCAAACTTCAGGTTCAGCTGCTATGTTAATGTGACAAGATTTTACTTAATAAAATGGCATTTAATCCTCTTATGATGACATTTGTTTCATTAACATTTGTTGGATAGAAGTGAAGAAATAACCATTTAAAAATATAAAGTAACATTTTATTCACCCAGTATAATAACACGTGAATGTATACGAGCGTGCACCCATGTGTTTGTATGTGTCTCAACATGTGCACTTCTACGTATGGCTCTGCATCCGTGAACGTTTGCCTGTATGCGTATTTCTGTGTCTGAAAACGTTTAAACCAAATGACTGTCCCGGACTGTGTGTATGAGTGTGTATGTGTTGACATGTAATTGTTGATGTATGCATCTGAAGGACGTAAATCTGTTCTTAGACTAGAGTCGAATATAATAATAGTGATATTATCAGTGTCGTTTTAACCGTTATCATCATTGTCATCATCAACAATCTTCAGTTCCCTATGAAGCATAGAGCTTAAACAAACTTATACCAAGTCTTCCTGTCACGTGACACAGGGCTCAAACAAACTTATACCAAGTCTACTTAGTTCCATGCCATCATCTCTTCTTCATCACTATGCTGTATGTCTCCAGTTCTCTTTTCCGTCTGTTCTTTGATCCCCCTGTGCCCCTCTTACCCTGAGAATTCCAGAATAAGGACTGCCTTGTAATGCTATCAGCAAGTTTCCTCAGAGTGTGTCCAGCGTCTTCTTCTCATCTCGTATTCCTCTGGCACTTGTCTGGTTTTTGTTATTAGCCCCACGTTTAGTGATCTAACTTTAACCATGTTTGAGCATAAATGTCAGATACCATGACAGCACGGATCCACTATGATAGCTGTGCCTTTGCAGGAAGCTTGCCCCAAGCAGTCACGTGATCTTGCAGCAGTGATGTCTGTAGATATTCGTTATACTCGATGAGTGTGGCAGACTCATGTAGAGCCTAGTATATGTGCCTGTCAAAACCAGACACATGAGAATACTGGTGCTGTCAGAGCGAACTCTCTACTGGTACTATGGGTTTAAGGCACTCTCACACTAGACTCTTAGCTCGATGTCTCAAAGGTACAACCATAGCACACAATAGCTGACATAAATAACATGATAACACCTATAACAGGTAATGGCCCTTTTAATGAATATTACACACAGAGGAGCCGCACCCGGCTGACGATACACATGAACATGCATTGCACAATGCACTGAAAGAACTGCCACCTACTTGCCACACACTATAGCTCAACAAGATATCCAAATAATAGTCGCAGAGACAATCTACTCAGCCACCGCCGTGACTATCACTCACATAGGCGGAATACACTACTGACAAAACGCAATATATAATTGCAATCAGCTTATCAGAAATACAATCCAGGAGGAAATCACTAGCATGCACAATATCAAACTAGCAACAAATCACTACTCCTGATCTCATGAAAATAACGGCAAGAAGTAATGAACAATAGTGGCATCCATATAACTTTCCCCAGCAAAAGCTGCTGACAACGGCCATCAACGACTTCTCAGTCGAGCGGACATATCTAGACTCCCTTTGCCGCCAAACCGTTTCTTCCGGTTTCCCTTCTAGCCAAAACCGGCTGGACAGGTATTCAAAGATGAATACCAGTGTTGTCACACTACAGTGTGACCACTATAAAATTTAGTGAATAATTATGCTGTGATATATATCACCTCCACATGCAGATGAGGAATGCAAGAGTTGCTCAATATCATTGACATACATGCCTTCTCACTCACCACATTCGATACAAGAAAACATGTAAAAATCCATACCAGGTATTGACAGTCGTGAAAAATAACAACGACTGACTAATCCTGGAGTAACTTACACATAATGCATGTTACACAAACTTCTGTATAAATAATTGTCACCAAGCAGCAACACGTCATCGTATAAATAATCATCTCTCATAATCTAGTTGTAAATATACGATAATGATCTATGTAACCATCGAGTACAACTTTATAAATATCGCCTGTATGGCACCATAAACAATACATTGTATACCAAAATATATAACCACGACATACAAATTTAAATAGGCATTGCAAAGCACTACGTAATTTCTACAATTTCATAAAATGTAATGGTATAAACAAGCATTGTATGAAATCTCCAAATCTCTACCACTTTACAAAATGCTCTTATTTATAACAAAATAGAACTGGGGGCGCGGGTCAGAGCCTCTCAGGTTCGGCTCGCTTCAACCGAAACATCTTACTAAACACGAACCGGAAATCTAACCCTCGCTAATGCTGTACTATAAGCAGGTGGTTTTGGAGGAAAGACATATGCTTCTGCCTGACTGCCTTACGCGCACCCCAACTATTCGTAAAAGTTACCCGTGCCATTTTGGCATTGTCGCGTAACGACAATACTTCTACAAACTTAACCGGCGCGACCTCATCAAACACTCGTCTGAGTGTGCGCCAACTAGCACTCAGTGGCACGTTACGCACCAAAACTGTGCGATCACTAACTTTCGGACATTCGTATACGTCCCTACTGCTTCTACTCATGTCATTTGGCACTCGTCACGACCCGCGTCTCCGATGTACCTTTTGGAAGTCCCTTTTTGTAGTTTGGTGCTGCTGCGCCTCTGCTCCAGCCACACCCATGACACTATGCACCCCGCGTACATTGCCGATGATCAAATCGGCAATAGGATCCTCCAGGACAAAAGCGTAGACTCTACCTTTAATGAACGGGGTGTCCACATTAATGCACGCCTGGGGGTAAGTCTCAACTTTGCGCCCGAATGTGGTGCATTTTACCGTTTTTCCTGTCAGGCATGAGGCGTCGATACACGACCGACGAACCCCAATTGTGGTGCATCCGGTGTCCCTCAACACCCGGACTGGTCTATTCCCCACCTTTCCTTCGTGAAGAATCACATTCCCAGTCTCATGCACTGCCGACAGACATGGTGCCGCATGCCCACATTGAAACACCAACCTCTCGTTTGTATGAAATAGAGGGCGACACCCTGCACAGTCCTCGCTGTTGATTATGTCCAACACAACCGCGGAATTAGCATGCTCCATCTGGGTAGTGCAGCTATCAGCACTATGACCCCTACCACCGCAATTGGTACACACGCGCTCTTTCTTCTCATCGCGTGTACTTTTATTGGACTTCTTCGAAGACGAAGACCCCGCATCAGAGTCAGAAGACCGACTCTCTGAGGAACCACTCCTCTGCTTATGATGTTTGGTTTTGTACCAAAATCGGTCGTCGTCTCGAGAGTCCTCGAAATGTACCTGTTTATGAGTTTGGTACTCCCTTCTGTCACCATAACTATTATGTTGTCCCCTCGGCCGACTGTTTCTATAAGAATGAAAGTTCCCATAACTGCCTCTATGTGGTTGAGAGGGGCTGGAAGGCTTCTCATACCTGTGCTCTTGACCCCTGTCTGACTGATTTCGCCAAGGATGGCGTTGGACTTTACCAACACTGGCAACTACATTTTCTGTCAGACCCGACTTCTGAGTGGGTTTGCCCGGATGGGCCAGGACATAATGGTGACCCAGTTGGGCCATGGACTCAATGTCCTTTGGTTGACGTTCTTGGAAGAACGCAACCAGCTCACTAGAGCACGAAGACAACACATTGTCTCATAATATTAAGTCTCACAAGCCATTAAAGTCCTTTGTTATCCCCTCCATTTCGATCCACCTATTCAGCAGAAGTTTGATCTTTGAGATAAAATCCTCAAAGTCCTGGTCTGAACTAGGCATCGCGTTTTTAAAACGCGTCCGGTATCCGTCAGCAGTCAGACGGAACCTCCTAAGCAATCTCTTCTTCACTTTATCATAATCAGCCCTTTCCTCTACGGGGAGGCTATAAAAAGTCTCCATCGCGGGCCCAACTAGCAGTGTCGACAAAAGAGATGGCCACTGATCCCTATCAGCCTTATAGGCCACACATTCTTCCTCAAATCTTTCCAAAAAGAAATCCAAACTATCAATTTTCATCTTCTCTTCAAATTCTCTATCTTCTCTTGCCTTCTTTTCTTGCCATTCTCTCTCTTCTTTCATCTTCCTTTCTTGAAGTTCCAATTCTTTTCTTTTTAGCTCTAACTCTTCAGCTCGAGCATCTCTTAGAGCATTTTGTTTCTCAATTCTCTCCCTCTCTTCCTTTTCTTTCCTTTCCTTCTCCTCCTTTGCTTCCTTCTCTTTCCGTTCCTTCTCCTCCTTTGCTTCCTTCTCTTTCCTTTCCTTCTCCTCCTTTGCTTCCTTCTCTTTCAAAGTTTTTTGATTTTCAACTGAATTGAATTCTGCCTTGGCAAATTCCACCAATTCTTTTCCTGTGTACCCGGCTTGCATGCCAATCCGCATGAAAGTGTCCATATCCATGTTGTACACTAGTAGTTCTCACTATTAACTTTAGTATAAATCTTTATAATATAATTACTCAACTGTATATATTGCACTTAAGTCAGCAGATAAATTTCTGCTTACAATAATATTCAGTGATAATAATGGTAAATAATAATATCACTTCATCAATTTACCCACATATCTATATGCATGAAAGCAAATATCACCTCGTAGTTTATTATGTAAATATTATTCACCTTTACGTTATGGTCTCACTAAAGACTCACTTAGCCTCTTGGCTATGTTCTCACCACTTGTGAAAATCAGATCCTTCTGGCCCCTTATTCTCTACTATATCCTTACTCAAACTTACAGTAGTCTATAGTTGTACTTTGACACCGATATAACAACTTATAATAATAACAATTTTATGAAGCTTTATGGTGCTATGACACCACTATATCAACTTAGTCACCACTTAGACTTTACTTCACAGTCTTTACTGGCACCCACACTTGTGCTACATTCAATAACACTCCACTTATTACTAAACTCTGTAATCTCTGCTAAGCAAGCACTACCTATGGCAAATGAACACAAATGTAAACTACACAAATGAAAGCAACATACATATCACACCACGAAAACAAAATTCCAGTCACGAGGAAATACATGATAGAATACAAAGAGAAGAGATAGCTTAATATCTACAATGCGTGACTGAGCACGAACGAAAACAAGGGATACCTGTAAACGTATTTACAAGATAGTAAGATAGGACAAGATAACACACCACTTAAACAGAACACAAGAAATACTGAATTTACAAGACAATATAAATACACACTTCACAACTACCGCTAACACCAACAGGGCTCTGGAATGTAAAGCAGGGCAGTCGCAGGAAATTCGTCTGCCAGACTCCACCACAGAACAAACACAGCCACAACCTAATAGAATTGGTCTAATCCAATCTTTCCTATAAAAAGCCAAATCTGGATTACACTCACACACCAATACACTATAACACTAAAGACACTACGAAAACCACACTCAACAATGAGGTGTTAGAAGCTAACTATTGCCCCAAGCACTGTCTTCACCTCAGTGAAAATAAACTAAGCAAAGACACAGTAGAACTATACTATATATAATGTATCACCATAAATAATCCAGATAATATCAACTACAAAGAACACAGAGCAAGATCAGAATTAACTATCACATACATACATACTAAGTCATACTAGTACACTAAAGAACAGTCAAAACATAAGGAAAGAAACAATAACAAACCAAGAAGTAAATACATAAATAGCACTACACTATTCAACAGGTAAAAGTATAAGATAGCTAGAAGCAGTAAGAAAGACAAATAACAGACTTAAATTCTCAGGACAACAAGAAAATATCAATATAATATAGTAACAAACAAACAATAACTTATCTGAAACTCCAACGGCGCTTGAGTATGAGGAATCCTCAGCACTGACAATGATGATGAGCACAGAACAAACCAGATTCCACAATCGGAAATATATATAATCCAAACAAGTGTCAGTCCAGGAATAGCATCAATGTCAAATCTGAATGTATAATCCTTTTTCACACAATGACCACACTGTACTCCAAGGCGCTCACACAGCACTGTTTATCACATCTATATAGCACAGTCTACTTCAACACAGTTCAGTTTCACAGCTATACAACAGTCTCGGGTAAGTCGGCAATGCCCAAAGCACAACACATTCGTCCGTGGTTGCGTAGTACTTGATTGTCAAGCACGTCTGCGTTGACAGGCAATGTCACTGGCGTTGTCTTAGGAAGGTCACGTCAGAGCTTATTTACCCTTGGGTGGGTACCTCAGTAAAGGCAGGTCACAGCAAGAGTCCAGCTGAACAGCTCCTTCATGTGGCGGGAACACGATGACTCGCCTATAGCCTAACCACCTTAACCATACTCGTATGCCTATATGAACTTAAAAGTTCACAAAGGTACTCCACAACAACTCCTAACCCTTCTACGGTAACACTCAAAGCTACAGTGAATCAAGCAGGATAGCGCAACAACCGAAGTCGTCTCCCAGCCCTGTTGAACACGTAACTTTGCTCCGCAGGGAGCCCCGAATGTTACCAAGAAATCGTGAAGACTACCTTACTATCTATCTATTTAAAGCCTGACTTCACTGCACCTCTATTCCAAACACTTGACACAATATTTCAGCAATGCTTGCCAAACTAACCTCCTTTACATCATATATGACCCACCTAAAAACACCTATCGCTCCACTGCTCCCCCTGGATCAATACTTCTCCAGCACTATGATACAAAGTACACCTTGCAATGTATCAGACTGTCGCGCTAAACCTCAGCTGTAATCTTTCACTGCACTTGAGACACTACCTACTATTAATAACCAAAACCCAAAATACTCCATTAACTTTCTAGGGTTAACTCAATTCCTGACTGTTATATACTTTCCAAATTGAAAACAGCAATAACTCCTAAGGCGCTGTAACTAGGTCAAACGACTGTAAACAGTTCACTACACAGACTGACAATCTCACTGCCGTAACACTGAAAAAAAATCAGTGGACACCGTAATCGAGGTCAACCAACCGTACATAGTACCCTACACTGACTGACTGGTAAACACGCATTCCTGAAACTATGAAAGCGCCTCACAGTGGCATTAATAACCTTCTAACACTCTGTGTGTACAATAAATATTCTTCCCTGTATATATCACATCTAGACACTATGGTCTTTACAAACGTCAGCAAGCTGGGAATACAATATTACAAAATACAGGTACTGTCCGCTATCAAATATTTGCCAATTAATAGAAAATCACTGGCCCCATGGCCTCTAACTTACCGGACAAGAGCGCCCCAGATGTCAGAACTAGACACATGAGAATACTGGTGCTGTCAGAGCGAACTCTCTACTGGTACTATGGGTTTATGGCACTCTCACACTAGACTCTTAGCTCGCTGTCTCAAAGGTACAACCATAGCACACAATAGCTGACATAAATAACATGATAACACCTATAACAGGTAATGGCCCTTTTAATGAATATTACACACAGAGGAGCCGCACCCGGCTGACGATACACATGAACATGCATTGCACAATGCACTGAAAGAACTGCCACCTACTTGCCACACACTATAGCTCAACAAGATATCCAAATAATAGTCGCAGAGACAATCTACTAAGCAACCGCCATGACTATCACTCACATAGACGGAATACACTACTGACAAAACGCAATATATAATTGCAATCAGCTTATCAGAAATACAATCCAGGAGGAAATCACTAGCATGCACAATATCAAACTAGCAACAAATCACTACTCCTGATCTCATGAAAATAACGGCAAGAAGTAATGAACAATAGTGGCATCCATATAACTTTCCCCAGCAAAAGCTGCTGACAACGGCCATCAACGACTTCTCAGTCGAGCGGACATATCTAGACTCCCTTTGCCGCCAAACCGTTTCTTCCGGTTTCCCTTCTAGCCAAAACCGGTTGGACAGGTATTCACGTTAATAAGTGCTATTTTGTGATATAGCTCTTCCAGGCACAATGTTAATACAGCCGGTATAGGTGTAGATGGTCAACTCAAAACCGACACAGTGTTGGGCATACAGGTCACCTTGTCCAAAAACGTAATGAGGCCCCGACAAGGATGTAATGTTGACTTTGGGTGTTGATGTGAGTGTCAGTACGCGAATGCATGGATTGTTCTGAAGAGTTGACTAGAAGATCAAACACTCACTCACATGTATCTAGAAGTCAATGATGCAGACTACTGTGGTCGTTTCATACTGTTTAATTGACGCACACACTTGGACAGTACGAGTATATTTACAGGAAAACAGGTCGACATAAATAGCATACTGTTGATCATTGGTCTACCATCTTAAGTTAGCATTCATGTTGAAGAACACTACAATGGAACATCCGTAGACAAGCACTTAGATTTCCACTGTTTATCAATATAATCATCAGGCCTTACTGACCGAGCGTGTCAGTTAATAAATACTGTTCAAGCATGACTCCTAGACAGAACCTCTTTTCTAGCGAAGATTCCTTTAGGTAAAGCTCAGCAAATCTATCTGAAGACAATGTTAACCCACCAGTATTGGGTTTTCTTTATAACTGTGATCTCTTAATCATCACCTGATAATAAGGGGCATCCCCGTTCTCTGATCGATGATCGACAAAAAGTTAGGATCCAAAATGGCTTCTGGTTCCCTTTGAGCATCGCTCACTATACAGATGTATAGTAAATCTTCAATATAAGCTTTGTTCATAAACGCAAATGTTTCTACAAGAATCAGCATATTCTCTCATCATAACTGCTGCATACAATCATATTCAGTGCTGCTAGGTAACATGTCATCCCGACATATGGATATAGATAATTACAATGTAGACGTCTGCCCAGCTAAGCCTAGGACGAAAAAGTTCAGCAAAAAGTTCTTTTACCTGGACATGGGAAATACACTAGCAGAACACATACGCCCCTCTCCTGGCGTTATAGAATAAACACTGGGGACTAATAGACTTAATAATCATATCAGAAATTATCTTCGTCCCCATAACAAATCACAGAGATCAACAGACTGAGGACTCGTCTTCGACATGGCCTTCGCCAGGCATTCCATCATCACGGAAGACCCTCTTTCCTCTCGGCATGCGCAGAAACTCCCTGACCCCAAAGTTCAGTACAAGGAAAAATAGTTCCACTTAGACATACCAAGATATCACGATATAAGACCGAATCGTCTGAAATAGACACAGAGTAAACATAGACTCGGACCATAAACATTCCTGCATAAACCTAAGCAAGAACAATCTGTTTTCTGGCCCAACAAGGCACAGACTAACGAAATCTGGATTCATACGCCAAATTCGATCTCCAGGGGAGATAACCCATATAACAAAAGTATCAATCAATCATGGGTGATATATCTTTAGCCAGGAAAACATCCTGATTCTAAAAAAAAATACCTTCCCTCAGACAGATAAATATTATAATAACTATATACATTGTCACCAGTAATCTGTTGGTAACAGTGACCACTATAAAATTTAGTGAATAATTATGCTGTGACAGTGCCTTGTTCGATTTGCCTGAGAGAGCAATAATTCTACTCTGTCTTTGGTTTCTTACAAGGACTATCTTCATCGCACACGGACAGGGCTCCGGTCTCCTTCCTTAGATCACACAAAGAGATCTCATCACAGTGCACGAACTCCTTAGCACCGGTGAAGATCCAAAGGTTTGTATTCAGGAATCACACATTATATAAATATTTTTGTGGTGGGTAGGTTTCTAGTTGTTAAATTTTGCCAGGGCAGAGGCCTTATGGCCTACTCGTTACTATTTCCAACTGCCGTGGGAATTTTGACATGCGCAACTTGCACACGAGACCTCGTATTTTTTCGCTCTTATCCGAGAAAGCTAGGCATGCGATCTCACTACCCAGGAGGCGGGAGGGGGGGGGGGGGGGGGGGGAGAGAAAAGGAGTATGACGTCATTAGGACCACTGATTCGAAAAAACATTCAATATTCCCTCTACAGGGAGTCGAATCAGGGATCTTCAGAATTCCAAGTGGACGCCATACCTATGAGACACTCCGAACCCCTGTCTTTCTTTATCTCCCAAGAAACCCCCGCCCCCGAACGACACGTGACTCATCTTCTATATTCTCTATTATTATTTTTTTGTTACTTGGTCTAGTTGCATGTATGTATGTATGTTGCATGTATGTGGAAGTAAAGTAAACGTTAGGATTTTTGCTCCTTAGGCATGTCGTAAGAAGCGTATAACATGAGGTTGTACATGTGTTTAACAAGTTCACAACGTCATCACTGCTACAACAACCACCGTAGCAGTAGCACATGAGTGCTTTGGTGCAAGTTCCTGTAAAGGGGGTGGGAAGAGAGATGTAGTGGTGGTTCCATCCTCCATAAAGGACGAAAAAGAAAATGAGAATAATGAAAACTTTTATCGTCCAGCCTCATGCCCACTAGTACGTCCGTGGGAGGCAGTTGTCATTGGAGCGATTGGAGGAGCTCTGACCATAGGCACGGACATTTTACTGGACAAACTCAAGATTGACGACCCTGTGTCAGCTGTAGCCGTGCATGGCGCTAGTGGTGCTTGGGTGAGTAATGAAAGTTATCTACATTCGAATCTCCAATACTGTTTTAAGTTGCATAGCTTATAACGAATGAACTTTCCTATGACTGTATGTTATCATCATCATCATCGTCGTCATTATCGTCATCATCATCTTCAACCATCATCATCATTCTTCAGCTCCTAAGGAGCATAGGCCGTCAAGAAACTTCTACCAAGTCATCATGCTCCGTGCTATCAGCTCCAGGTCTTTCCATGTCTACTTTATGTCTGTCTCCAGTTCTCTTCACCACGTATTCTTCTCTCTCCCTCTACCTCTCTTACTCTGTAGATTCCAGAACAAAGACTCAGACTGTATGTACAACATCCTACATTTGAGACGACCCCCACCTTAATTCCCCAACGTTGACATCACAACATAAACAATACAGACATTAAACCCCATATATTTTTATATTTACATTCTTTTATTGGATGCATATACGATCTGTATCACTTTGGAGTTGGTGTTGGGCCTTCTCAAATTCAGGAGTTCGTGTGGCCAATTTTAAGCCATCATTTGATATCACTTTTGAGTTTTTCATTTGAGGTCATTCAATTTTTAAGGTTCCAGTTAATATCAGTTCTAAATTTATATTTAATATTAATTTTTAGGCTAATATTTGAGATTTTTTTTTTTACTGACAATTTTGTTCGGTAAAGTAGGTTTTAACAGTGTCTGCTTTTCGCTCTAAAATTAAAATTAGATGAAATGATCATTTCACGCCTGATTGACTGAATTCCATGAAAGAAACTGATTATTTCACGTGTGCATGACTGGAGTCCAAAAAAATAAAAAAACTGATCATTTCACGCGTAGATGACTGCACTCCACACAAAAAAAAAAAAAACTGATCATTTCACACTTTGATGACTGGACTTTTAAATCCTACCTGCTGAATGAGCATCCACATGGCTAAGTGGTTAGTGCACTTGTCTCCCGGCAGCAAAGTTACCCGGTTCCTGGATCGAAACCCATTGGTGTCTAGCTCCAGTCTACCCAGGTGTAATGCGTTTTCTGACTCTTCCCTTGAGCTAGGAAAGGCATAGGCAGCGAGAAAGGGAACTGGTCGCGTTACCTCGCAAAGCTGAACATAGTATAGTGATGTCTCTAACGTTTCACCCCCCCCCCCCCCCCTAATCGGAGTTTCTATTATGGAATTACCTCTACTTTTATCTGGTAAATGAAAAGATGACATAATTATAGGAACTTGTCAGACTAACTATTTCTACTGTGGATTTAACACATGATAACTCTGTACTCTTTGGCTCATCATCTAAGGATACGACCACAGCATACAATAGCTGACAATAAGTAACATAAAACCTTAAACAGGTACGTTCCCTTTTAATAACCACTGCACACACGGAAGCCACACACGGCCAGCAATACATATGAAATATAATGCAACAGAAAAGCCAATATAACCTGCAATAACCAACAACTCAATCTATCAGTATCATATTCACTGGTATGTCATACCGAATAAACATCACAATGACTTTCGCTCACCGGAAGTCCTGTACTATGATAAAGCGATACTTAAGCACACATAACTTATAATCGATGGTCTAAGGAAATGCCACTAGAAACTACACCACCACTCTAGAATTATGCAAACTAATCCTGACCACATGAAGGCATGACAAGCACTAATAATGAACAACCATGGCATACATATCCCAGCAAAAATGATGACAGGGAACATAAGGCGGCCTGCCCGTACACTCGCCAGAACACCACTGCCTTTTTGCGCCATAATTTGAGTCCACTTCCCTTCCGGTCAGCTGACCAGCTGGGTTTTAAATTTATATCAATGTTGTCACTCTCAGCGTAACCAACCTGATATTTTGTCGAAAGAAAGAAAACGAAGTTTTCTTTCACCGGAGGAGTCACGCCAAACCCCCTTCGGAGTATGGATGAACAAAATGCCGAGACGGCACCTCCTCATCTACCTAGAGAATGCCAAAGTCGTCCAACACTATTGTCGTTCATGCCTTCTCACCCTATGTACTAAACACAATATGAGCGTGAACTAATCCACCCCAGGTACTGGTAGTCGTGAAAAATAACAACGACTGTCCAAACCTGGTCTATCAAAACACAACATATGTTACATATTAGTTATTCATATCTAAGCATCAATAATAAGACATAATCTCATAGTATAAATAATCCTCTCTGCACGCTGCAAATATACCTTATATTATAACATGATATATACATCCGTTGAGTATAACTTTATCCATATTGCCTTTATGGCATCATGACACATAAATCACATAATGTAATACATTTTCATAAACATCAACTCTAACAAATATAATACATTTCTTTCATAAACCAATGTAAATACGCTCTAAGGATGCTCCAGTCCCACACCAACCTCATAACCTGGACACGACATCCGCTACAATGTTATATACCCCCTGAATTGGTAAAATAGTAAAGTTGAATTGCTGCAGCAATAATGCCCAGCGTGTCAACTTAGCACTGGTGGATTTAGCCGACTGCAAAAATAGCAGTGGTTTGTGATCTGTTTGGAGGAAAAAAATGCGCCCCCAACAGATATCGTGCCAGCTTAGACACCGCCCAGACAAACGCAAGGCACCCCCTCTCAATCGAAGAGTATCTAGTTTCTGCTGGCAACAACTTCCGACTGACATACATTGTAAAGCATAACATATTATAGCATAAACATGCATCACAAGGAATCTCATAATCTTTACAAGTTTACAAAACCCACATATTCATATAAAATGATACTGGGGGCGTGGTTCAGACTCTAAGGTTCGGGTCAACCGAAACATCTTACTGAACACGAACCCGAAACCTAACCCTAGCTATTGCTGAACTATCAGCAGGTGGTTATGAAGCAACGACATGTGCTTTCACCTGACTGCATACGCGCACCCCACCTATTCGCAAAAGTCACACGTGCCATTTTGGTATTGTCGCGCAACGACAATACCTCCACAAATCTAACCGGCGCGACCTCATCAAAGACTCTTCTGAGTGTACGCCAACTAGCACTCAGGGGAACGTTACGCACCCAAACTGTGCGATCACTAGCTTTCGGACCCTCGTATAAGTTCCTACAGCTCCTAATCATGTCATCTGGTACTTGCTGCGAACCACGTCTACGATGTACCTTCTGGTCATCCACCTTGGGAGTTTGGTGATGCTGGGCCTCTGCTCCAGCCGCGCCTCTGGCTTTATGCACTCCCCGTACATTGCCGACGATTAAATCGGCAATTGGATCCTCGAGAACGAACGCGTTCACTCTACCTGTTATGAACGGAGTGTCCACATTGATACATGCTTGGGGGTAAGACTCCACTTTGCCCCCGAACGTGGTGCACTTTACCGTTTTGCCTGTAAGGCAGGAGTCGTCGATACACGACCGACGCACCCCAATAGTGGTACATCCAGTGTCCCTCAACACCCGGACTGGTCTATTCTCCACCGTGCCTTCGTGGAGAATCACCTTGCCAGTCTCATGGACTGCTGACAGACATGGTGCCGTATGTCCACATTGAAGCACTACCATCTCCTTCGCGTGGAACAGAGCGAGACACTCCGCACAGTCCTCATCGTTTATTGTGTCTAACACAAACGCGGAATTCGCGTGTTCAACCGGGGTGGGACACCTGTCAGCACAATGATTATTTCCACCACAGTTGGTACACAAGCGCTTCCTCTTCGACTCTTCGCGTGAACTCTTGCTAGAACCTTTAGACGACGACGACCGCGAATCAGAGTCTGAAGATCGACTCTCTGAGGATCTATTCCTCTGCTTGTGATGTTTGGTTTTATACCAAAACCGGTCTTCGTCCCGAGAATCCTCAAAACGTACCTGTTTACGCGCTTGGCGCTCCTCTCCGTCGCTATTACTTTTAAATTGTCGGTTCTGCCAACTCGGCCGACCATTCCGATAGGAACGGAAATTCCCATAATTTCCTCTACGCGGCTGATAGGGACTGGAAGGCCTCTCATACTTCTGCTCTTGGCCCCTGTCTACATTGCCTGACTGATTTCGCCAAGGATGGCGCTGAACTTTGCCGACACTGGCAACTATGTCATCTGACAGACCTGACTTCTGAATGGGTTTTCCCGGATGGGCAAGGACATAATGGTGCTCACATTGAGCCATGGACTCAATGTCCTTTGGTTGACGTTCCTGAAAAAACGCAACCAACTCACTGGAACACGAGGACAGCACTTTGTCCAATAGCACCAAGTCTAGCAATCCCCTAAAGTCCTTAGGAAATCCCTCCATTTCTATCCATCTATTCAGCAGAAGTTTGATCTTCGAGATAAAGTCCTCGAAGTCCTGGTCTGCGCTTGGCATCGCGTTTTTAAAACGCGTCCGGTAACCGTCAGCAGTTAGACGGAACTTCCGGAGCAACCTTTCCTTTACTTTGTCGTAATCGGCCCTTTTCTCTAACGGGAGGCTATAGAAAGTCTCCATCGCAGGCCCCACTAGCAGCGTCGATAACAGAGATGGCCACTGATCTCTGTCAGCCTTATAGGCCACGCATTCGGCTTCGAACCTCTCGAGGAAAAAATATAAACTGTCAATTTTATCATTAAAGGGACGATGAGTACCTCCAGGAGTCGAGTTCTGACCACTCGCACCCACTTCCAATTTCTTTAATTGTATTTCTTTATCAATTTTCATTCTCTCCTTCTCTAACTATAACTCTCTATATTCTCTCATCTTCTTTTCTTGCAATTCGAACTCTCTATGTTTCCACTCGTTTTCTTCTTTCATCTTCCTTTCTTGTAACTCTTTATCTTCTTTCATCTTCCTTTCTTGTAACTCTTTATCTTCTTTCATCTTCTTTTCTTGTAACTCGAATTCTTTCCTTTTCAGCTCTATCTCTTCAGCTCGAGCATCATCGCTCTGAAAATTTGGTCTTTCCGACCACGTAGTCTCTGTGATACACTCAAACACACTTACAATAGTCGACAGTAGTATAACAACAACTGATGAAACTTTCTGGTGCTATGACACCCCTATACTAACTTAGCCATAAATCAGGTTTTACTCCAAAGTCTGTTACTGGCACCCACACTGGTGCTATACTCAGATAATACGTCAATTATAATTAATCTTAATACTCTGTGCTATGCAAGTGTTTCCCTTAGCAAAATGAGCACTACACAGACGAAGAAACACATACATCACATTACGAGAACGAAATCTCAGTCACGAGGAACAAGATAATAGACCACGAAGAGAAGAGGTAGATTAATATATACAATGCGTGACTGCGCACGAACGAGAACAAGGGATACCTGTAAACGTATTTACAAGATAGAAAGATGGAACAAGAGAACACACCACATAAACACAACAAAAGAATTACTGAATGTACACGACAATGTACATACAAATTACACGAATACGCCTAACACCAACAGGACTTGGAATGTTAAGTAGGGCAGTCGAAGGAAAACCCTCTGCCTTACTACACCACTAAACATACACAGCCACACCCTATAAAGAATCGGTCTAATTTAATCTTTTCCCACAAGAAGGCCAAGAATGAATTAAACTCACCACCCTTCCTCCCTTAAATAAACAAATATAATATGATACAATAGACTAACAACAACTGCAGTCAACAATGAGGTGCTGGAAGCTATCTCTTACCCTAGGCACTAACAAATCACTCCAGTGATAAACTAAATAACATATAAGCAAGATTAACCATATAACACATCAAAATATATAATATAAATACCTCCAAGTACTAGATAATACAGTGAAAGCTCCCACCTACGTAACCATTCCCATACAAACATACAGACTAAGTTCTACAAGGAAAACAAAGAAACAGAACAAAACAAAAGGAAAGAAAAAACAACAACAAACCAAGAAGCAAGCTTCAAGAAGCAGATAAAGAGACAGCACTATACTACTCCAAAAATCAGACTATATGATAACTAGTATCAGATAGAAAGACAGAAAAGAAAATTTAGAATTTAAAGCAAAACAATAAAATATCAATATAACACATTATACCAAAAAAAAAAACTTAACTTTAGCTCCTCAGCGACGCTTGTCCACGAAGCTTCCTTCGCACATGTGATGAGTGATGAACACAGCACAAACAAGCCTCTACATTTGACAACGTTCACAAAATCCAAACTACCGTAATGTTCCAGCAAATTCCACGGAAGTCTGTATGTCAGCATAACATTCTAATATCATCTGGCACAGTACTGCAACTAATATCCAAGAGAATGCACTGTCCTGTACAGAGCTATGAGAGCACAGTCTACACTAGAACGACCATGTCAGGAAACCAGGCTTACACTCGTCTACGTGCCGGAAGAATAAACGTGTGTCACTTGGCACTCTGCTATCCTAGTGTCCACACAAAGTACGCTCAATCGTTGATATTCACCCCTGGCCGGCCACATCAGTGGGGTAAGGTAACGTCACAGGCGTTGATCTTTACCCCTGGCCGGGCACATCAGTGTAGTAAGATACCGTCACAGGCGTTGATCTTCACCCCTGGCCGGGCACATCAGTCAGTCACTCGGGCTAGCTTATTAACAACAACAGTAGACAGACCGATCCCTCCTGACGACACGCAGTCAGTCACTCGGGCCCACCTATCAACAACAACAGTAGACCAACCGATCCCTCCTGACGACACACACAGTCAGTCACTTGGGCCCACCTATCAACAACAACAGTAGACCAACCGATCCCTCCTGACGACACACATAGTCAGTCACTCGGGACAATCTATACCAGCCAAAAATGACGCCTAATCACCGCTGCTCCGACTGGATCACTAGTACTAAATCGCCAAGTATACCTTGCAATATCTCAAACTGAACTGCCAGCAGCCAGCTGCAATTCTACCCAAACACTTTGACACACTTCTAACCATCCTTGCAAACTCTAGCACAAACAACATTACAAAATTACCTGTGCAACACAGTGTCGACGACAAAGACTATAAAATATTCACCGACTGAAAATAGCACTTTTCACTGAAACGCTGTAACTAGGTCAGCTACCGTAAGCGAGGTCAACCAACCGTAAACAGTTCACTACACTGACTGACAAACACACTGACTTTACACTGGACGACCGAAAATAACTCACTACCGTGAGTTAGCAGAAAAATATGAAGGCGCCAACACACCGTGGCCTAGAACCTTCTAACACTCTGTGTGCATAACTCGTTCTGGCCTGTATATAGAAAATATAGACACTACGGCCTATACAAAACGAACAAGAGCTCCCCAGCTATTTCTACTGTGGATTTAACACATGATAACTCTGTACTCTTTGGCTCATCATGTATTTGAGTCCACTTTCCTTCCTGTCAGCTAACCAGCCGGGTTTTAAATTTATATCAATGTTGTCACTCTCAGCGTAACCAACCCGATATTTTGTCGAACATATATACTGTGAGCATACACATGGCTAAGTGGTTAGCGCACTTGTCTCCCGGCAGCAAAGTTACCCGGTTCCTGGATCGAAACCCCTTGGTGTCTAGCTCCAGTCTACCCAGGTGTAATGGGTTTTCTGACTCTTCCCTTGAGCTAGGAAAGGCATAGGCAGCGAGAAAGGGAACTGGTCGCGTTACCTCGCAAAGCTGAACATAGTATAGTGATGTCTCTAACGTTCCCCCCCCCCATTGGAGTTTCTATTATGGAATTACTTCTACTTTTATCTGGTAAATGAAAAGATGATATAATTATAGGAAGTAAGATTGAAAAATCGATAGTTGAAAGGACAGACAACTGGACACCAACGTTAGGATTCTTTGTCACACTTTATGGAGCATGGAGCAACAGAAAATCAAGCTCCCTTGCAGGAAGCCTTCTTAAAGCATTCACCTGCTCTTGCAAGGGTGGTTTCTATAACAACACAACTTAATTTTCTTCGTCTTTTACGCTGAGACTGATCAACCAATAGTCATGGTCTTTCTTTTTCTTTTGAGAGACCGTCGAGAACAACACGCGTCGTGTTTGAATAATGGATGACAAAATGTAACAGCCTGTTGTCACGCGGCAAATTTGACTAATAGAGGACAAAATGTAACAATCTCATGTCACGCGGCGTGTTGGACTAATAGATGACAAAATGTGACAGTATGATGTCACGCGGCGTGTGTGACTAATAGATGACAAAATGTAACAGTCTGATGTCACGCGGCGTGTGTGAAAATAGATGACAAAATGTAACAGTCTGATGTCCCGCGGCGTGTTTGACTAATAGGGGAAAAAATATAACATTCTGATGTCACGCGGTGTGTGTGACTAATAGATGACAAAATGTAACAGTCTGATGTCACGCGGGGTGTTTGACTAATAGATGAAAAAATTTAACAGTCGATGTCACGCGGCGTATGTGACTGATATATGACAAAACTTAACAGTCGATGTCACGCGGCGTGTTTCACTAATAGATGACAAAATTTAACAGTCTGATTTCACGCGGCGTGTTTGACTAATGGATGACAAAATTTAACAGTCTGTTGTCACGCGGCGTTGTGGCTAATAGATGACACAATTTAACAGTCTGATGTCACGCGGCGTGCTTCAGTAAAAGATGACAAAATATAACAGTCTGATGTCGCGTGGCGTGTGTGACTAATACGTGACAAAATTTAACAGTGTGATGTCACGCGGCGTGTTTGACTAATAGATGACAAAATTTCACAGTTTGATGTCACGCGGCGTGTGTGACTAATAGATGACAAAATGTAACAGTCTGATGTCCCGCGGCTTGTTTGACTAATAAATGACAAAATGTAACAGTCTGATGTCACGCGGCGTGTGTGACTAATAGATGACAAATTTATCAGTCTGATGTCACGCGGCGTGTGTGACTAATAGATGACAAAATGTAAGAGTCTGATGTCCCACGGCGTGTTTGACAACTAAATGACAAAATGTTACAGTCTGATGTCACACGGCGTGTTTGACTAATGGATGACAAAATTTTACATTCTGTTGTCACGTGGTGTGTTTGACTAATAGATGACAAAATTTAACAGTCTGATGTCACGCGGCGTGTTTGACTAATAGATGACAAACTTAAACAGTCTGATGTCACGCGGCGTGTTTGACTAATAGAAGACAAAATTTGACAGTCTGGTGTCACGCGGCGTGTTTGCCTAATAGATGACAAAATTTAACAGTCTGATGTCACGCGTCGTGTTTGACTAATAGATAACACAATTTGACAGTCTGGTGTCACGCGGCGTGTTTGACTAATAGATGACAAAATGTAACAGTCTTGTTTCACGCGGCGTGTTTGACTAATAGATAACAAAATTTAACAATCTGTTTTCACGCGGCGTGTTTGGCTAATAGATGACAAAAATTAATAATCTGATGTTTCAACTGTTAACAGGGCTTAATAGCTGTTGGGTTATTTGCTGCTGACGACCGTGTTGAAAATCTGACGTCTGGCAGAAATGGTCTCTTTCATGGTGGGGGCTTCTACATGTTGGGAGTACAGGTCCTGGCATTGGTCTGTGAGTCATCATGGTCGGCCGGAACAACGTTTTTGCTTCTCTATGTGAGTATAACATTCTTATAGTCATCAATCAATCAAACAATCAATCAATCAATCAATCAATCAATCAATCAATCAATCAATCAATCAATGAAACAAACAACCAATACACTTTAGCTCCCCAAGAAGCATAGGCCTTCAACAAACACTTCCCAGGTCACGTGCCATCAGCTCAAGTTCTTTCCACGCATTCTTCATAATTTTCACCTCTGTCTCCAGTTCCTTTCTCTTTGTGAATTTTTGTGTGTGTGGATCTACCTCTGCCTCTCTTACTCTGTGGATTCCAGAGCAAAGAATGCTTTGTAATGCTATCAACAGATTTCCTCAGTGTGCGTCTGTCGTACGGAAGGTTAATTGTTTTATTTGGCCCGTCTGAGTATATAGAGTGGATGTCGACAGATACGCGAGAAGGTATAAAATAATTTTTTCACAGGTGGTAGAATTGAGGAAAAAAGATCTGTCTCTGAAGTGATTAGGTAATCTCTTCCAGCCTATCCGGACGACTGTACTTTATTGCAAGACAGCTTTTATCTCCCTATCACGAATAGATACGTTAATCTACACACACACAGCTAAATGACAACAAGACACACAAACGTGAAAAACTAAGAATAAATGGGTTTGGGTCTGACCAACACACAAAGGTAAGTTTCTTTGTAGTTTATTATCATTAAAACTCGACAACATCAAAATATCTAAAGGAAAAGATCAAAGAGTCATTTACATGCATATGAAATAAATTAGAAAAAGTGCACCCTCCCCGACATGGAGAAAAAAACCTAAAATTATTAACCCAAAGGTTGTAGGTTAGCACTCTGTTACAAAATGAACAGTATTTGTACTCTATGAGACCCAGTAAAATAAACAAACTTTTTGACAAATTAGATATATGGATAGTTTTTCCGCAAACAAGAAATACTCGCACACTCTTACAAACAGTGGCCACTCTCACACTCTTACCTAATTGCCTGCTACGGTAGGTCTGTAATATCCCTTGGTAATAGAATTACTCCATGAATATATTATTTAACTCACTTAATATTATGTCACCCCAGTTGTCGCAGATCCAAAATGACCCCAGTCCATCCCCCGAAATTAGTTCATGAGATGAACGCCTAATATGGTGGCGTCTCCTATAAGTGTTATTACAAATATTTAAAAAAACTGAGAGAGTTCTTGAGGTTCACTCTTTAGCGGGAAAAATGCTTCCAATATTGGGAAAACATCTGGTCGCTAGAACTTTGTTCATAGGCTGATGGTGGTTCTTCTATCGGCCAACTTGTAGCTGGTAAAAATATATATCTCCCTTGATTTTGCAAGTCCAGTTATTAAAAAAAAAAAAAAAAAAATTGTTGTCCCCCAATACTTTCTGGCGTGTGCCCGTTCAAAAATGAACTTGATGACGCACAGCCAAGAAAAGGAGAAAATAACAAATCCCAAAAAGGAAAAAAGAAAAGACCGCTGGCCGCCCTTGTGTTTAGGTCTGCGAAGAATAAAAGAAACATTTATATAAAAATTATGCTAATCCTATATATACACTCACAGACGGGGACAAGACGATCTCTTCTCCACTCCGTCAGTCCTGATTAAATTTTAATAGCACACGGTGTTTCCTTACTCCTACCCGTCAACAAATTCCGCTGGCAGTTGAGTTCAGACGGGTCTGAGTGATGTTAACTCGCCAGCCTCTGCTCGCCGGCGTCAGCGTACAATGAAAATTATTCTTTAATCTGTCCATAAGCGCTGCCTAAACAATGATCGCCTATCATTTAATAGCTATTAAATTTGTCGGCATCTGTTGGTTTTGCCGTATATGATTAAAATAATAGACACTATAACAAATATGCACAAATGAAATATAACGTTGTATTCTATCCTTCACTGTCAGTTTATTGTCTTTATGGGTGGCGTGATTTTACATTTTAATAGAATATCTGGTATGAAATCGCTATGCGTTACTTTATTTCACTCGTTTTACTAGCGAGAAAAATCTAAGTGAAGAACAAATGTTAAAAGCTATCAATTCTTAAAAAATTAGCACTATTATCTTTTTTTACCAAAAAATTCAGAAATTAAAATTTCCACGAACACTAGTACACCATATTCCAACAAGAAAGACTGGTTCTAGGACTGCGCTAGACTATTCAAAATTCTGACAGGTCACGCAGTTTGTAAACATTGCGTTGGCTCGTGTTAAAACAAAGAGGCGGGACAAGAGAGTAAGCTTGTGTAAATAAAGACAGACTATATAATGCAGGTTTTTAGCTAGCAAATCAGATGGCAGTTATTAGGTTGCAATAAGCTGTCAGATTACTGTAGACTCTTTTTTCCATTACACTTCACAGCGTCCTATCTATCGCAAGCGTTTATGGTCATGCAAGTTACAAATACAAGTTGCTTTGATTGAGGTCAAGGATTTACATGTTGTTTTTAAATATATAAAGTAAAGGTCTAATAACTGTCAAGCTGATTTCATATTGTTATTTGAAAGTTGTTGTTTTTTTTTTTATAATAAAAAAAATAGAGTTTAGCCTCGTTTTGGAGAGGCGAGCCCCATTCAACTTAGACACACTCTCCTTCGGTTATAATAGGGTGCATATCCAAATATAAAAGACCTTGCGATCTGAAAGTGTCTCACATGTGCCGCTGAGGTTTATCTCAGCATGTATCAATTGTTTCTTAGACATTATCGTAACTATAAGCATCAGCTGTAAGTAGAACCGGCCTCAGGGATTTTTCAAGGTTGTATGAGGTTTCGTTATGCCTTGCCCCCTCCCCCTCCCCACACACCCCACCCCCCCCCACACACACACACAACGTGAAGTGCTGTATGTACTCTTAGGACACTCAAAATGCATGGAGGCATATTTGGAGTCATCCTTATATGACCACCAGCTAAGCACAATGCTAAAGTATTCAAATGTTGAAGTGAAACTGTCTGTGGTGCTAATTACACACTCATTGACTGTCGAAATCATCCACACACTTCCAGGGATTCCCCCTGTGGTGAAACATGTTGAGAACCCAGCATTCCACACTAAGCTTGGAGAAGTCAGTTGAGCCCCATACGTAGCTCTGGCTTTTACCAGGTTGGCTGCTTGCAGGAGTATCTCACTATGGACACCATGATGAGCAAGGGGAGCTGATAAGTGGCTCTGTGTAGCACGTGACAATTCCTTCTGAGAGCACAGAACCAGAGCACAGTATTTTAGCTCTGCATATTTAGAGAACCCACTTGGATGGCGGGAGAAAGTGCACAGTATGCCACGCGCTTCTTCCTCCTAGCCTGGGACCAGAAGTGATGATCCTCTAAACGCCAACCACGTTGGAGAAACTGAAACTCATGACTTCAACTCAACACGTTTCGGAAGGGCAGAAAAGCCATAGAAAAAGCATAGATCTACAGTGTAGTTAATACCAAGGAGTTATTGTGATATTGGCTACAAAAGAGCTAGAAGCACAGCAGTCCTGGTTAAACAACAACACTCAATTTCAAACTACTGAGTTGTATATCCCGTGTAAAGTACGCAAGTGATGTTCAGCGTTGGATTCTACAACAACATAACATACTTAAATCTCACTATAGATATTTAAAAAACAAAATGCATTATGAATTACAATGGGCTCTCAATGCGCAGTTTAAACCCCCCCCCATCCCAAAAAAAAAAAAAAAAATAAAGAAAAAAATAAAATAAAATAAATATACAGACGCATAGAACAACGATCAGTTATATATAAGCAAATAATGTGTACAGTGAAATTTTCTGTTTCACTTTTCTTGTTATTTTAAAATGTTAATGTTTCTATTTTTTATTTTCTTAACTAGCAATAACCCGTCAAACTTGAAGGGTTTTTAATTATAGTGTGATGTTTTCAACACGGTTGCATTCCTCAGTTGTGACCAACGTACACACGGCGAAAATTATGTTATTTTTAGATTCAATTTAAAAGTTCTTTGATGACAACATTTCGTGTGAAAGTGCGTGGATTATACTCAAAGAGTGTTCCCTGATAATAAGTGGTTTTAACAAAACCTTTCAAGTTTTCATGATTTGTACATCGGGTGAGGGCGACATAGAGCTGGCCGTGTCCGAAAATACAATTCATTTTGGTATGTTATTGGCTCATGCACACCAATTTTTACGCACTTTTTCTTTGTCGAGCGCTACTAATTTCGTGAAAAATAAAAAAACAAAAACCAAAGTATTTGTTTTATATAACACCCACGCCGCGCAAGTTGCACACCGTGCGTTGCGCACGTTTTTTTTCTGGCGCGAGTTACTATTTTGAGTGAGACCGAACGACGTAACATACATCGGTAATTATATAAACATTTATAACACATAAGGAAGGGAAACCCGAGGCCTGTAAACAGTAAATAAATATTAGACAAACATAAAGGTATGTTTTCAGGCACTCGTAAGAAATAAAGAAGTAAAACACAAGTCAGCGCTGGCCTTGACCGGAATAAGTAATTAATGGTTGTCTTCCCTTTCTTTACCCGTAATGGAATCTTGGCCTGTATTATGTAGTTTTAACTCATTTTTGTTTTTAATTTGCAGCCTCTCCAAAAAACTATTGGAATTCGTGTGACAGCGGAAGAAGAGATCCTAGGAGCAGATGTCACGGAACACAATGTGATAAAATCGGGTCCATACTCTAATATGACCTTCACCTCTTCGGTCCAACCTATGCAGCCACATCCTTCAGCCGGCAAGTACTTCCCTAATGGTATGCCCAATGGCACGAGAGACCAGGAATGTCCGGATGTGGATGGTCGAGTTCTAGCCTTGACCTCTTTACAAAACATGAACGGTGACACGGGATTCAGTTCGTTCTCCAGAGTTCAACATGCAATTAATGGACTTGAGAGAGACGTTCCGATGCCCAGCATTTTAGCCCAGGTATATCCGGCATGAGGAGATTCTTGCCGGAAGATGTGATTCAGTTTGAACTTTTTTTTTTTGTTGTTTTTTTTTTTTCGTGTCTTAAAAAAAGAAGAAGAAAAAAGACATATGTGGAATTCTATGGAACCCCATAATCATCTTCATTATCTTTGTGCTCCTTACAGAGCATGGAACCCCCACTGCAGTTCGTCCCCTTGTACGAAGCCTGCACCAAGCAGTCAAATGTCCCTGCACCAGTTGTTTCTGTGGCTATTTGTTCTACATGATGAGGTTGCCAGCCAGAAGCCCAGACGCATATAAGTTGCCTTGCACGCCGTGCCTGATGATGCGGTAGGCCTGTATATTCTTTGTCTCTTCAGAGAACTTGACCGGGGAGTGTATTGTCCCAAAATGTGTAAAGACCTCTTCATGTAAAACACATTGTTACATAAACCACTTTTTTAAGAGCATGTAAATGTTGTGTGCAGTCTTCCTGCAAAGGGGCAAGCAGTAGTGGTGACGACATGCTCAGTAGTTAGCGAGATGAAAGATGATGCAATAAGGATGAACATGTGTCATGATATTTTGGAATATATATCCTTTATTTATTATCACCCAACACGAATGTGGTATTCAAGAAGCAACATGTGGTCCCTTTTATAATGTTGTCATTCTCACAAGAACTCCGTTTATGATTTTCCTGTCGGCTTCTACATTAATGGTTCAACTTGTGTTAATCACTGTTGACATCTGCATTCCCGCACATCAAAACAGTATTGATTAGTTTCTGTTTCTCATTGCATATTGTTCATTAATTCATTTGTATCTTATTCATGAAAGTGAACTGCAATCCACTGTTACATGTGTCTGATACACATTCCAGTCATTATGTGTTGATACTAATATTCATGCCTCATTTTTGTAAACTTAATTCTAATATTGATAGATTTCCTATTCCACACAGTTCTTAAACAGATAAGATTACAAATATTCTCAATTCTGTAATCGAGCTCATTATATTTGCCCAACTTTTGATGTGTAAATGATTGATCGAACTGTCGGAATGTTTCAAGATGTTACATAACGATTACAGGTTACATAAATGATTGTTATGGTTGTCTAAATGTATCATAAAATTACATAAATGATTATTATCGTTAACTAAATGTTCCACGAAGGTATATAAATGATTATGGATGTCTAAATGTTTCATGAAGTTACATACTTGCTTATTATAGTTGTCCAAATGTTTCATGAAGTTACATAAATATTAGTATGGTTGTCTAAATGTTTCAAAAAGTTACGTATGTAGTGGTTTTTGATGTTATTGTATGATTGTTATGTTACCTAGTGTACTGGATGAGGTCAGCTGTGAAGGCTCCTGAGATAAATGTTTCTGTGAGTTACAGAAGGCCCTTCTGCTACCACTTACGACCTCAAACAGACCTATTCTGCTATAATGAATGTTAGCTACGTTAAAAGTCTAGGGTACTGAAATGTAATGTGTAGGTAATAAAATACACAGAAACACACATGTAAATTCTAAGTCTAATAATGATAATAATAATCTCTATGATACACTGAACTAACATTGGCTGTTATAGTTTAAGTTTGAAAATTTTTTTAATTTATTTGACCTGAACCAATTGTTTCTTTTGGTCAGAACATATGAAATAATATGTATTTATCAATAAAATGCATAAATATATTGCATAATCAAATGAAATTTTGTACTTAGGTATATTATTACAGTGGTTAATATTATTAATATCTACACTGTCCTGGGAAAACTAGCACTGGATGTTTAGTTGGGGTGGCATCATCATGCCCAATCTATGCTTACAAAGTTCAGTTTCCTTGACAGATGGACTGATGTTAATGTTTTTATACTAGAATTTATTTCTTATGGATGGTGGACCCTGTTGATGAATTTTCAGCAGGCCAGGTTGCACTTAACTGGCCTGTGACGATGTAGTATAGGATTCTTGTGGCCCACTCCTCTCAGTAGCTGGAGTAAAATGTTAGGCTGCACAGACACCCGCTCTTGTACTTCTACAAGAGCATCTGACACAATCGTAGTGCCAGATCAGAAACTCTGAAACCAAAATTTGTGCCATGTGTCAATACTCTGTTTACTGCGCCACTCTTACACACAACACCACAAAACAACAGTACATAGATCGGATCAGATCTCTCTGACCAACTTAGCACATCTTACCCAGTTGTTATCAATTAGTACCAGTTTCCCAAGACTGCATTGCATCCGAAATATGTTCAATAGTTTCCTCCTCCATTCAATAAGGTAAGTGTTATGTTCCCACTGATCTCAATTATAGATCCGCCTTCCATAGTCTTAGATAGGTTTTCATATATTATGTGTTTGTCTCTAGGCCCTGGCTGTCGCTGGGGACCTAGAATAAGCACTCACTTGTCGTAATCATTTTTCATGATATGGCAGTATCAATCACTCAAAATATTAAAATAAACAAGATAACTGCTTTTTTCCTTACAATTCAGAATTGAGAACACAGTTACTTAGTACTAGCAAAACTCAGCTGAGCTGCTGGCTAGATTATGGCGTCCCACTGATTTTAATTTAGTAATTCCTGGAAATCACCTCTAGCAGTAACGTACTGTGTCAATGGACAGTCTTCTTTAAAAATGGCACAAGCGTGCGTCTCTCATTCACTAATATAAATACTTCTGTCCAATCAACGAACTTCCCCTCTAACTTTTTTTCAAATATTCAAACCAAAAGTCAAATTTCAGTCAAATCTCAGTCAAGTGTGTATTATTTTCTGTTGGTCCGTCTGTCTCTACTTGGCTTTTCACAAAAAAACACTTGTTTTTTGGACTAACTACATGCAAAAACTACACAAATCTGCCCCACTAAGTTATTTTTAGCTACTATCCTCCGACTTTGCCCCTCTAGTTCATTGCAGTTTGGGTTTATGCGTTTTGCTCAAGGACGCGTCAAAATGTAACTTTAGTGAAATATGCACAAAAAACTGTTCGCTAGTCTGATTTGAACAATACGGTCTTTCGTCAATATCTTCCGTGTTATCTGTCCGTCTGTGTAATTAAAAGTATATTATTTCTCTGCTCAAGATGGGCTATCAAACTAGCTAGGTTTTATTTTCATAACTTTATTATTAAAGAAAAACCTACTTTTCTCAAGGTTAGTTTTTGAAATTTGTTTTTGAACCTTCGTCCACGCGTTTGCCGCTATATTCAAATAAAACAACCATATACCGTAAAACGTCCAAGATACGACTGTTTCTAACAAGAGCTAAGGTCGTTTTTCTACCAATTCCTTACATTGTGTCAACTAGTGGCGTGAATTTTTTTCCTTTAAACTACAAATTGCGTCTTTTTGCCTTTTAGGTTCAAACACGTGTTCCGACCGTCATATTTTTTCTTTTATCTCCGTTTCCCTCCCGTCTAAAAGGGTAAACCGTTTAGTCTGCATGTCCCAACTAGTTAGTTTCAATGGCGGTAGAAAGCGCTGGCGTAGGTGAAGAAGCCTCGGCATATCTTGCCTATATTTTTATCCCTACGTGTTATTTTACCCGTTATCCTTATAATTGGAGATATTTTAACGTTGTATCACTGTAATATCACCACAACGTAAATGATTATGGTGGTTATGTAAATGAATTCTGTGATAATATAAATGATTCAGAAGGTAACATAAATAATTATAATGGTTGTGTACATGTTTCAAAAGTTACATAAATGAATATGATTGTCCAAAAGTTACAAAAAGCTACATAAATGATTATTGTGGTTGTGTAAATGCTTCAAAACTTCACATAAATGACTGTTATTGTTGTCTAAATGTTTCAGAAAGTTACATAAATGATTGTTATTGTTGTCTAAATGTTTTAGAAAGTATCATAAATGATTGTTATGATGGTCTAAGTGTTTTAAAAAAGAAGTTACATAACTAATTGTTATAATTGTCCAAAAGGTTTAGAAAGTTACATAAATTATTGTTATGATTGTCTAAATGCTTTAGACAGCTACAAAAATGATTTTTATGATTGTGCAAATGTTTTAGAAAGTTATATAAATGATTGTTGTGGTTGTCTAAAGGTTTTTAAGAAAAAGTTACATGAATGTTTGTTATGATTGTCTCAATACGCGTTTCTCAAACTGTGTTTTGTGGAACTTTAGTGTTCCGCGAGCTATTGAAAGGTATTCCGTGAAGAAAAAATGTAGAACCTGTTGCTACAACTTATTTTTTAACATTATTTTTAAAATGGATTCAAAATCCATTTGCAATTGCATCCAAACCAGCATGCTCATCAGCTCATGATTTTGAGAGTGTGATTTGAACAATTACTTGTGCATGTACTTTTATTAGTAATAAAAAATAAACATAATTAAACTACTGATGTTTCTAATTATTATTATTTTAGCTGTATTAATTACTTACTTTATTTACGCAGCTTTAACGTAATTTTAATTAATCATGAAATATAATATAAACTTGAAAATTGGTACCTGAAACCCAATTTTTAGGATCACTGTTTCATTTCAGTTCAAGTGAATAAGTGTTCCGTGAACAAAACAGTTTGAGAAACGCAGGTCTAAATGTTTCAGTAGATTTACCTTAACGATTATTGTCGTTGTCTAAATGTCCCAGGCTCTTGTATAAATATTGATTATGCGTGTCTATCTTTAAGGCATGTAAGGAGAGAACAAGAAAGTATTCAGTGGGGTACTGGAAGATGAGACAGGTCTATATTTCGGAGCTGGCATTTGCTGATGATGTTGCCCTGATTGCTAAATCAGAGGCACATCTCCAATCCAACCTGTAAGTCTGGAAGGAAGAGCTGGAGAAGAGAGGGATGGTCATAAGCAGTTCTAAATCAAAATTCATGGTGATATCACGAGAAGAAAGAAGACATCAGATTAAGCTGGGAGAACAGGTCCTGGAGCAGGTCGACCACTTTAAATACCTCGGAGCTATTATAGACCGAAAGGGGGGCATCAAAGAAGAGTTGGCCACTCGAAAAGCAGCAGCTGGGAGACTTTTTCAGGCCATAAATCGAGGATTCCTCAGCAAGAGAGAGGTTGGTAAGAAAACGAAGATGGCTGTATACCACTCCACCTATGTCCCAGTCTTGACATATGGATGCGAGTCATGGGCAATGACTACAACCCATAAAAGCCAGATTCAAACCTCAGAAATGAGGTATCTGAGGAAGGTGGTTGAAGTAACAAGAAGAGACATGGTACGCAACCAGACGATACGTCAAGGCCTTAAATCCTACCCCCTGCAGACCCAAGTAGAACAGTCCCAAGTAAGATGGTTTGGCCATGTGTAGTGGTGTTGATGGTATTGTATGATGGTGATATTACTAAATGTAATTGTATGAGGCCAGCTGTGAAGGCTCCTGAGATAAAATGTAGTTGTGAATTGTCAGAAGGCCTTTCTTGCTACCACTACGACCTCACACTTAATTTTTTTTAAGGAATGTGGCTACGTAAAGTGTCTAGGGTAATGATGTGTAGTGTGGTGTGATAGTTTCTAAATACACCCACAGATAATTAAGAAGACTAATAATATTAACAAATGTTAAAATACACTGAACTAACTCACGTGTGTAAAATTATTGTTAGAATTATATTACATTTATTTTGTTCTGGATCAATTTTTAGGTTGACCAGAACTTAAAAGGATTTAGAGATTATGAAAGAAATGCATGGAATATTATATCATAATGCAATAGTGTACATATATATGTACTATACTAGTTAGTTTTATTAAAATGTTCTAGTAGTCATCTACTTGGGAGGATAGTTACTGTTTGTGCTGTTGGGGTGGCCTCATCACACCTGTCTATATTGACTACACAGTGTCCAGAAAATGGTGGGAATTTTTATGGGGTTATTAGTAACTAAAGGGCTTTGGTGAATGTCCAGCAGACCAGAGGCTCACTCATCCTGTCGTTGTAGCTCTGGTGCTGAAATCAGGTGGTCCCACCTCCGTGCTGGCGGGCAATAATGGTGGTCTCTGTCACAAGTACTGCACAGATACACTCGAGTAAAGTCACCAACTGAATAGACACTGCTTTGTTGACAACAGAAACTCGCAGCTCTGCAATCAAAGTATGGGCCATGTGTCAAAATCTATTCTCTACCCACGTCTGGACACAACACTGACACAACAACCACATCATACAGACAGGTCAGATCTCTCTGACCAAACAGCACATTTACCATGGTGGTTTTACATCAGATAGATCCTCCCAGACCATAGGTTCTGAAAAATATTTATTAGTTGTCTGCCCTAAAAGAGGATAGGTAATATGTTTCATTATTCTCAACACTTGATCTGTCTTGCATAATCCTTGCTGGAGTTTATGTACATTGTTGGTCCCTAGACCCTGACTAGGGCGGGGGGTCTAGAGCAAATCCCTACTTGTTTGTAAGGCTAGATTTCGATATGGCAGTATCAATCACTCAAACATGAAACAATATTCAAAATATATAAGGAAATAATTTCAATCTTACCAGATTATGAATAAATAACACAGAATTGCTAGCAAAACTCAGCTGAGCTGCTGGCTATAGTATGGCGTCCCTAAATTTCTTACACTTTCTTTCATATGGAAATCACCACACTTTAAAATCTGTGTCTATCACTGAACAACTATTGAAGAATGGCCCCACTTTCGCGTCTGAGCGCTAATGATATGATTGTCTGTGGCCAATCACTGCCTAGGTTTATTTTAAATTCAAATTTCCTACCATAAAGTCATTTCAGTCATGCTTCAGTCAAGTATGGATGTTTATCTGTTAGTCTGTCCGTCTCTACTTGTGTTTCTACAAAATGTACTCGATTTTTGAACCAACCTTTCTCTCCCCTCCAAAATTTTGTCGTTAAAAGTTATATTTAGACACAGCTACCACCCAAAAACCCTCTCCTCCATACTAAGTAAATTTGAACACCTGCGTTTCGAGGTCGTGTTTTTTTTGTGCAATTAGCGACACTTTTAGATTCAATACAGTCTGTCGATGATGTGAACAACACTGTCTTTTGTCATTATCTTCAATATTATCTATCCGTCTGTAAAATTAAGAACATATTAGTTCACTGCTCAGAATAGGCCATCCGGCCAGCTAATTTTTATATTCCTAACATTAATATTAAGAAAAAAAAATACTTTTTTAATTTTTGTAATATTCCTAACATCTGCGTTTAGCCGCTGAATTCAAATCAAGGGCTTGGTATCGCGCAAAAGCGTCCAATAAATGACTATGGCGTAACATATCTATGGTCCCTTCTGTCGAGTTGCTTACTTTTTATGTCAACTTGGGAAACGTGACTTTTCTCCGGTTCTCCCCCCCCCCCCCCCCCCCCCCCCCCCCCTGCCCCCTCAGCCCCCCCCCCCCCCCCACCCCCCCCCCCCCCGCCCCCCCCCCCACACCCCCCCCCCACCCCCCCCCCCCCCCCCCCACCCCCCCCCCCCCCACCCCCCCCCCCCCACCCAACCACCCCCCCCCCCCCCCCCCCCCCCCCCGTCTCTTAGCTCTTTTTCTAGTCTCACGCAATCTTTCCAGTCATATTTTTTTCATTTTTGATCCGCCGTTCCCCTCCTGTTTAGCAAGTCAATTATTATGGAGGATGATGACCCGCGGTCTAGGCGATCATGTACATCAGCAGCCTACGCATTATGTTTTTATCCTTAAATGTTATCTTTGGAGATATTTTACCGTTGTATCTCTGTCAATTTCACTACACCATGTCTGCAGAATGGGAGAAGATCAGATACCACGACAAGAATGGGAAACAAAGAGCCAAGGATTCAGACCCCGAGGACGACCCAGAGTCCGCTGGGAGGACAACATTAGACAATCTTTGAAGGACCGGGACTAGAATGGAACCAGGCCAGGAGGAAGACAGCCGATAGGATAGTCTGGCGCTCTCTCTTCCAAACCTCTACACCTCACGGTAGAAGGGGAACGACTAAGTAAGTAAGTAAGTCTATCTTTAATGCTCCGTGCAGTTTCCTCCAATCTCTGAAGATATAAAGAAATAATAGGACTATTGTTCCTCAGGTATGTCGTAAAAGGCGATTAATATGTTTTGTGAATGGAGGCTGGCAACCTTATCATGTTAAAAAATTGTTACAAGGATTACTGTTGTGGGAACACATGACTACTTTGGTGCAGGTTTCCTGGAAAAGGACCAGCTTCAGTGATGGCTTCATGTTCCATGGGCAGCGAAAAAGGAATTATTAATTGTTTTATGACAATTTAAATGATTGACAAGACTGTCTGAATGTTGCTTTACGTTACTTGTGTGATTGGTGAATTGTTGTCATGACGTTACTAAACATGCAGTTCGTAATATACAGAATAACAATGTCCGGTTGTAAAGATGTCACAGTTTCACTAACAGAAGAGACAGTAAGTCTGACTGCACTGTTTATGTGAGACAGAACCAAAGATAACCATTTTAAAATATTTTGTTCGAGAAGCGGTGCTGGAAAAAAATGATATTAATGTACTAAACGGATTTTACTTCATGAGTTTCGATAAATCTGTAATTAACTTTGATCCATTCTCGTATAAATTAAAGGTTGATATGGAGATCTTTTAGGAGTCCATGGCACGTAAAGTATTTCAACTTAAATAAAAAATAAATTACAGAAACAATCGAACGTCTTGCATTGCAAAATGATTTATACACAACGCAGCTCTAAGTTGATAACGAATACATGGAATGACCTTCAACGGATAAAACAAGACATATAGGTTTGGCAGGAATTGGCTGAAGGCCTATGCTCCGTTCGGAACTGTAAAATAATGAATGAAGTCCGAGTTTTTAATGTTAATTATTTAATTAGCGTGCAGCGTCATCACTAGAGTGTAGGAACTTCTCATCTAGTGCTTCTATCAATACCAATGAACAAGAGCGCAGTGTTACTAATGGTCTTTTTTTTTTTTTTTGCCTCCTAGTCTACGGACTACGCTTTACTGGCTTTACGCTAGAGACAATACCGTTACGCCTGCAGCCCTTGATGGTGTCAACAGTCTGCCAACTATGGAGGAGCTGGATGCCGAACCAACATTAGAGGAACTCAGCAAGGCCATTGATAGCTTGGCCTCTGGTAAAGCACCAGGCAGTGATGGGATTCCTCCTGATTTAATCAAATGCTGTAAGAGCACGCTATTACATCCCCTGCATAGGGTGCTGTGCCAGTGCTGGGAAGAGACATCTATTCCTCAAGACATGCGAGATGCCAAGATTGTAACACTGTATAAAAATAAAGGAGACAGAAGTGATTGCAATAACTACAGAGGCATCTCTCTTCTTAGTATTGTTGGTAAGGTTTTTGCCAAAGTCATCTTAATGCGACTACACAAGTTTGCTGAGCGCATATATCCAGAGTCACAGTGTGGTTTCCGAGCTGGCAGATCAACAACAGACATGATCTTCTCTCTCCGCCAGCTTCAGGAAAAATCAAGAGAGCAGAAAAGACCATTATATATCGCCTTTATAGACCTCACAAAAGCATTCGACCTGGTTAGTAGGGATGGACTCCTTAAAATCCTCCTGAAAATAGGCTGCCCTTCTAAAATGCTGGAAATGATAAAGTCATTCCATGACGGCATGAAGGGAACAGTCCAATATGCTGGAAGCACGTCACAGCCCTTTGATATACGAAGTGGCGTTAAACAAGGCTGTGTTCTGGCTCCGACCCTTTTCGGAATCTTCTTTGCCTTACTCTTGAAACATGCATTCAGAGATGCAACTGAAGGAATATGCCTTCACACTAGGTCAGATGGCCGTCTGTTTAATCTTTCAAGGCTGAAGGCAAAAACAAAAATCAGAAGGGTCACTATAAGAGACTTGTTCGCTGATGATGCTGCAGTCGTCACTCAAAGCCAACAGGAGCTTCAGAGCTTGATGAATCGCTTCACTAAAGCATGCAAGGACTTTGGCCTCACAATAAGTCTAAAGAAAACGAATGTGCTGAGTCAGGATGTGGGTGCTGCACCAGTTATCACTATCGATAACTATGAATTGGCAGTGGTGCACCACTTCACATACCTAGGGTCTACCATCAATGACAAACTCTCACTGGATACAGAAATCGACAGCCGCATTGGCAAAGCTGCAGCTACCTTTGCCCGCCTCACATCGCGTGTTTGGGGAAACTCTAAACTCACAATGAAGACCAAAGCTGCGGTATATCATGCCTGCGTCACCAGCACACTCCTTTATGGCAGCGAGACCTGGACGACCTATGCTAAGCAAGAAAGAAGACTCAATACCTTCCATTTGCGGTGTCTACGCCGCATCCTCGGCATCTCGTGGAAAGATAAAGTGACAAATGTCGAGGTGTTGTCACGTGCTGGCCTTCAAAGTATGTATACGCTTCTTAGACAGCGCAGACTTCGCTGGCTTGGCCATGTTCGCCGCATGGAAGATGGTCGCATCCCAAAAGATATCTTCTACGGACAATTAGCAGATGGCAAGAGAACAGTTGGGCGACCACAGCTGAGATTCAAAGATGTGTGCAAGAGAGATATGAGGGCACTGGACATGGATCCAGCAACATGGGAGGATGAAGCTGCCGATCGCACTAAGTGGCAATGCTATTTACGGCGCCACCTCAGATTGGGCGAAGAGAGGCTCACACAAGAAGCAGAGGTGAGGAGAAAACGTCGAAAGGAGCACCAGGAAAATAAGCAGCTGAGGGCTGTCACCTCAGGGGCGCATTCCCATAGTCAGTTATGACTGAAGGGGCTATCCTCCTCTAGTCTACGGACACGAATCCAGTGTGTGCCTGGTAGTATAATTGTGATCTGTGCGTAAGGTGTGCCAGAAATTTGACGTGTAAACTTATACTTGTGATACAGTCATGTAATAACTTTTTTTCTTCATGAAAATTAAATATTTTTCAAACATTACTTATGTTGTCAATATATGCATTTTTAAATATTTATTTTAAGTGTCAGTGGAATAAGTAACGAGAAGATATGCTGGCAATAGTTAGTACATATATCGAAAAAACCTGGTGTTAGCATAACAAGAAGAAAACCTGGTATTAGCATAACAAGAAGAAAGGCTGTTATTAGCATAACAAGGTAGTCTTTGGTGTGGAATCCCCATGGTATGAGATGTAGGGAGAATTTAAAAAAAAACGCGGAGAAGAGACCTGGAGAGAGAAATGAAAGAGATGAGGATGACATTAAAGATTTTGAGATCTTGAGCTAATAGCAAGGAACAAGAAGACTTGACATGCGTTTGTTGACGTCTTACGCACGTTGATGATGATGATGATGATGATAATAAAGATGATGAATATTTGCAACTACTATTTGCACATTAAATATTGAAGGTGTGTTACACATTTGAAAATATAAAATATCATGATTGTTGTATTGATTTATTTTTTTAATTTATGAGTTGTGCCTCGTTTAGGCGGAACACGACCCACTCACCCTCGACACAGTGTCCGTCGGTTATGTTAGGGCGCATGCCCACATATAAAATACCTTGTAGTCTGATGAATCGTAACTGTTGTTTCATGTTACACTGAATTATAATCTAAGGAAGAAAGTAATGCGTACATAGCCGTCGAGTGTAAGATGTATGGTGTCTAAAGGTTAGGGCTGGGATCTTTAACGATTAATTATTCGATTAAATGGTTAAAATTGTTTAAACCGATTAATTGATAAAACAAGTTTTAATCGATTATTCCCTGTACTTGGAAGCGCACCCGATACCTTTAGAATTCGAGACGAACGCCATACCTCTTAGCTACTTCGACCCTGAGTTGTTAATTTCATCAGCACATTTAAATGTTGTTGTCTTCATGAGGTGTTAAGGTGTACCATTTTCTAACAGGAAGCACAATGGTAGCCATTTTGCTTTTCTGTTTTTTTTTTATTCTGATGATTTTTTTATTTTCATTAGGCACATGAACTCAAAAGTAGGTCATCAAAGCTTATAAAACTGTATGCGTTAACTTAATACATCTTTCAGCATTTTTCAACAAACAGTACCGGTATGGTAGTTTCCTATCTTTCTTACCTTTTTGCTCCGCAGTGAATATGTATAGTTAGGTGTTGTTTCGTAGCGCTCAGGGTTACGATTAGGGTTATAATTAGGGTTAGGATTAGGATTAGGGTTTGTGTTAGGGTTAGTGTTAACCATAATACTAACCCTAATGCTAACCCTAACTGCTACGAAACAACACCTAACTACATATATTCACTGCGGACCAAAAAGGTACGAAAGATAGGACATTACCAACAGTATTTATTCCCATGCTCATTGTTTGTATTAAATTCGCTCCATTAAATTCACATGGTAGCCTCATTTTCATTTTTTGGTTTTAAATCTTTAGTTTTATTCCACAAATAAAGTGCCATAAGACAGTCGAGCTGTGTGGCGAGTTTTCCTTCTGCTAACTATAGAGAATTGTGACGTGGGCGAGCCAGTAACTCGACAATAACGTGATGGGATATATACTAGCCGCCATTAAAAACGCATCGCATTAGTTTATGAGCCACAACTCGTTTTGCTAAATTTAAAATACATGAAACCACTGATTTTACATTTCTGATCCATTTACTAATCCAAATTTGCTGTATTATTAAACATGAGACAATTCAGAACCGGCTCCTAAGCAGGTGTCAACCCTAGGTGTAAAAACAAAAGTCGCACTCACTGTCATCTTGAGCTAGTGTTGTTACACGAGGTTGACCAAGCCTGGGACGGTCATTGGTGGTACCTGTCGCCCGAAATCGCTGGTTCAGCCTCACTATAGTGGACTGGTCACAATTGAAATGTCTGGCAACTTCTCTGGTCGCCATTCCACTGCTGAGCATACCAACAGCTTGCCATCGCTCTTGTGACGACAGTCGAGGCATGACAAAAACATTAACAGACTTTCTTTCCATGAAAACAGATAATGGCTTTTTACTCGCTGAAACTTGACTAATGCGTGTGCCAAATTTCAATGTGATTCGACTTTTAATAAAGCCAGAATTTATCAAAAACCTTGTTTTGCACGTAAGCACGCAAAATTTGAAGTAAACATCACTTTCGGGGTTTGAAAATCGCTCACTTGCATAAACATTTCAACAGTGAAAACATGTCACCATTTCGATGCGTTTTTAATGGCGGCTAGTTGTTGCGTGCATATTTTGACGCACATTTTACAAAAATCGATATGGCTATTTAATATGGGAAAAATATAGACATTCATTTATTTGTGTATGAAAATGCTGTTTATGGTAAAAGCGAGATAATCCATGTTTGATTCACACTTTTGATTATAGGGGTAATCGTTCTGGATATTGATCCAGCGCAAGGATATTGCGCTTGCGTTTGTACTTATTTTTTAGGGCCAGAAAATATATTAATTTGCTTATTGTGTTTATGGCCTGAATTCATATGTATTACATATTATTGGTACAAGTAGAATCAGTCCTATATTGTATATTTTGGATTGGTAGGAGGGACTAGATTCTTGTATTCCGGTCTAGCGGAAGTATGAGTTGTCTTGACAAGTCGTGATGAGTTCCGATGTACTGCTTACAAATGGCGGGGTACGTTTTTCTAGAGCTGGTCCTTTCGTCAGAAAAAATGTCTTACGAAGTGGTTTCTTCTGAAGGAGATGGTGTCTCTACGATAGTTTGTGTTAGAGACTCTCCTCATGTCAGTATATAGATGATTCGGACTCCAGGTAAACCCAGCTCCTATTTTGATGATCTCTCGTCGGTTAGGCCTAGCTTGACTTTTGTGCTTCGCTATGCTAGTGTCGTGTTTTGTATCGACGAAGATGACAGATTTTCCTGCAGCGGTTATGGCTACGTGAATTAACTTGATCACCGTAGAGCTGTATGGAAACATTTATGAAATCCTTTATATACCCATTATAAATTAACTCTGGCTTATATTCTCCTTCCTATGAATGAGTGAACGACAACTCAGGGAGGCAGCCATGTTGGATTTCGGTCAGCATATGTTTTGATCACTGCCAAGAGAACAGATTATTTATCCTATTATCGGACAGTGACAGGGAGATCTCAATCTTGCTAGAAACCCCCTTGGTGGTTTCATAATATATACTACAAACTATGGACGTCAAGTAACTTTAGTTATTTATCGATTCGCCTTCACTGACGCGTTTAGTCAGATAGGGGAATGTGGCCATAATGTATCATGACATTGAACTTTTGATGTACTGCCCATTATTTCTGAATGTGTCATGACTTCAGATCTGCTATGTATACCTACAAATTGATATGTCAACATACCATGATGTACTCGTATGTCCCAGTGTGTACGTCTGAATAAATTGAGTAAACAAAGATTCCAGCAGTCTGCATTGGTGCCTTGTAGACACAAGTGTATGAGTGGTTATATTGGTCAGCACACGAACAGCACACCATTCGCGTCAATCACACTCTACATTTCTACTTCATACATACACCATCCTGCGTCGGCTGAAGTGACCAAGTTTAGGGCCTGCTTCCCCTGGAGCCTTTGCCTTCCCTAACTCAGGACTAGGGTGAGTTACCCATTTACAGCTGGGTAGACTGGAGCATGCCTGATCTCAACAACACACCACTCTTCCTTACAGAGCAGACAGACTGACATTGTACAGTGGCGAGCCAGATTCCTGGGTCCAGCTTACGCAGTTTTGTGTTGAGAATCACAGTTTACAGCTGAAAGAACATTTGTTTGAACACATCAACACCAGTAGGACAGCTATACAGTCGATGTCAGCTTGACCTGTATTACCGATAGGATGCTGTATCTAGGTCAGCACTTGTTGACAGTTTTTCGCTGTACAGACAGTATTACACAGGACAGTGGTATCAAGTGTAGAAAATATCTGGAGCAGTATTGTTGACATTTCTCAACGTACAGAAGAATCACAGTGTTGTTGAAAATAAAGTGCATAGTTCATCGTTGGATCTTCATATGCTCAAAAGAGAAAAAATTGACAGTGTAATAGTTTAGAATTAAAGCTATTACTCAATAAAGTGGCAAGTTATTAGAATTAAAATAAACTGTGCCTGCTTTACAACACCATACCTGCAACACATTCCATTCATGACATAAATTATATTGTATGCTATATGCTATTTATGCTTACATGTTATTTGTTATGTATTAAATTAATTTATGTTCTGTGTGACTAATACAAGGTATGCCGAGTTACATTGGTCTGGTACTAGTATTCGATAGGTACACATTTTCTTAATTGGAAATTTGTTAGCAACAATTTGCTGCTATTTCTGTTAGTTGTGATGAGGTGTTCTTTTCTTCGTTGTTTTTGTTAATAATTTTGTGTTCCTTAGTTTTGTTTGATTTGTTTGTATAATTGTAGGTCTCATCTTTCCTTTCATTTCAGTTTTTTACACCCTTATGTTTATACACTGTGGCGTTATTTGTCTTGTTATCTTATGGCAGTTATCATCACGGTTTCTGTGATCATTTTTTTCATTTCTCCTAGTTAATTTAATTTGATCTCTGCAAATGTGTTCATATTGTCTTTTCTTGTTTGTCCTTTGTAATGTCTTTAGTTGACATATGACGTATAGTGGTATACACTGATAGTATAGTACAGATCAGTACTTTATGATTGTTATTGTTATAAAACAAAATGTACAAGACCTTTGTAAGGCTTGTCTCCCAAAGTGATTGGTAAAGGGAAATATTTTTTCCACAGGTACTCAAGTGATCTTTGATTACATTGAGGTATACAAGACCTTTGTAAGGCTTGTCTCCCAAAGTGATTGGTAAAGGGAAATATTTTTTCCACAGGTACTCAAGTGATCTTTGATTACATTGAGGTATACAAGACCTTTGTAAGGCTTGTCTCCCAAAGTGATTGGTATAGGGAAATATTTTTTCCACAGGTACTCAAGTGATCTTTGATTACATTGAAGTATACAAGACCTTTGTAAGGCTTGTCCCCCACAGTATTTGAGATACAGTTATTGTTGTCCACAGGTACTCAAGTTATCATTGGTTATTATAAACCATACAAGTTTGGACTAAGACTAAGTCTATGGTATAGACTTGTCTCCCATTAACTTGAAAGAGGGTAATTTATTTACTTTTTCAGGTTTCTGATTTAAGAAGACAATATGTCTACATTAGATTATTTCATTACACAAGGAAAATCTCTTGATAAGACTGGAAAAGACTTAGAACAATGGGCTGTTGCTCAATATGACAAAGCATTAGCTGTAGAAGAAAAAAAAGCTGCTGCTGAGGAAAAAAAAGCTGCGGCTGAGGAGAAAAAACTTCAAATAGAAGAAAAAAAAGCTGCTGCAGAAGAAAGGAAAGCCTTAGCTGAAGAAAAAAGATTAGAAAAAGAAGCTGATACTGCTGCTGAACTTAAGAAATTGCAGATGCAAGTGGAGGAAAGGAGATTTGAGGCAGAACAGAAGAAATTAGAAGCTGATGCAGAGCAGAAAAAATTAGAAGTTGCTGCAGAACAGAAGAAATTAGAAGCTGCTGCAGAACAGAAAAAACTAGAAGTTGCTGCTGCTGCAGAACAGAAAAAATTAGAAGTTGCTGCTGCTGCAGAACAGAAAAAATTAGAAGCTGCTGCTGCTGCAGAACAAAAAAAAATTAGATAGAGAAGCTGAAGAGAGAAAAGCAATAAGAGAACATGAGTTTGAATTAGAGAAATTAAAATTGACATGTATGAGTAATGTTAATCAGGCATCTGGTGGTAATGGTAAACCCTTTGTATACAAGGTCAAGGTACCAGCGTTTAACCCTACCAGTGATGACATAACATTTTGGCTTTCTAGATTTGAACGGGCTTGTCGATCTCATAATGTTGACAAATCACAGTATGTGAATCAGTTGTCTGAAAATCTAAAAGGGGAGTCTCTGAGTAAGTTATATTTTGTTGAAGAGGCCGACAAAGATAATTATGATGCTGTTAGGGCAGCTTTGATAAAGAGATATCAGCTTTCTGAGGAAGGTTACCGTCTTTTGTTTAAAACAATGAGACCTGAGGTAGGTGTAGAATTCTCAGATTTCATCTCAAAAGCACGAATTACACTTTCACGATGGATTGAATTATCCAAAACAGAGAAAACATTTGATGGTCTTACGGATTTATTGCTAAGAGACAAGGTCATGTCTTCTGTAAATAAATCATTCCTAGAGTTCTTACATGAGCGTAAACCTGGTACAATAAAGCAAATGGAAGAATATTGTGACCAGTATGCCACGGCACACCCTGACATGATTCTTGGTAACTCTAACATTAAAGAGAGTATGCCAGTTGCTTCGGCAACAGAATATAATCAGAATTACTCACACAAATTCCAAGGAGCTAAAAATAAATTTGATAAAAAGGTTAATTGGGATAAGTATCAAAACCAAGATAACCGCTCAAATCAGAGTTCTTCTTCGAAGAACTGGAATCGGTCTGATAGTCCTCGACACGCGAGGGGTTCCCATAATGTTAGAAATTCTCGGAAAGGGAGTAGCTATAGGAACTACCCAAGTGCTTCATGGAGACAAAAGAAACAATATTACAGGGATACTCAATATAATGAGCATGATGATTATGATCATGAATATTATGATTCAAACCCAAATAGGGGTTATAACAGAGGCAATAATAATTATAGAGACAATTATAACCGAGGTAGATCACAACACAAAAGACATGGTAAATCTTATTACCAGGCTAACTCTGCACAACAGGAGTTTCACGACACCGATAATCAGAATAATGATAAAAAAGACTCCAATAGTGTAGCAAATTCCGCTTTCGATTTTGCTAGAGCATCTGAGTGTTCGCAATGCAAAACATTATTCGATCCAACCACAGTGTCTACTTTAAGCTGCGGTCACCCACTTCCCGCTCTTCATGCGTCAATTGCGCATAATGGAAGGGGTGCTCTTGTCTTTAATAGGGGCCTAATAGATGGTACTCCGGTATCAATTCTTTTCGACTCGGGGTGCACTACCATTGGAGTGAGGCAATCACTCGTAAATCCTTCTCGAGCTACAGGCAATATAGTCAAATGTGTAACATTTGGTGGCACATTGGAGAAGTACTCCACTGCCATTATCAATATTGCTACGCCTTTCTTTACAGGAGAGGTGCAAGCATGTCTCTTGCCGAATCCGATCGCTGATCTTATCATCGGTCGCATTCATGGAGTGAAAGAATGCACTCCACAGCAAATTTCTAATTGGGAAAATGTTAATATGCAATCTGCTAATGCAGTAATCACTAGGGCTCAAGCTCTTAATATGCCACAATCTTCACATTCTGAAGATAATGATGCGCAGATCCAAGATGATCCCTTGGAGATTTCCCACGATTCCTTTATCAAACAGCAGGAAGATGATCCTACTCTAAAGAAATTCTTTACTCTGGCAACAAAAGGTGATCCGAATAAGGATACAAATCGTAAATCTTGGATTACGATGAAGAATGGCGTACTTGTACGTATGGTACAAGACTCCGCTAAGTCCATTCATTCTCAAATCCTTGTGCCTAAAAATATGAGAGTTAAAATCTTACAGCACGCTCATGATTCGCAGTGTGCTGGACATATGGGTTTTTCCCGTACTAAAGCTAGAGTTCTTCAATCTTTCTTTTGGCCTGCTGTGAATAAGGACATACGAATCTATTGTCGATCTTGTAAAGTATGTCAAGAGATTAAATCCAGAGGTCCACGCCATGATGCACCTATTCAGGCTGCAGACATTCCCATTCGGCCATTTCAAAAAATGGCGATAGACATCATTGGTCCATTTAAGATAAAGTCTGCTAGAGGACACCAATTTATTCTGACGTGTGTTGATATGTGCACACGTTGGCCGGAGGCTGTTCCTCTAAAGAGCATAACTACTGCTGATGTCGCAGATGCTCTTTGGTTAATATTTTCTCGTCTGGGTTTTCCAGCAGAAATATTATCCGACCATGGTACCCAACTCATATCGGATACCATGTCTCAAGTAATGTCGACTCTGAAGATAGAGAGATCGCTGAGTAGTATTTATCATCCTATGTCCAATGGGATGGTGGAACGTTTGAATAGAACTCTGAAAAACCTACTAGGTAAGATAACAGAAGATCATCCTCAGGATTGGGATAGGGTTTTACCCGCGGCTCTCTTTGCATATAGAGAGGTCGCCAACGAACATACAGGATTTTCTCCCTTTGAACTTGTCTTTGGCGCGAAACCGCGAGGTCCTATGTCCTTACTTCATGATCTTATAACTGCTGATAATATTGTCGATGACACAAAATCCTCTTATGAATATGTCATCGCACTTAGACACAAGATTATTGAAGCATGCAAATTGGCAACTGCTTCATCTGAATTTGCGAAACAGAAGGCAAGGGAATTTGCCAATAAAAAGAGATGTTTGCGACAACTTTGTCCAGGTGACAAAGCATTTGTCTTGCTACCTTGTAGGGAAAATAGACTTCTCATTTCTTGGAAAGGTCCGTACGATATAATATCAAAAGTTTCCGATGTTGACTATATCGTCGATATTGACGGGAAGCGTAAAACCTTCCACATCAACATGCTCACGGAATTCCATGAACGTCCTGATTATTTACAACCTGTTTTCCAGGCAACGGACGATTTTCCAGTCCAACATGGACAGTACTCATCTCTGTCAGTAATACAGGATGAGGAAACGAGTTTCTCGGATGTAAATTTACCTTTTCCACTGATTCCTCTTCACTCTAATGAATCATGGAAAGATGTTGCAATTTCTCCAGAATTATCTCCAGGAGAGCAGAAACAAGTTTCTACTATGTTAGAACAATTTCAGGATGTCCTTACTGACATTCCTGGTCAAACGGATGTCATTCAACATGACATTATTCTTACTGACCATAGTCCTATAAGAGTCAGACCGTATCCTATCCCGATACATTTTCAAGCACAGGTAGAGAAAGAGTTAGATGAGATGATAGAGTTAAAAATTATTGAACCATCCACATCAGCATATTCTTCGCCGATGGTTATAGTACGGAAAAAAGACAATAACATACGTCTTTGCGTGGATTATCGCAAATTGAATCAAGTGACTAAATTCGATGCTGAACCTATGCCTTTACTAGAAGAGCTACTTACGAGACTATCGAATTCTCACTTCTTTTCTAAACTCGATTTGTCTAAGGGATATTGGCAAGTTCCACTATCCGAACACGCCAAACCGTTTACTGCTTTTTCGACGCCTAGGGGTCTATTCCAATGGAATTTCATGCCTTTCGGTCTTATGAACGCCCCTGCTACATTTGTACGCATGATGCGTCGAATCCTATCTCATCGCTCAGATGTCATTGCGTATCTTGATGACATCTGTCTTTTCAGTGATACTTGGAACGATCACTATAATGGTATAAATGAACTATTGTCTATCTTACGCGAGCATAACCTGACAGCGAAACCATCGAAAGCATGTATTGGTTTTAGCGAAATATCTTTTTTAGGACACCGTGTTGGTCATGGGTTCCTAAAAACAGAAGACCATAATACAAGTAAGATACTTAACATTTCTATTCCTAAGACTAAAAAGCAAGTACGAAGTCTCTTAGGTCTAATACAATTTTATGGACGATTCATCCCGAATCTGTCCTCCATTATGTCACCTCTTTCTTCCTTGCTAAAGAAAGGGTCTCCTAATGTAGTCCATTGGACTCAAGAATGTCAATCCTCTTTGGATAAGGTTAAAACTATGTTTTCTACTTCACCTATCCTAGTATTACCTTCTAAGGATAAGACATTTATTCTTCGTAGTGACGCTTCATCCACCGGGATTGGAGCTGCACTAATGCAAGAGTACTCTGGAACTCTGCATCCTGTGATGTATATTTCTCGGAAATTAAATGCCGCAGAGAAGAATTACTCGGTCCTAGACCGTGAATTATTGGCTATGGTTTGGTCAATCCTTAAACTGCAAAGATTTCTTCTGGGCGCGCATTTCATTGTGGAAACTGACCAGAAAGCTCTTACGGCTATTCAGAGTAAAAATCTGAAGAGCGCGAGATCAACGCGATACGCGATTGCTCTACAGCCATTTCATTTTCGGTGCGAGCTATCCGTGGGTCAGAAAATGTGATGGCAGATATTTTGTCTAGATGCCCACATGATTCATAACTGTTATACAACTTTGATACAGTTGTTTCTATGTTGAAATGTGTACACATATGTAATATATCATATATTGATTGTAACACTACTTAGCGGTTCATTGATATGTATTCACCGCTGATCTTTCAATGTTTTTCGTCTTTGATGATCATGATGTTAAGATATCTTAGATGGAATTTATGTATAAACTAATGTGGAAATTGTGTCATTGCTAATATTGTAGTATGCGTTGGTGACACCTCTCTGGAAATATTTATACTTAGAGAAGTACTTTCTCTAAGGTCATAAAACTTATGCTTATCATCTGCGCATTGTTATTGCTGCGTTGTGAGCCTATTGTATGTTGCTCCTAGATGTATTTCAAAAAAAAAAAATGTACCATTTTTTTTTTTTCCCGAGGGGTGTGGTAATCTGTTGCGTGCATATTTTGACGCACATTTTACAAAAATCGATATGGCTATTTAATATGGGAAAAATATAGACATTCATTTATTTGTGTATGAAAATGCTGTTTATGGTAAAAGCGAGATAATCCATGTTTGATTCACACTTTTGATTATAGGAGTAATCGTTCTGGATATTGATCCAGCGCAAGGATATTGCGCTTGCGTTTGTACTTATTTTTTAGGGCCAGAAAATATATTAATTTGCTTATTGTGTTTATGGCCTGAATTCATATGTATTACATATTATTAGTACAAGTAGAATCAGTCCTATATTGTATATTTTGGATTGGTAGGAGGGACTAGATTCTTGTATTCCGGTCTAGCGGAAGTATGAGTTGTCTTGACAAGTCGTGATGAGTTCCGATGTACTGCTTACAAATGGCGGGGTACGTTTTTCTAGAGCTGGTCCTTTCGTCAGAAAAAAATGTCTTACGAAGTGGTTTCTTCTGAAGGAGATGGTGTCTCTACGATAGTTTGTGTTAGAGACTCTCCTCATGTCAGTATATAGATGATTCGGACTCCAGGTAAACCCAGCTCCTATTTTGATGATCTCTCGTCGGTTAGGCCTAGCTTGACTTTTTGTGCTTCGCTATGCTAGTGTCGTGTTTTGTATCGACGAAGATGACAGATTTTCCTGCAGCGGTTATGGCTACGTGAATTAACTTGATCACCGTAGAGCTGTATGGAAACATTTATGAAATCCTTTATATACCCATTATAAATTAACTCTGGCTTATATTCTCCTTCCTATGAATGAGTGAACGACAACTCAGGGAGGCAGCCATGTTGGATTTCGGTCAGCATATGTTTTGATCACTGCCAAGAGAACAGATTATTTATCCTATTATCGGACAGTGACAGGGAGATCTCAATCTTGCTAGAAACCCCCTTGGTGGTTTCATAATATATACTACAAACTATGGACGTCAAGTAACTTTAGTTATTTATCGATTCGCCTTCACTGACGCGTTTAGTCAGATAGGGGAATGTGGCCATAATGTATCATGACATTGAACTTTTGATGTACTGCCCATTATTTCTGAATGTGTCATGACTTCAGATCTGCTATGTATACCTACAAATTGATATGTCAACATACCATGATGTACTCGTATGTCCCAGTGTGTACGTCTGAATAAATTGAGTAAACAAAGATTCCAGCAGTCTGCATTGGTGCCTTGTAGACACAAGTGTATGAGTGGTTATATTGGTCAGCACACGAACAGCACACCATTCGCGTCAATCACACTCTACATTTCTACTTCATACATACACCATCCTGCGTCGGCTGAAGTGACCAAGTTTAGGGCCTGCTTCCCCTGGAGCGAAAAATTGGTTGGAATGTGTCATTGTTCGTTTCAGGACTTATACAATTAGCAACATGAGGAATGTGTTGTATTGCGCATTAAAGTAACGGTGCTATTCAATCCCGTGTAATATTCTCGTGGTATATGTGTGCTTAGTGGTTCCGAGCCTTAATAATGAATTTGTTTTAGTAAACGTTGTCGCTAGAATTATTTGTCCAACGCTTGGTAATTAGCATGTGGCTAGTCATCCCCATTTCATGATATGGATAAATGGTAGCACACGCAACATGGATACCAGACTGTAGATCAGTTATGCCTTTGCTCGAGGATTAAAGATTCCCAAAGAAGATAATCTCACCAAGTAAGTAGACAACCAAGTAAGTAGACAACCAAGTAAGTAGACAACCAAGTAAGTAGACAACCAAGTAAGTAGACAACCAAGTAAGTAGACAATTCTCACCATTGTTTTAATTCGTACCTCATCATCATTATTATCACTCAAATGTCACTTTTTATTGAGCACGGAACCACCCTTGCAGCTAGTTCCCTTGTAGAAGACCTGCGTCAAAGCAATCACGTGCTATTGCAGCACCGAACTCTGTAACATTTCGTTTTGCATGAGGAGGTTTCCAGCTTCATGCATGGCCTTACGACACGCCTAACAGAAAAGTTGTCCTAGTCAAAGACAACACGACCTAAACACAGCCCATTCTTGCACACTACTACCATATTTTCTGCACAGACCACTTGTTAAAACAGACCAACTATCCAACGTTCTCTAACACCATTTGCAACTTGACGGTGGCACTTATCACAATATTGCTTCATTTCTTAAGTTATACTTTTTTTTATTAGAGTTTCTACTACGGATTTCGCCGTGTCTGTTTGGGGGTAAAGAAAGAAAATACAGGTCGGTCGCATCATAGACTGTGGTTAGGTTCTGAGGACACCACGTAAGGTGAACAAAAAACGCGTATAGTCAAATTAGGGTGGTAGCCCTAGTAAGCCCCCCCCCCTATTTCCCCCCACCCCCCACCCCCCACTCTTTCCAAGATTTATCAGTTTTCAAATAACAGCTATCTGAAATTATTATTTCACTAAATATATTGTAACGTGTATTATAAATAGTAAATAAAGTTTAAAACACAACATTCTTAAATAACAAAAACAGCGATTTTCAGTTACTTAAAATGCATAAAATACTGCGAAGGAAAACGTTTGCTTTTATCTTAAAAGGAACAACATAAGCTGGTTAGTACTACATCTACAATGATACAGTACACTGAAACGCCCAAACAGGACTTCCCGTAGGATTTAGATAATATCGCGCCATTCTTCAACCACCAGCGCAACAATGCAACGCCAATAAGACAACAGTGGCGTTAAACAACGCTGCGTTCTGGCTCCAACCTTCTTGTCACAGAATGCCTCCCCTGCTTTGCAGTAGTGGTCCAACAGTGGCCAAAACTCAAGAGTATCTAATATGGGCCTTCAAGGGTGTTTACCTTCGCACAAGATTACTCTTGGCAGAGTTGTAGATAGAAGGATTGTGGCGTGGAATGTAAATAGTGATACAGTAATCTGACCGCCTTTGCTTTCCCATTTAGTGTCTACCATTTGCTAAGCCAAACCACGCAATTTTCTGACTGCATTACTCATATCTTCTTCTTCTTCCTCGTTCGTCCTGAAAAGGACGGTGGTTGCGTTGTGTCTGTTTACGCCTAAGCTGTGATATCTGCACCTTTCGATCGACACATCCGACTTCTGCACGGCATTTTTTGGGACCGGGTTTGCCTTCCCATTGCGATCCACACTCGCTCAGCCAGACTGCACTGCTGCAGACTGTTTCCAGGACCACCACGTGGAGGTGGAGTGCGGTCTTGACCAGCTCTGGTTCGCTGGTCCTGACACAACCAGTCAAGCTATGAGTCGCTGACTGCGTTCTCTATTGCTGCGTCTTTATGTCCCATCTAATCATATCTAATCCACGCCCTTTTTTTTCTTGACATGTAAACAAACAGAAATTTACCAATTTCCGTGACCTGCCAGCATAACAGGCAGCGAGCCCTGATTTGTTTACCTGAGAGTCTCACGCGAGCTGATTTGCCAATTATCGGTCATTAGACAGTTCCCCGGAGAAATAACGGACTGTTTGAAGAAGATACAGGGGCTATAATATTTTCCCGACTTCCTTTGATGTTTGCACGTTTCAGGGGGAAGTAATGTTTGATCTGCGCAAGGGGACGTAATCTAGAAAGGCCCGTACACGGCAAGGTTTTTGATGTCGGTCAGCATCGCTGAGTAGAAGGAACGAACAAACCTTTGATCCGGGAAACGCAGTTTCCTGAATTCCCTACTATACAGAAGGTGTGAATTGTAACGTCTTCTGGTGATGATAACACCATGAGCTGTATATATACCGCGCTCTCTCAAATTCAGTTATTAGAGTCGCTCAGAAATTCTTGGATAATCTAAGCACGACGGACTAGAACCATTTCTTCGCTAAATCTGCTAAATTGTCCCGTGGGGATTTCATTTTCTGATTTGTGGTAATAGAAATTGGGCTTAAGTGTTAAAATGTGTTAGGTTTACCATTTTATTCACTATAAATCCATAGCGTTTAAAACTAGTGAAATAACCTAACTCATAGATCTTTCTTGCCAGTCGTTCAGAGTAATGTAATTTCAAACACCCCATTTATCTTACACAAGAAGATATGGCTTAGCTGACTGAGCTTCGTAAGTGTGACGGATCAGTGACCGAACAGAATTCGCATTTTATTTCAGTGTGTGAAATTAAATAAGTGACTAGAGTTAATGTTATGTGACTAAAAAGCAGACGCCGACAAATAGCTAGTAGTGGCAGGCGATTTTTGTTAAAGTGTGCGTATGGATAAATTGAATACGAATTGACTTTGTGTGCTGTTCATTTTCTCGCAGGCAATAGCAGGGGAAGGGCACATACCTTTTTTTCCCGACATGCCATAGCGGAAAACTTACGGGCGGATAGGATAGTGGCAGTTTTTCATAAATGTTCTTTTCTTCCCAATATAGCATCTAATCAAAACCAGCGGACAGCGATCTAATATTAAAGTAACATTATTATTATTTTGGGTCTTCAATTTTTGGACCTGTTTGGTTCTCTTTTTTCATTCGGAGAGAGACCAATAGAAACAGTAAGAGTAATCGTAACTGGACTGTACATTACCCAGAATTATTTATCAAAAATGTTCCAGTCCACTGGGCATAGGAAAGAATATATATTCCTGACGTTTGACAGCCGTGGCAACGGAGTGATCCAGAAAACTATGCTGTTTCAAAATCGGTACTCACCATAAGAGTCAGCCGATAGGATTTACCATCATTTATCAGTTTTACATATTGTAACATTTGTCTTAGCAACCAGAGGCTAGACAATACAGGAACTACTTTTCTCCTTTTGTAACTGTGAACGTCCCGAGAACGTCTTGCTTCAGTAACTATATGTGGTGACGCAGGATTCATCCAGGAAAAATTAAACCACCAAATTTGGCGTCCACCTTGTAATTATTCTTCGATACAAAGGCTGGACTGGGGCCAGATTTGGGCAACACACCTGACAATATAAGTTCAGACTATTGTAATTTTTCAAGGGATACCTACACCATTATTAGGTAAGCAAGTGTGTTTGTAGCCACAGATGACAGTGTGAGAGAGAGAGAGAGAGAGAGAGAGAGAGAGAGTAAATATTTTCCTTTGTTACAATCATTGTACTAACTTCTTTTTATTTCGCTAAACTGTGCTATTTACTGAGTTGTAATTTAGTGGGGAGTTTGTTCTTCATATTCTATTCTGTAATCTATATGTTAATACAGACATTCCACGAAAAGAAGAAATCATTACATCAATCAAAGGGTTAAAGAGCGGAAAAGCTCCTGGCCATGATAACTTAAATGCAGAGCTATTTAAGACAGACCCTGAGCTAGCAGCAGAACTATTAGAACTACTATTTGCACAAGTCTCGAAAACAGGGACAACACCATCAGAGTGGAACAAAGGAATAAATGTCAAATTGCCCAAGAAGGGAGATCTTGCAGACTGCAATAATTGGAGAGGAATCAGTCTTCTCTCAGTTCCCAGCAAAATACTAGGCAGGATAATTATACAGAGAATTTCAAAAGCAGTAGACTACAAACTGAGGAAAGAACAAGCAGGATTTAGAAAGAGCAGAAGATGTGTGAATCATATATTCACTCTCAGGAACATTATAGAGCAGTGCTCAGAATGGCAAAGACAGCTGTACATTAATTTCGTTCATTTTGAAAAGGCTTTTGACAGCATACATAGGGACAGTTAATGGAAAACACTGAGGGCTTATGGCATTCCAAGCTGCATAGTGTCAATCATAAAAAGCCTCTATGCCAACTTTACATGTAGTGTTGGGCAGAGCAACCTAACCTTTGAGGTGAAGACAGGAGTACGACATGGATGCTCCTTATCAACAACTCTATTTTTAACAGTTAGACTGGGTGATGCGCCAGACAACAGAGGGCAGTCCAAGAGGGATAAGATAGACTACATTTTCTACATTGGAAGATCTGGAATATGCAGATGACATTGCACTACTAGCACATTCACATCAACACATCCATGAAAAAACGGATAGGCTTAATAAATATAGCCAGCAGGTGGACTTGAACATCAATTTAAAGAAGTCAGAGGTCATGACGCCCAATGTGAGCAACTCTGAGCCCATATCAGTAAGGAATCAGCAATGGTACAGACAGACACCTTCACATACCTAGGATGCATAGTAACACCAGACGGCGGGGCAGGCAAAGACATCAACATCAGAATGAATAAAGCAAGAACAGCCTTTTTTTTAGCCTAAACAACATCTGGAAGTCCTCTCAATACAGCACAAGCACAAAATTAAAATTATATCATAGCTGTATGCTCTCTGTGCTTCTCTATGGTGCGGAATGCTGGACAGTTACAGAGAAGGAAATGTCGAAATTCTCCTCTTTTCACGCAACATGCCTAAGAAAAATTCACCGCATCTTTTGGCCGAATACCATCACCAACCAAGATCTGCTTACTCGGAGCAAGCAGGAGGACATGCACACCATCATAGCTGGCAGACGCTGGAGCTGGGTTGGCCATGTCCTCAGAAGAGACCCCGATGCCATCACAAGAACAGCTATGCTTTGGACCCCTGAAGGAAAACGAAAGAGAGGCCGACCAAAAAACAACCTGGAGGAGGACAGTGGAGGCTGAGATGCAAAGAATGAACCAGAGTTGGGGCACTGTACGAAGGATGGCCACCGATCAAGCAAAGTGGAATCACTTTGTTGTTGCCCTACAAGACGCCACTAGGCGTGATGGCCACTGACTGCTTTGACGGTCGGTGGTTAAGGATCTAAGAAGAAGAATCTAGTGCTTATCTTTGACCTTTGGGTTATTAACTTCTTTTGGGATCTTTTCTCAACAAAGGGATGGCACTTATTCGGTTATTTTCATATATCTGTGAAATTGATTTATTTGATTTCTCTATATGTTTGATGTTGTAAAATGTTTAATGATAATGAACAAGAAAAAGACCTAAAATGTGCGTGTTGGTCAGACCCATACTCAATTAACCATAGTGTTTCACGTTTGTGTGTATCGTTGTAACATAATTGTGTGTGTGTGGGTATGTTTAGTGTAAGTTATATTTTATATATTGAGAGAAAGGTTGTCTTATATTAAAATATAGTCGTATAGATAGGCTGGAATAGAGAAACTACTCATTCCAGAGACAGATCTTCCTCTTACACTATTCCCTCGTGAAAATCTATTTCTTACACCTTTATTCTCACATATTTACCACTATCACCTCTGCTCAGACGGGACCATAAATATCTTCTGACCTATCTTTAAAAATTTACGACAAGGATAATGATGCTTCTATCTCAAAGGAGGTTTCATAAGATATGCCCGAAATGTGTGTACATTTACATCTCAACTGATTGAACAGTGTTCACCATATAAATTGAATATGTTTTCATTTATATCTACACTTTTTGAAAAGTTTGAAACTTTCATTAATTTTAAAGTGAATATGTTTACATAGACATTTACACTGTTTTGAAAATTAAAATATTATACTTAGAATGGACATCATTTCTTTCATCTTTCCCTCCCTTCTCCATATGGAACTTGGGACTACTTATGCTTTTAGTTCTATTTATAACTAGCAATAAAGCAGTCACCAGCCCTTGCAGTGATGGTTCATGAAATCATCATTATATAGGCTGAGGTTGCCAGCCTCAAATGACTTGCTCATCCACTAGCGATTTTCACATATTAATATTCATATGGCAAAATATACATATTAGTTCACATGTTAGTAATGAAAAATGTAAAATGCACAACTTACGCCAATCCTGTCTCACAGACATTTTGCTCTGATGAATAAAGGCACTGGTAGAAGCCTCTTACACGTGCACTTGGAGGTCGTTATTTTAGTAATAGGTTCCTTCTATGACTCCGTGTGTTTCAGTTTCCTCAGATTCCGGTTCCTTTTTAAAATGGTAGCGTTTTCCTGGGCTGTGAAAGTCCTTCCAAAATACTCCAATAACAGGCCGGTCTCGTAAAATGGAGTTCTGAATTCTAACTTCTGGAAAGGTCTAGTTGTAGTCTTGGCAAGCGATTTCTCACAGTGAACTAGACTTGCAAAATTTGTCAGATTACATTGCAAGTCTGCCCACGCATTTCTTTGTTACGATGCTAAGCAAAAGTGCCAATCGTTTTCAAATATGTGTGTTCTGTGGGGGTAATTTCAAAATTATTTCCGAAATGGAAAAATTTGCGCGTAATGCAGAAGTCACCTCTTCCATATATGGTAATAAAACATCCGATTGCCTGGCAGTGAGACTCACCAACACATCGGTAAACTCATACGACAATGTGTGTCAGATGTAACAATTTATTACTTTCTTATAAAGTAACATCTTCGTGAAAGTCGGACTGGAAACGTTTATGTCATTTATGTCTGTCCATTTGGTGTCTCACAGACGAGTAATCTCGTTATCTGTTGCTTGAGCACATACAGCCCGTTTATTTCCCACCTTGGCGAAGACGCACCATTACCTTATCAGCGATTAAACAAATGCACTGGGGCGATTTTTGTGTTAATCTGTCACGGCCAAGGTTTGGTACACGAGAATTTACCAACATGACGGTCGTTCCACATTGCATCACCTGTCTACTATCTCAGCAGGGATGGTCAGGTAAACAGACAAGACGAATTATTACTGAAAGGAGTGTACGAATGAAAATACAAATTTTCACTAATTATCACTATCCATAATTTTGAATTGCCAGTGGTACCACTTCACTTACCTGAGGCTACCGTCAATGACAAACTATCTCTGGACACATAAATTGACAGCTGCATTAGCAAAGCTGCAGACACATTTGACCGCCTCACATCGCGTGTTTTGAGGAAACTCCAAACTCACAACGAAGACCAACACTGCGGTATGTAATGCCTGCACCACCAGCACACTTCTATATGGCAGCGAGACATGGACAACCTATGCTAAGCAAGAAAAAAGGCTCAATACCTTCCATCTCCGGTATCTACGCCACATCCTCGGTAATTCGTGGAAAGATAAAGTGACAAATGTCGAGGTGTTGTCACGTGCTGGCCTTCAAAGCATGTATACATTGCTTAGACTGCGCAGACTACGCTGGCTTGGGCATATCCGCCGCATGGAAGATGGTCGCATCCCGAAAGGTATCTTCTACGGACAACTGGCAGATGGCAAAAGAACAATTGGGAGACCGCAGCTCCGATTCAAAGATGTGTGCAAGAGATGCATGAGGGCACTGGACATAAATCCAGAAACCTGGGAGGATGAAGCTGACGATCGCACCATGTGGCGTTGCAATCTACGCCGCCACCTCAGACTGGGCTAAAAGAAGCTCACACAACAAGCAGAAGAGAGGAGAAAACGTCGAAAGGAACATCAGGAAAATAAGCAGCTGAGAGCTGTCCCCTCAGGGGCGCATTCCCATAGTCAGTTGTGACTGAAGGGGCTATTATTAATATTATTATAAGACAACATGACAACATGTGCAGGGCAAGAATTTGAAACTGAATACAAAAAAGTGACTTTTTCTTAGTTACTAAGTACATGGTCTATTTCATCTTCAATTTTATTATTATTTCTGTATATTATATTTATTGTTTGGCTTTATTTTTACATTTTATTTTCTTAAATAGAGTTTTATTTAAAATTATGTAAATACTTATTTACTTAGTCATCCCTCTTCTACAGTGAGGTGTTGTCACAGTGGGAAGATGGTAGTAAACTCTATTTTTAGAACTTCGCGTTGATTTTACTCAATTGGCCGCAGAGAAAGCTGATGACTTATCATTCTCTATGATTTGATCTGTATAGTGGTGAGTAATCCCAGTGACAACACGGTGCAGTCAGGGTCTAATTGAGGGACAGTTATCTTTGTAGCCGACACGTAGTTCTACGTGTTGTGTGAACCAACTAAGGTAGCAGTGGTAATCACGATGGACAGAACGTGAATAACAATTGTCTATCTTAACTCAACTGCCAGCAACGAACACAGGAACTCCCTAATTCTTGTATAATATAACTCACGGTCTGAGTCTGGGCATTGGTTTAATTTGACTCTTCTGTCATACAGGTGAGCGGTCATATTCGTAGCAATATTTAATAACAGCGTAGGGAAATATATCTAAAGGGTATGTTACTTTATAAAAGTACGTGGTACAAATAGAATCTCACTCTTGAGATGTGTCAACCAATTTCTATAGTGGTTCAATTATGGTAAATACCAAGGGAGACAGTTATGATTTGATGATCCATCTTTGCAAAGCCCTAACTTCCGTTTCCTAAGCGAACGGATCACCCCTGAAGCGTTCCTTCCTTATTATTCCGAATTTCATTACACGATTCTTCCTTATCTATTTTCTTCATAACACAATGCGATTCAACAATTTTGTAGCCACCCTGTTTTTACCAACCTGAGTTAAAGGGAAATGCGACACTTTGTAGACGTTCATCCCTTGTAGGCTAGTTGTTATAATGTCGACCTTGATAAACCATTTTTCTGGTCGTGATATTTTTCTGGTATTTCTATTCGAGTCAGAGTACGCTTCTTGCTTCCCTTAACCCTTGCTCCCTGATTGAATCATGTTAGCTACTTCTCGATGGCAGTTTGTCTTCAGGTTAACTGGGTCTTGTCTCCATCTTGGATTATATTCTTCTCTGACGACAAACCTAACATTTTCTCCTTTTTCGTAACTAAGTCTGAGAGTATTCCCTCTCTCATTGACTGCCGACGCTGTTCTGACGTCATGTAATGTGGATAGACACTGTATGTCACTATTCCTGTGATAGTGTATAGGCTTAGAGGAGGGAGCGCTATACTATTCTATTGGCTGTCTTCTTTCTGGCCTGCTTCTAGTCTAGTCATTGGTCCTTCAGAGATTGTTGTTACAATTACTCAATGGTCAAACTGTCACGACTACTGTTTTCCTACCGTGTTAAATGTTGCAGTGAGTGTGCGTGGGTACATTCACACGCCACAGATATGCACGTACGAGTCGTGGAACTACAGGTGACATTTAACATAATTTATTGTCACAATACGTTCATATGAAATACATAGTTAAACATAACTCACAACAAGAAAGTACTTCTCATAATCATTAGCGCTCTACAACATCAACACTAGATCCTCTCAGCAACGGTCATCCTCGCCGTGCTGACAACATGAATAATAATGGCCTTCTTAAATCTGCTCAATAAAGACGCTCTCAACATTGGCGCTTTAAGGTAGATATGGATCCTCTCAATAATAACAAATGCCTCCTCAGATATGTCTCATCAAAGACGCTCTCAACCTTGGCGCTTTAATGGAGATATGGATCCTTTTTCCCAGCAAACGGTTGTCCTCACCGTGCTATCAATAATAAATTCCTCAAATATGTCTCATCAAAGACGCTCTCAACCTTGGCGCTTTAATGTAGATATATAATATTAATACTGGATCCTCTCAGCAACGGTCGGCATCCTCGTGCTAATATAATGAATTCCTCAAATATGCCTCATCAAAGACGCTCTCAACCTTGGCGCTTTAATGTAGATATATAATATTAATACTGGATCCTCTCAGCAACGGTCATCCTCGCCGTGCTGACAATAATAAATAATAATACTCGTGGCAATTTCTCGCAAGACTGCACTCCCTGGCAGTCTGCAGTAATCTCGCCTTCACTCATCTTGACATTTATATAGTCAAACAAGTCCTGGATCCTTACCTCTTCAAAAATACTCACAAACACAATTCTCCAATAAACTCAGAAATTATAGGCCTACACAAATAATGGCCTCTATAACTTTTGCACTGCGCAGGCATACTCAGAACACACACTGTAGGACCGACGTCTCCCGTCGGTACCCAAAAACAGACTGCTCTTAGTCCACACACTCGTCCCGCCAAAAACCACACGAGACTCGGCTGTTCAAAAACACCGTTCTCGCACTACTTGCACGGGCTAGCCACAAATAGCTAAACGCCTGTAGCTCACAACAGTTCGGAGTGAATACACCTTCACAATTGAACTGCCTAGCGTTCACACGCTTTTCTAACTTGGAAACTTCTCGATCACACGAGGGAATTCCCCTAATACATTTTTTTAACTTAACATCAGCTTAATCAAGCAACGTAACCCGTAATCGAATCTATTCGCTTAACATTTTCAAGATCACTTCCCTTTGCTAATATTTACTCTGTATCAGTTGCCACACCGCCCGGGAAAAAAAATGATTTATCATTTTTTTTGAAAATTTAAGTGTCAAAAATTTAGAGATAAATGAAATTATATTATATGGCTACCAAAAAATGTATCTATCCAAAAAATGTACCTATCAAAAAATGTACCTATTAAAATAGTACATCTATAAACAATTTCAGCAATTAATGTAATATTACAACCAACGCATCAAACATAATCAATCAAATATACCAATGAATGTTACTGATGTAAATTACAACAAAAGCATCAATCATAATACAAGCATACCAAAATTAATCTTAATACAACACCAAGCTAAGTACATTTAGTACAAGTAACAACCAATAGAAAGTGAAAGAACAAGATCAAGCAACAGAAGAATGATCTGTAGTAAAGGAAAGTAAGAGATCGGAAAATGAGAAACAATCAAAAACAGCACATAATAATCATTAAGTAAAACGATTTCATGAAAAATAAATACAAATTTACCAAAATACTAGTTACATTATATTAAGTTATATAATTAACTCAAGAATACAACGAATGAAAGTATAAGTATTGAAAGAAGAAGAAGTATACAAGTAGAATGAAGAGAAACGAAGATGTGATACAGAAATATAAACAAGATATGAACACATATCGAAAAGACGACAAAAAGATAGAATGAAATGAAGGATAGTCAACAAAGACGAATGGAAAGCAAAGGTATGAATGCATAGAAAGTCAATTACAATACAAGTAATAGATGTTTAGATCAGACAATATCTTTCAAAAAATTAAATACAAACATGATTACAAGGCACAAAACAAAATGTCACAGTATATCCATACTAACACTACAAAAAAGAATAATTCATAACTAAACAAAGTCTAATAAGTAATTTAACTAATAATTAATAAACTAACAATGAAATTAACTTTTAACAAAATGAGAGAAGCATAAAATATCTTATCTCTAGACAAACACTTAAATCAAAACATGTAAGTTTTTCTTTTTTTCAAAAAATACATCATCAAAAAAACCTAAGAAAAATACGATGTCATCTGTATATCAACTTTCCAACATACAAACATAACATAATGTTACAACAATCTATCCATCTTTAACAAACAAAAGTATCAGATGTGTCTATCAATTTTACAAATAAGTACAATTTAATTTATAAGTTAATTCTGACTAACAATAGCGTTGAGCTTCAGTGTTATTTAACTGTAAATTTATATCTTACTCAGCCTAGTATAAATCTAAAATTTAATGGTATAATAGGATATGAAAAAGTAGTCCTATAAAAATACCTGCAAAGGTTTTGTTTATCAAATTAATTTGTTGCAAAAATGTTGAAAAAAATCTTATTATTTAAATTCTAGGTACTATGCTCTAACATGATCAATGTTCCACCATATGTTAACAATTCAAATACACAATTATTTCTGATACTGCAAGATAATTCTACAAAATCATATTATACAACATAACAATAAATCCACATAATTATCCTAACAATTACAGCTACAACCCGAAAAATATACAGAAAAATGAGCACAGGTTTGACACCGCTCACTGCATTTATCCAAAATTACACACAAATTATTACCAACACATATGTTACACACAATCAAAACAGAATAATATACAATTGCATAAAAAATTGGACTGGTACATTCGAAACAGTCATATATGTTCTACAAAAAAATATATATGTAGCAATCAAATGATGCATAAAAATGAACATCATAATGTTTCAAAGAAATTACAAATATTTTAATAAAACATCATATGATATATTATCCACAGAATACAATAACATGTACTATTCTAAAAAATAAATCAGCTGTAAAAAAAAAATATCCCGACAATCTGTCAATAATTCTTGATCCTCCAAAAAGTGACTCGTCAGATGTATAGCGAGACGCTAATAGGTTCTGCTTGATAGATAATCCACATTCTTCACGAATAATGTCAACAAGTGCGCCAACTCATCACAACGTCGCACGCTACGAGACAATACAAATGAAAATTTCTATTAATCATCTGTTAGATTTAATAAGGAAAAACGGAAAATCAACTTTCACGTTTACCTATCTCTTGGGATGGAGTAGAGTCTTGGCCCCTTTTCACACACCTCAACAAGTCCTCCTTAAACGATGTAAACATCACAGAAGGCTTAGCGATCACTTGACCGTAACGAAAGTTCATCCCTGTTATAGGCTGAAAAAAATTACTACGTTCACAAGAACGAGATGACCTTTCGACACCACTAGTGTGACAATCAATAGTGTTATTACTTTGCTTGTTAATAACTTTGCTCTCATGTTGAGTACAGCTAACCTGGTTACAATTTCTATAATTGCTGTTAAGAACATTGTTATTTGTTCTATTGACACAGTTGTACTGTTTTACATTCCAGTTAGCATAATTACCATTAGCATTCCCTCTTGGATAGAAATATCTACTAGATAGAAATGGCTTTTTATCAACAAATTTATTACCAGATTGACACTCTTTCACATAATTATTTCCACTATAATTTCTAATACTCTTAGAATCACGATGTTGTGATCTGTCAAATTGTTTATTGTTTTTATCCTTGTTTGTGGTAGTGTGTTTAAGACATGGGTCACACTGACTTGACTGGGTATGACCGAAAGATTTAACCATATCTTTATTGTTTTCCACAAAATATGTTTCCTTCCTGGAACAAGGAGTGCTATTTTTCTTCCCTGCTATCAAGCCATCAGAGTTCTCACTTAATACCTTGTTTGTTTTTAACAACTTAAATTGAAATTTATTATTGTTTCTTTTGTTATCTACAGGGTTATCTAATACTGTAGATTTTCCTTTGCTAGCTTGCCGCCAGGAAAAAATATCGCTAGAATCATCGGTATTGCGTTGAAAGTTATATTTCCCTCGGAAAGATATCCTTCTACTATTCTTGCCTTTAGAATCTGCTTTATGTCTTTCACTGTCAACACTGACAGAAGACCACATTTTTTTCTGCAAGAGAATGTCGAGTAGACCGTCCATTCTTCTCCTTGCATCTGCAATTTCCTTATCTCTAAGTGAAATCTCTGCACTTAATTTCTTGTTTAAACTCTCAGCTCTTAAAACTTTACAGCTTTCCTCTGCTAGTAAATTTTTAAACTTAGTGACTTTCTCTTTCTCAACCATCAACTCTACTAATGTATCTTTTTCATACTGTTCTTTATTTGCACTCAATTGAGTCAACTCTAGTTGTAGAGACTGAATCTTAATATCATCATTGTTATCATACATAATCTCATCATTCTTCTTAAGGGGTACAATATTCATCTCCTTAATTTGATCACTGAGAATCGCCTTATCATTCATCACCTCATGAAGCATTTGTATGTAAGTTTGCTCATGTTCATTGTTCTCCATTTTCAATTTGTCATACATCTGTTTATTCTGCTGGGCCACTTGTGTAATATTTTCCACCTCATCTTGCTTCTCTTTCATCTGAACTTCCAATTGCTTTATGTTTAACAATGCTGAATCCAAACTTGCTTGAACACTAGCAAGTTCTGAGTTTGATTTGCCTAAATCATTTGTAAGTTTAGATATTTTTTCATGTAACTTACCTACTTCAGCAGTACATTCTATGAAACTTTCCCTTTGCTCTAGGGTACTCTGTTTTATGTCCAGTTGCTTCTTCTCTTCTAGCTTCCTTTTCCGATACCTCTCATTACTTTCATCAATTTCCTTTTCACATTGCAGTCTTATTATTTCAGACTCAGTCAGCTCACGGTCTCCAAATCCTAATAGTTCACGGTATTTGATATCCTCCTGGAACATCCACATTTTATAAGAGTTTCAACTGACTCAATCACGTACTGTACACCAATTTCTGTTATAGTACTTATATATAGCATACACTATCTATGCATCAACATATTGTACAATCAATCGATATAATTATCGAAACACAATGACAATTATCAACAGAATAAGTGATGGATAGTACAGGCAGACTTGCTGAAATGCAGAAAAGTGGCACAATCTACACAGAACAAGATCACTTATCTTAATATACTTCCGTCCCTTCCGCCAACACACCAGATATCACATAGTTCTGCAGATAAAACCATTCCAGCGCAGAAAGGTACACAAACTAGACTTTCTTCTCTTAAGGTTCTTGCCAAAGTGTAGAATGCACTCAACACAGCATCAGCATACAGGAAACGCAGCACAGCAACCTCCGTGACTTTTGACTTGAGATAATCTGCAAACGACTCCTAAAAAACACTTCACATTTAGTTAAACTTGACTGTCTACCAACAACCTGTCAAATTCCCAATGTTATAAATACACATCAGCGTTGAGGTAACAGTTTCTGAATCATATACGCCACGCAGGCACTTCTAAATGATTCCAAACTACGCCTCCCAGGCTATAAACGCGAATACGTAGGTGTTAGCTCCTTCTAGACTGAAAACCACCACTGATACACTGTTAAACTGTTACAACTATGCTGATAACGCGAATGTCGTGGGTTCGATCCCCATACTGGCCACCACTGTTACAATTACTCTTTTTTTAGCACCCGGTTATGTAATGGTGGGTTTTATGCTAGTGGTGAAGATTCCTTTGAAAGTTACTGATGAATTATTAAATATTATAACTGATGACTGGTCTTGGAGATTGAATAAATGGCGATGGGTGTTTCTCTAATGGTCAAACTGTTCATACGCCCACACAGAGCAGAACAGTAATTCTTATATCACGCGAATGTCAAAATATCAAATTCTGTACTACTAACATACCACTGCTACACACGAGATACTGTTAGTGAATTCAATCTGTTTGTTGACCTAGATTTCGCCACCCAGGCTATTTATGGTCATGCGTTATTACTGTCACGACTACTGTTTTCCTACCGTGTTAAATGTTGCAGTGAGTGTGCGTGGGTACATTCACACGCCACAGATATGCACGTACGAGTCGTGGAACTACAGGTGACATTTAACATAATTTATTGTCACAATACGTTCATATGAAATACATAGTTAAACATAACTCACAACAAGAAAGTACGATAGTCACATCTCCACTTCTCATAATCATTAGCGCTCTACAACATCAACACTAGATCCTCTCAGCAACGGTCATCCTCGCCGTGCTGACAACATGAATAATAATGGCCTTCTTAAATCTGCTCAATAAAGACGCTCTCAACATTGGCGCTTTAAGGTAGATATGGATCCTCTCAATAATAACAAATGCCTCCTCAGATATGTCTCATCAAAGACGCTCTCAACCTTGGCGCTTTAATGGAGATATGGATCCTTTTTCCCAGCAAACGGTTGTCCTCACCGTGCTATCAATAATAAATTACTCAAATATGTCTCATCAAAGACGCTCTCAACCTTGGCGCTTTAATGTAGATATATAATATTAATACTGGATCCTCTCAGCAACGGTCGGCATCCTCGTGCTAATATAATGAATTCCTCAAATATGTCTCATCAAAGACGCTCTCAACCTTGGCGCTTTAATGTAGATATATAATATTAATACTGGATCCTCTCAGCAACGGTCATCCTCGCCGTGCTGACAATAATAAATAATAATACTCGTGGCAATTTCTCGCAAGACTGCACTCCCTGGCAGTCTGCAGTAATCTCGCCTTCACTCATCTTGACATTTATATAGTCAAACAAGTCCTGGATCCTTACCTCTTCAAAAATACTCACAAACACAATTCTCCAATAAACTCAGAAATTATAGGCCTACACAAATAATGGCCTCTATAACTTTTGCACTGCGCAGGCATACTCAGAACACACACTGTAGGACCGACCTCTCCCGTCAGTACCCAAAAACAGACTGCTCTTAGTCCACACACTCGTCCCGCCAAAAACCACACGAGACTCGGCTGTTCAAAAACACCGTTCTCGCACTACTTGCACGGGCTAGCCACAAATAGCTAAACGCCTGTAGCTCACAACAGTTCGTAGTGAATACACCTTCACAATTGAACTGCCTAGCGTTCACACGCTTTTCTAACTTGGAAACTTCTCGATCACACGAGGGAATTCCCCTAATACATTTTTTTAACTTAACATCAGCTTAATCAAGCAACGTAACCCGTAATCGAATCTATTCGCTTAACATTTTCAAGATCACTTCCCTTTGCTAATATTTACTCTGTATCAATTGTCTAATATCGTCATCCCGGTGGACTCTGGGTCGTTCTGGAAGTCTGGATCCCTGGTTCTTAGTTTCCCATATTTGTCGTGATAGCCGATCTTCTTCCATTCTGCAGACATGGCCAAACCATCGGTTGGGACTGTAAATAATTAGAATAATTTAAAAAGGCAAGCTTATTCATAGTTTTAACCTCGTGGCCAACCAACCGCGATAAGTTGAATCCTGCGTTAAGTTAAGATACGATCGAACTGTGACTACTGTTCCAACCAGGAGTGCCGTAAGATGTAACAACGATGAGGCTATGAACGAAGCTAGCTAGCAACCTCATCGCGTTAAAAAAATGTTATTCAGAAATTACCCCTGCAAGAGCACGGAAAGTGTTAAAATATAAGTTTCTTGGTTAGGTGCCAACTGCATTCGTGAGTCATACTTTGTGTAGAACGAATGAACGAAAGAACTTTACTTTCAAAGGGTTAACATTCTGCCCTTCCACTCTTTCAGGCATTGATTCAGAAATTAGGTCATACATTAATAATGTTATGATTTAAATACCTGCAAGCATTCCCGTCATGACAATACGGGGAAGGAATTAAATTCAAATTCTTAACATTGCAGCAGTATCTGCAGCACATTTAGAGGACTGGAGATCATGCTTTGAGCTCGTTTAGTTGATTTAGAACAAAGTTACTTTCAACGTTTGTAAAGTTTTGAAAAGTAATATTATTTTTCTTATCAAGGTATATAATTTCTCCCCCCCCCCCCCCTCGCTTTCTTACCCCTTTGTGCTGCCCAAGGTAAAAAAAAACAATGAGACCGCAAAAACTTCATAACTAAAAATATGTAAGTATATGACAATTTACTAACGCTTATTCTATTTATTATTTTAGATTATAATACTATAAACATATCTGTTTCTGTATGTCAATCAGAACAATTTACTTCCTAGGAGCATAGGCCTTCAACAAAGACAAATTACCATGTCTTCCCGCCCCGTGACATCAGCTCAACTTCTTCTCACGCCTTTCTCATTATTTTCACTTCAGTCTCCAGTTCTCTTCCCCATGTGTGGTTGATCTACCTCTTATCTATAGTGTTTGATCTACCTCTTATCTATAGTGTTTGGTCTACTTCTTATCTATAGTGGTTGATCTACCTCTTATCTATAGTGTTTGATCTACCTCTTATCTATAGTGTTTGATCTACCTCTTATCTATAGTGTTTGATCTACTTCTTATCTATAGTGGTTGATCTACCTCTTATCTATAGTGTTTGATCTACCTCTTATCTATAGTGTTTGATCTACCTCTTATCTATAGTGGTTTCGGGAGCCACGCTGGTATAATGGCTACGGCGTTGTACTGGCGACCAGGTTTTCATGGTTCAAACCCGGGCGTCAGCGTTTGAAGGAATGTTTACGACCGGAAATTTGACTGAATAACTTGAACGGCTCCTGCACATAAATCCCGTGTGGATGGGAAGGAGCGAAGCTCCTGACCGGGTTGGAAGGAAAGTCCACTGACCCCACAGCCTCGCAATGACATGTCATTGGGCCATAAGAGCTGGAAAGCCCTAGTGCCGCTGGTTAGAAAAAAAAATCTATAGTGGTTGATCTACCTCTTATCTATAGTGGTTGATCTACCTGTTATCCATAGTGTTTGTTGAAGTTTTTGGGGTTAAATATTTTGTCAGGATTCACTAACCAGCACCATGCCCAACCCTTCTTAATCGATGTTTACCAAATGTCTGGTAGGGTACAGTGTTACTATTCTTTGCTCCCCTCTCGGACCCCGGTGTAATTTAAAATATTTCTTTGTGTAATTAAAAAACATTCATGGAAATTATTCTTACCTTCCTACATCTATGCGTTGGCTTGTTAAGAAAAAACAAAGCGTCATGAAATCAAAGATGTTTACGGCTTCGGTAATTGCATCACCGTTTATCGGCATCACGCTGCATTTTATATTATTTATTCAAACAGACATTAATAACAATTCGCTTTTAAAAATAAAATTAATTTTCAATATCATATTTAGTGCAGCACATGATCCTATGCTATCTACTGCTGTACTGATCATTATACTTAATCGTCATCTTGATCAGCTGACCAGATTTGCTGCAGCACATTAGATTGACAGAGAAGGACACCGGCGTTAGATAGTAAACACTGGGAGGAAGGAAACTAGACCATGACGAGTTTGTACATGTTCTTGAATTCCCAGGGTAAAAGAAATAGAGGAAGTCCGAATACCTCACGGAGGAGGGAATTGAGGGTATATATGAATGGGAGAAAACGTCATGAAAACATCTTAAGCGGATGGCACAGGACAAGAAAGCTTGGCCAAATATTTGTTAAACGCATACACTTCATATGGAGGTCAATTTTATTGAATGACTGAATCAATCAATCAGTTCCCTTTACTTCCCCAAGGAGCATAGACCTTCAGCTAACACATGTCAAGTCTTCCTGTCACGTGTCAAGTCTTCCTGTCACGTGTCAAGTCTTCCTGTCACGTGTCAAGTCTTGTCATGTGTCAAGTCTTCCTGTCACGTGTCATCAGCTCAAGGTCTTTCAATTTCTTCCTCATCGTTTTCATTTCTGTCTCCAATTCCCTTCTCCATGTTTGTTGGTCTACCCCTCCCTCTCTTTCCCTGGAGATTCAAGTGCAAGGACTGCCTTGTATTGCTATCGACAGGTTTCCTCAATGTGTGTCTTATCCATCGTCTTCTTCTCATCTCGTGTTCCACTGGCGCTTGCCTGGTTCTCGTTATTAGTTCCACATTGGTGGTTTGGTTATAAGAACTATCTTCACTGTACACGGACAACACCAGCAATGTTCCGATCTCATCCTTTAGATCACACAAGGAGGATCTCAGCTCAGTTCACGAACTCCGTAGCACCAGTGAGAACTCCATTGTATGTATATATGAATCAAACATTCTATAAATATGTTTGTGGTGGGTCGGTTTCTAATTTTTTGAAAATTATGCCAAGGCAGCGGCCGTATGGCCTACTCTTTACATTTCCAACTGCCGTCGGATTGTTAACGTCCGCAACTTGCACGTGGGACCTCATATTTTCGACCTTATCCGAGAAGGCTAGGCATCCGATCTTACTACCTAGAAGACCAGCGGGGAGTATGACATCATTATCACAAACAGTATCACTGGTTGTGAAAAAGAATTTAAATAAATTATATTCCTGCTCCTGGAAATTAAAACCGGTACCTTTAGAATTCGAGGCGGACGCCATACCTCTTAGCCACTCAGAACCCCTCCACATTGGTGACTTTACAATATCCTTTCAATCCTTCTATTCCAGCAATGAATGCATGCATCAAATTAGATTTCAGTCCCCACTGTCTGTATTTATATTTTTCTAGGTCAAAATAATGTGTCCTTAAGTAGGTTTTCCATTCTACTTTTTGGAATTTTCTTGCGGACTAGGTTGTCACGGCAAACAACCAGATAGACCTGTGCAATGCTGAATTGGTTATTGTTGAAGAAAAAAAAAAAAAGAAAGAAAAAAAAAGAAAGCTTGTGTGACTGAAAGCGCTAAAGAAATTCTATGGCTTGACAGTGATAAATAAATCTTGGGAGTGGACAGTAATAAATAAATCCGGGAAATTGAAAATGATATGGTAATGTAGCAGGGGTAAGGGTCACATAACCAAATAACAGTATATGGCAGCGCACATGCTGTTTGTAAATAAACGTGTTGATTTGTCAATTGTGCAATGTTCAGATCAGATCGGGTTGCACAGTGTAAACACGAGGCACCTGTTATGTTAATACAAGTGTTTATGTATGTGTTCAGTGCTCAGAAAGGCTACACGCCTTAGATGCTGATAACCACCAATCTCTAGAATTATGAGCAACCTTGTTTAAACCAGGTAGGTTCTTCCGATGAGAATGCAGCTACGCGTTGGTGTTTCTTGGCACGTGATATCGCGTATAATGTAATGTTAGTGCTCACCTTAGTTTGTTGACTCAGTTCATCTCACAATAACACATAAGTCATTGACGACAGTTAACACAGTCACCACGATAACTAACTGTTTCACTGACAAACATTTTCTAAACCACTAACAATAATTAGGTTAAACACTGACGACAATCCAATAAATAATAAAATGTTTATTAAGATTAAATGTTGTATATAAGAAAATTAAAGCATGCACTATTTACAAAATCAGCAATATTATTTATAGTTTCATTTCTTTCTAACTCTAGTTCAATCTAATCCTATCCTATACAAATGTGAGAATCCTTGTTCTTAATTATCTCTATTTATATATTCTTGTCCCCATCATGACAAACACTTGAGAATCATCGTTCCCATTATTACATAAAAAACTGTTTCAACTCAAAAGTTACAATGATTCTCAAAATCTCGTGTAAAGTAATAATATCATCTTTCTTAATATTCAATGAATATTTCTCATTAAGTTTTATAGTACTGTATCTATAATTAAGTATCGAGTCAGCGGTTCTCAATATGTTTACTTACAAGTGGCATTGTCATGGAGCAGTCTATCCTTTCTCTTCCAAAATCTTCCACATTCCTTTACTCAGTCCATCCTGTCACTGTTTTCTAGTCTTCCGTATAAGACCCCTTTTTTTCCCCTCAGAGAACGCTAGATCAGGTGAAGTTCTGGTATTATATTTCGTTAAACAGGCAATTTAGACCCCCCCCCCCCCCCCCCAAGGTAGGGTTTTGCGAAGACGCGATGGTAATGGTGGGTTTTTCTTGAAGACATCAATTAACCCGTGACCCACAGACGACCACCTATTTCCGGTCTTAAACTGTATTTATCAGAGAAAATGTAACTTTGCTTTACTCTCTTGATGAACACCGTGAAAGCAGCCTAAACTAAATTTTAAGTACCTAAGACTTTTAAAGAATATACACAGATTGTACACAACCGTGTGTAAAGTCAATAACGTGCTTATGAATATATTCAAATATTCAAGTTCGGACTGTGTGACACTGAAGTGATTCTTGTGCGGTGAGTCATCTCCCAAAATTATTTGTTTAATTATTGCTTAATGATACGAGTGTAATTTGCAGAAGAAGTATGTGGTTGACTATGATAAGAAACATATGTTATGCTATTGGATTTAGTTCTTCCATGTCCATTATGCACCTGTATACCATATTATTAATTTTCTTATATGATTTGCTTATAGTATTTTATTACTGTGCATTTGTTACGCACGGATCATTATTATTTTTCGTTTGTATAAACATTTTTCATATGTATGATCATTTTTTTTGACTGAAGTGTGTATTATGTTTTCTATGGTCAAAGGGACATAATCCGAGTTATCGAAACTACAATTTTTTAGGAGTTTGCCTTCTCTTGTATAGAGACACGTTCGGTCTATAATTTCTTGAACGAAGCGTGACCACATCTCCTTATTTGGTAGTACCAGTCAACTATGGTAGATGTCTGAAACCTTTCTTAACGCTTCTTTTCATGACCATAAAAGGCGCGACTGTGTAAGACTTTTATCTCGAATGTTCTTAGAATCGTCTTATTGTGAACGGCAACTCAGAGATTGTCGTTCTGCGCATGTCAAAAGCTGGGAGTTCGTTCTGTGTGTTCCGCCCAGTTCGGCAGTTTAGAAATGGTTTAAGAAGCGAGCAGACGCGACCTGCGTCTTGTGATTCTCTGAGGGAAATACAGTGTCTTTGTGAGTTAGTTAGCTAACTAGACTATTTCCCAGTATTATTCACGCCTGCCTGGAGGCATATGTTCATGGTTGATTTTCCGAAATAAGGTAATTCCTCTTGTATCGAACTTTATGCTATCATCTAGAGGTTCGTCATTTTGTCGCCTATTTGCTCGCCTGTGTGATTAAAAATGGAGAGGTACTTTGACTAGGATTAAGTCACCGGTATCTGTATACCTGAACTAGTTAAATATATATGGGTCGCTCTAGACCAACAAGACTATTGTCTGTGTTCCAGGATTCGTTATATCAGAGATCACGTCCAAGTCAGATGGTTAGACTTAGGAACATTATAAAGGTCGAGCTGACCTGTAGCCCATGTATGCTATTCACGTGCAGACAGTGAACGGACTTATTGTATACAACTGATCTGCTAGCATCAGAATGGGAGCATTTATTATTGTTTATGAACATTGAAGATCTGTAGCTGACACTGTTGCAGAAGTTATAGAAATTATTATTATTTATACAGCTTCACGAACTAGAACTCTATGATTTATGAATTTCTGAATCTATTGAACTGTGATGTCTTATGACGCATATATACAACAGCTGTCATTGCTGACTACAGAAATTGTTTTCAATGTGCCATATCATCTTGCTGAACTCGTTAACTATGTTGATGTCATAAGTATCATGACTGTTTTTTGTGGCGTGCAATAAATGGAAGAAACTTATACAACGAAGTTACCCTTTCTATGACTCTACACGTCATGTTGCCTGTGTGATAACCCTGTGAACTGTTCCACTACCACATACACAGCAACATCCTAAATCAGAGAAGACACCTACATCTTACACTTTAATACCAGGTGTCGATAAGGGTGGCAAGTTACCACTTCAGCTCAAATCCACCCTTATCATTTTTGGTGGCCAGAGCTGGTTCTATCATCTGATATTTTGGCGCACCATATCATTTTTGGTGGCCATAGGTTGGTTCACTCTGATTCCAGCTATCAAGGGGGTCAGCAAACCCAGACATCATCATCATACTAGATACAACTACAGCATCAACTACCACCTTACAAGAAATTTTATTGAAAGTATCCGGATTTTCTGACAGTTGCTGATTTTGAAACTACCCGGCGCTGCTCGGCAATATTGAAGTTTATGTAAAATTAGAAGGACAAGTACCGAGCGAATGGATTTCCTGATCTGGTGAAAAGAAGGACAAGTGCCGTAACAACTGTTCCGGTCTCAGGGGTACTGTTGCGGGTTCAGAAGGTCAAGTGCCGGTTAAATCAATTTAGAAGATTCAGAAGGTCAAGTGCCGTAACAACTGTTGCAGTATTAGAAGCTCATTTCCTTCGTCATGGCTGTTTATGGGAGCAGAAGTTAATCAACGTTGGATCATTATCCTCAGAATGCTGATTACATCCTGTTCTGCACCGTGCTGACGCTGGATTTATAGAAGTTAAGTGGCCTGTTTTGTTTGTGAACTGTGCCCTTATGTTCTAACTGAGCCTTCTGTACTTTCACACTTTCTCCTATTGTTTTCATGATACATGTTTATATGTTATATGTTATTTGTTATTTGTATATTTATATGTTTATATTTCAGCGGGTTTTCTCGGTTGGGCGGTGTCTTTCAGTAGAAGATACCACGTCACAGAGGTTCTACTGTTAGCGTTTTCGTTAGGGACTGTGCGAATTTCCTACAGTGAAATTTGCTAGCGACAATCGTTGCTATATCTGTTTAGTTGTGACGAGTTGTGCTTTATTTTTGTTTCTTGTATATATATATTTTTTTTCTTTTTTCTTTTCTCTCTTTCTTTGTGTTTTTTAGTTTCGATTTCGATTGTTTGTATTTGTAGGTCTCCCCTTTGCTATTATTCAGTTCTTTACGTATATTTTTGTGTATACACTGTAGCGTCATTTGTTAGTCATATCTTCGCATATTTCTTGTTTAGTTTTGCTGTTTGTGTATTTGACTTATGCGAATGTTTTCGTATTGTTTGATCTTTGTTGTTGTTTACATTGACTTTGATCTTTGTTGATTGTTTACATTGACTCTGATCTTTGTTATTGTTTACATTGACTCTGATCTTTGTTGTTGTTTACATTGACTTTGATCTTTGTTATTGTTTACATTGTTGGTGACCTTTGTTATTGTTTACATTGTCTTGTTATTGTTTACATAGTTCTTGCATAGTTAGCTTTCACTATTGTTAATATATGCTCATGCACTATTGGTCTATAGTGCACTTATCATAACTAACTGGTGTTTTTTGCTTATGCACTATTGTAGTGCAGTTATGATAAATAACTGATGGTTATGCACTGATTTGGGTAGTGCACTGTTAATTAAGAGGTGACTTGTGATATTATTATACATTTGATAATACAAGTTGGTGTCAACTCCTGTTTCCCACAGAGATTGGGTTCAACATAGAGATTATACAAGCACTTTATTAAGTCTTGTTGCTATTTAACATTGAAATAAGATAATTAATTATTTCAGGTTCTGTACTCACATTTTAGACATCATGTCTACATTTGAGTACTTTATTGAGCAGGGTAAAGCCCTTGGGAAGACAGGTGATAAGTTGGAAGAATTTGCGACTGTTCAATATGCCAAGGCATTGAAGTCGGAAGAAAAGAAAATGAAAGAACAAACTGAACAAAAGAGAATAGAGGCTGAAATAGAACAAAAGAAACTGCAGATGCAGGTGGAGGAAAAAAGATTTCAAATGGAAATGGAAAAACAAAAAAGAGAAGCTGAAAATAAGAGACTTGAAAAAGAAGCTGAAAATAAGAAACTTGAAAAAGAAGCTGAAAATAAGAGACTTGAAAAAGAAGCTGAAAATAAGAATGAAGAAAGAAAGTTACAGGCCCGGCTGAAGAAAGAAAGTTACAGGCTGAGGCTGAAGAAAGAAGGTTACAAAGAGAGGCTGATGAGAGAAAAGCAAAAATGGAACATGATGAAAAAGTCTTAGCTTTAGAGTTAGAGAAGTTAAAGTTATTGAACACTGGTAATGCTAATGATGCAAATAAGGTGTCAAATAAGACTAATGCTAAGGATTTCAAGCTTAATCTACCAGCATTTAATCCCTCAATCGATGATATAACATTTTATCTAGATAGATTTGAAAGTGCATGTAATGTGCATAATATAGATAAAACATTATATGTGTATCATCTGTCCAAGATACTTAGAGGTGATGCTTTGACTTTGTTGAGTATGGTAGATGTGCCTGACAAAAACAACTATGAGGTTGTCAGGGCGGCATTGTTAAAGAAGTACCAACTTAACGAGGACGGATATCGTCTTAAATTTAAAACCATGTTACCAGAAACTGGAGTTGAATTCTCTGAATTCATCTCAGGCATCCGTCTTACTTTTTTACGATGGGTTGAGTTGTCTAAGACAGAAAATACATTTGAAGCTCTTATGGATTTACTACTTAGAGATAAGGTTATGTCTTCTGTTAATGAAGCTTTTCTATCTTTTCTTCATGAGCGTAAGCCTAAAAACATAAAAGAAATGGAAGAATACTGTAGCCAGTATGTTACTGCGCATCCGCACATAACCATTAGTAACTCTAAGGTGAAAGAAGGTCTGCCAGTTGCTTCGGCAGCACCTTATGGCCCAAATTTTATGCGTAAATTTCAGGGTAGCCAGAAAAATTTCAATAAAAAGAGTAATCGTAATTATGCCCAGAACCATAGTGATCAATTCCAGGGTGATTCTTCTTCCCAGAACTGGAGACAACCTAATACTACACGTTATTCTACTCCGGTTAACTTTAGAAATTTTCACAAAGGTAATCGGTATAGAGGGAAATATTTTATGCAGAGACCTCAATACCAAGATAATAGAGGTTCTCAACAGCATAGAGATAGTAATGACAGTTATGGAAACTGGAACTCAAACCAGGATAAAAATTACAGTAGGGACTTTAATGATAATTGCAGAGGCAATAATGGTCGCGGTAGATCGCAACATAAGAGAAAAAGATATCAACAGACAAACTCTGTTCAACAAGAATCTCAGGGAGCAGATAAACAGGTTAATAATGATAAAGACCATAATGCTATCGGATGCTCATCTTTTGATTTTGGTAGGGCAAATAAATGTATCCAATGCAGTACTTTATTTGATCCGAAAACCGTTAGTACTCTAAGCTGTGGTCATCCTTTGCCCGCTCTTCCTGCTAATGTTGCTCATGATGGGAGAGGTTCTCTTATATTACATAAGGGGCTAGTAAATAGTAATCCAGTCTCAGTGTTGTTTGATTCTGGATGTACTACTGTCGGCGTTAGGCAATCTCTTGTAGATCCATCCTGTGCTACAGGAAAAGTCATCAAATGTGTCACATTTGGTGGCACGTTAGAAAAGTATCCTACTGCTATAATACACATTGCTACTCCTTTCTTCACGGGAGAGGTCCACGCGTGTCTACTTCCAAACCCTATTGCGGACCTTATTATTGGTCGTATTCACGGAGTTAGGGAATGTACCCCACAGCAGATTGCTGTTTGGGAAGAGCAAAACATTGAAGCTACCAATGCGGTGGTCACAAGAGCACATGCTCTGGATCCACCTCAAACTTCATTAACTAATAATGATGAAGTAAATGACCAAGATAGTCACTTGACTATTACACGTGACTCATTTATCAAATTGCAAGAAGAAGATCCTTCTTTACAAAAATTCTTCATTCTAGCAAAAAAAGGTGATCCTAATCAGAACACTAATAGGAAATCTTGGATTTCTATGAAGAACGGCGTACTTGTACGTATGGTACAAGACTCGACTACGTCCACTCATTCACAAATTCTTGTGCCTAAGAGCATGAGATTGCAAATATTGCAACATGCTCATGACTCGCAATGTGCTGGACATATGGGTTTTTCCCGTACAAAGTCGAGGGTTCTTGCGGCTTTCTTTTGGCCATTTGTGAGCAAGGACATACGAATGTACTGTCGCTCTTGCAAAGTATGTCAGGAGGTCAAATCTAAAGGACCACGACATGCTGCGCCTATCCAGGCTGCTGACATTCCTATTCGCCCTTTTCAAAAAATGGCAATAGATATTATCGGTCCTTTTAGAATTAAGTCGGCTAGAGGACATCAATTTTTATCCTTACATGTGTCGATATGTGCACACGTTGGCCAGAGGCAATACCTCTCAAGAGCATCTCAACTGCTGATATCGCAGACGCTCTTTGGCTGATATTTTCTCGCTTGGGTTTTCCCGGAGAAATATTGTCAGACCATGGCACTCAACTTATATCAGACACTATGTCACAGGTAATGTCTATGCTACACATTAAAAGGTCTCTCAGCAGTATCTATCACCCAATGTCTAATGGGTTGGTCGAACGTTTAAATAGGACTCTGAAAACTTTACTTGGTAAAATAACTGAGGATCATCCTCAGGATTGGGACAGGGTCTTACCCGCGGCTCTCTTTGCGTATAGAGAGGTCCCCAATGAACATACGGGGTTTTCCCCTTTTGAACTTGTCTTTGGCGCGCAACCGCGCGGCCCTATGTCTTTACTTCACGATCTAATCACTGCCGATAATATTAGCGATGAGACTCAATCTTCTTATGAGTACGTCATTGCTCTTAGGCAAAAGATCATCGAGGCATGCAAACTAGCAACTTCGTCTTCAGAATTTGCTAAAGAAAAGGCAAGGCAGTTTGCAAATAAGAATAGATGTCTACGACAACTTTGTCCAGGTGACAAAGCTCTCGTTCTACTTCCTTCAAGGGAGAACAGACTTCTAATTGCATGGAAAGGTCCATATGCAATAGTCTCCAAAATTTCTGATGTCGACTATGTTGTCGATATTGATGGAAAGCATAAAACTTTCCACATAAATATGCTCACAGAATTTTATGAAAGACCTGACTATTTGCAGCCTATTTTCCAGGCTACGGACAATTCACAAGCAACTCATGGTCAGTACTCATCTCTGTCAGTTATACAGGATGAGGAAACTACTTTTTCTGATGTCAATCTTCCTCTTTCTATGGTCCCACTTTATTCTACGGAATCTTGGAAAAACGTGACCGTTTCTCCAAATCTTTCCGCTGAGGAACATCGACAAGTTTCTTCGATGTTGCAAACATTTCAGGATGTTCTTACAGACATCCCGGGACACACACATGTCATTGAACATGACATTGTGCTAACTGATCATAATCCTATCAGAGTCAGACCATATCCAATACCTATCCATTTCCAGTATCAAGTCGAAAAAGAATTGGATGAAATGATACGTTTGGAAATCATTGAACCATCCACTTCAGCATACTCTTCGTCTATGGTTATTGTTCGAAAGAAGGATAATAACATTCGCATTTGCGTAGATTATCGCAAATTGAACCAAGTTACGAAGTTCGATGCTGAACCTATGCCTTCATTAGAAGAGCTACTCAATAAACTTTCTAATTCTAGATTCTTTACCAAACTAGATTTGTCTAAAGGTTATTGGCAAGTCCCGCTAACTGAACGTGCCAAACCTTTTACAGCTTTTTCTACACCTAGGGGTTTATTCCAATGGAATTTCATGCCTTTTGGTCTTATGAACGCCCCTGCTACATTCGTACGCATGATGCGGCGAATTCTCGCATATCGTACAGATGTCATAGCATACCTAGATGATATCTGTCTATTCAGTGATTCTTGGGAAGATCACTATTTGGGTTTATACGAATTACTGTCTACTCTTCGCGAGTATAACTTGACTGCAAAACCCTCTAAAGCCTTTATAGGATTTAGCGAGATTTCTTTCCTAGGTCATCGGGTTGGTCATGGTCTTTTAAAGACAGAGGACCACAATGTTTCAAAAATACTTAACATTTCGGTCCCTAAGACGAAGAAACAAGTAAGGAGTCTATTAGGTTTGATTCAATTCTACGGACGATTCATTCCGAATCTGTCCTCCATTATGGCACCGCTTTCTACTTTATTGAAGAAAGGGTCGCCTAATCTGATCCGCTGGTCTAAAGAATGTCAATCCTCATTGGACCAGGTTAAAGCCCTATTTTCATCTCCACCTATTCTTAAGTTACCTACTATTGAGAAGACTTTTGTTCTTCGAAGTGACGCCTCGTCAACAGGGATTGGGCAGCACTAATGCAGGAGTATTCTGATACTTTGCATCCGGTGATGTATATCTCTAGGAAATTAAACGCTGCAGAAAAGAATTACTCGGTTTTAGACCGTGAGTTATTGGCTATGGTATGGTCTATTCTGAAGTTACAAAGATTTCTTCTAGGCGCACATTTCATTGTGGAAACCGACCAGAAAGCGCTTACTGCTATTCAGAGCAAAAACTTGAAGAGCTCGAGGTCCACTCGTTATGCCATAGCTCTTCAACCATTTCATTTCTCGGTTCGAGCTATCCGTGGTTCGGATAATGTAATGGCAGACATTCTGTCCAGATGTCCACACGATTCCACATGATTCTTCTGTCATATATATATATTTCCTGATATACAGTCCAATGTTATAATGACATGTTAGTAGATTTTGTCTCACTTTTTTTTTTTTTTGAGGGAAATTTATAACATTGTACCATGTAATTATCTAAGAAGGCTTAGTTAGTGATATACGGGCCAAAAGATCACTCGGCCACATTTAAATAAATTATTTTCAGGATTGTATTAAGAAATTTACCAGTTGTCTTTAAGATTTGTGTTATTGATATTTTCGCAGCACATCATTGAAGTCTGCGAGTTTATGTCCATTGTGGAACTTTGAGGATATCAAGTCCTGTCCTACATTGGGAGCGGATGATGTCCACATCTTCTTCTATTGAATGTTTTATGTCACCGAAGATCAACACATGTATTACTTATTAATTACTGTTACTTTATATAATGTAATAATATAGTGCGGTATATTAGTAAATTACACCGCTATTTGCAACACATTGTATGATAACACATAATATATTTAATTTCATATATTGGTATGAGAATAATTTGATTGTCATTATGTTGTTGCCATCATTGTGGCGTGTGTTGGTGGCACCTTCCTGGAATATATCAGCGTATACTTAGATAAATTTTTTCTCTAAGGATCTGAGATATGATCTCAGTGTCGCTCCATGCGTTGAGCTAATTTGTTAGGTATATATCCACGCATCATACGTGCGTTAGGAGCCTAGATTTTTTTCCGGCTCCAGGATTTAAAAAAAAAAAATGTTTCATTTTTTTTTTCCCGGGAGGGTGCGGTAATGTTACGCACGGATCATTATTATTTTTCGTTTGTATAAACATTTTTCATATGTATGATCATTTTTTTGACTGAAGTGTGTATTATGTTTTCTATGGTCAAAGGGACATAATCCGAGTTATCGAAACTACAATTTTTTAGGAGTTTGCCTTCTCTTGTATAGAGACACGTTCGGTCTATAATTTCTTGAACGAAGCGTGACCACATCTCCTTATTTGGTAGTACCAGTCAACTATGGTAGATGTCTGAAACCTTTCTTAACGCTTCTTTTCATGACCATAAAAGGCGCGACTGTGTAAGACTTTTATCTCGAATGTTCTTAGAATCGTCTTATTGTGAACGGCAACTCAGAGATTGTCGTTCTGCGCATGTCAAAAGCTGGGAGTTCGGTCTGTGTGTTCCGCCCAGTTCGGCAGTTTAGAAATGGTTTAAGAAGCGAGCAGACGCGACCTGCGTCTTGTGATTCTCTGAGGGAAATACAGTGTCTTTGTGAGTTAGTTAGCTAACTAGACTATTTCCCAGTATTATTCACGCCTGCCTGGAGGCATATGTTCATGGTTGATTTTCCGAAATAAGGTAATTCCTCTTGTATCGAACTTTATGCTATCATCTAGAGGTTCGTCATTTTGTCGCCTATTTGCTCGCCTGTGTGATTAAAAATGGAGAGGTACTTTGACTAGGATTAAGTCACCGGTATCTGTATACCTGAACTAGTTAAATATATATGGGTCGCTCTAGACCAACAAGACTATTGTCTGTGTTCCAGGATTCGTTATATCAGAGATCACGTCCAAGTCAGATGGTTAGACTTAGGAACATTATAAAGGTCGAGCTGACCTGTAGCCCATGTATGCTATTCACGTGCAGACAGTGAACGGACTTATTGTATACAACTGATCTGCTAGCATCAGAATGGGAGCATTTATTATTGTTTATGAACATTGAAGATCTGTAGCTGACACTGTTGCAGAAGTTATAGAAATTATTATTATTTATACAGCTTCACGAACTAGAACTCTATGATTTATGAATTTCTGAATCTATTGAACTGTGATGTCTTATGACGCATATATACAACAGCTGTCATTGCTGACTACAGAAATTGTTTTCAATGTGCCATATCATCTTGCTGAACTCGTTAACTATGTTGATGTCATAAGTATCATGACTGTTTTGTGGCGTGCAATAAATGGAAGAAACTTATACAACGAAGTTACCCTTTCTATGACTCTACACGTCATGTTGCCTGTGTGATAACCCTGTGAACTGTTCCACTACCACATACACAGCAACATCCTAAATCAGAGAAGACACCTACATCTTACACTTTAATACCAGGTGTCGATAAGGGTGGCAAGTTACCACTTCAGCTCAAATCCACCCTTATCATCCCTCAATTTTGCTGAGCCCAAAAATCAAGAAGGGACAGGGTGTGGTGAAGTGGGATGTTATAAATATGTATAGGGGACTTAGTGTACTGACTGAGATCAGCTGTGAAGGTATATATATCTAATAAGAGTAGTGTATGATATATAACCTTACTTGCTGCCACATATGTATACCTCAGTCAGAATTATTCTGGAATAGTGTGATGACTACGTTGTATGTCTAGGGTATGTGTATGATGGAGTGTAAGTCATAACAACAACAGACAGATAAACAATTTAATTTATTCCACCACACTTGACAACACTGTGACACTCACATACATATAACACTCTAAAGGATATCTTAAAGGAGTCACTGATAACTTTTCAAATAACAATATGTATTCATTGCTGTTGTGAATGAATATGTGTCCTGATTCAAATACAAAGGGAACCAGGAATCACAATCAATTTTACTTACAAGTTATATGTACAGAATTTATCAATATGAATATTGTAATGACATATATTATTAAAAGTATCCTATGTGTGTCAGTTGTGTAGTAGTAATAAGAGGTAATACTGGTTTTGTTTTGTTCAAGCTCTGTTGGTATTTGTCATCATGACTTCAATAGTTTGTCTTTATGGGAACTATTATTGGAGATGTTCTCAGTTCCTGATATTAACACAATTTAATTCCCCTCTTAATGTTATTTTTACAAGGTCATTTTAAGCTGGGGGTACACAATTTTGAGCTCAGCTGGCCACATCAGCTTATCTTGTGTGATGGCGGCAGGAAAAGACTCCTCTGCTCGATTTCTCCCCTGGGCTCTGGAGACACCTCACTGATAGCTAAATGGACCAAGGAGTATGCTGTCCGACTCTGGATTCAGCAAAGCTCTGACCAGGTGCTGCTCAATACCATCAAGACCACGGTCCCTGAAACAAGAAGGATGTACCTTCTACTTCATAACTAATTTATACTCTCTTTTTACACTGAGCACAATACATCACAAACATTGAGTTCAGAGCGTTAGGCCAACTGTCAGCTTCATCTGAAATACTTTATACCAGCATTAACCTCCTTAATGGTTACCACGCCTCTGCACTTCCAGCATTATTTCTGTCTAATCAAGAATCTAGGTGTCAGTGTACTGTTTGGCCATTCCATGCAGTTTTACTTTCCTCCGACACCTTCTGTTCAGGCTGGAGCATTATAGGCTTTACATCAGGTTTGCTACTGAACTACACATATATACAGGCATAAATTAACAATTCACATTCAATTTTCATTAAAAGATACTGAATGTTTCAAGCTTACCACAATTCACGGAAACAAACACAGATACGTTGATTAGCAATGAATTCTGGCACAAATACTGGCACAAATTTCCCATCTGCTTATGTTCCAGGCTTTTATTTAGCAAAAATATGAGCTGGCTTCAACGCACTGTTGCTTTATCAAGCTTATTTGCACTAGTGGTCTCGAACTAACGCTCCTAAGTGAGTATATCAGCGAGTCTAGCCAATGGAGCCACGTTTCGACAAGTATTTGAAAAAAATTTTAACTTCCTACGTCTCCCCTAACAACCAAAGATAGTATTTATAGCCCGACTAATCGTGTTTAGCCTTACATATCATTCCAGCCAATCAGTTCAAATGTAACTTGTGGCCCATTTCCCGTACAATGGTGGTGTAAAAAAAATCTACCACTGAGCGATTCTGATTTTGGGTGTTGTCTGACAGCACCATCATTTTATTTTGGCTATAACTTGTTAATTCCTAGACTATTTGCATAACGCCGTACATATTCTTTGTCAGCAAACCCTAAGGAACCCAAATATATATATTTAATAGAGCTAAGTGGCTGCGTTCAAAATATGCAATTTCTTCTACCTCCTCTTTCGAAGATGTGCTGTCTGGGTACTGTAATGTTTTCAAACGTAAACCCATCTATTGTTATCTTTCCTAATAAGCGTTTTTTGTGATTTTAAAACCTAACTCTGGGAAGGGTAGTGAATTTATCACTGTCCGTCTGAAAAAAAAGTTAGTGCATGTAGTCTTACACGCGTGATGGCAGCATTTGTGTATCGCGCGACGCGTGTTTAGTGTTCGGCTTTCTGCCTCTCCCTTCTCGCTATCCTTTAGTCCATCTGTCTTTTGTTTTTGGTAACATAGTGTAGAAAAAGACATGAATGGAATTTAAAATTTAGGTCAACTTGCATATTTCAAGGTTTTTCTTAGAAAGGCAGCACATTTTATTGTGTGTTTGGGAAACGCGTGTATGTTGCAGAAGGCCTTTAATATCAACGTGAAAGCGTTACAATTAGCCGACGAAGTAGAAAAGAAGGGGGATTTCGAGTACTGTCATTGTGACAGCACTGTTCTTTACCATTCTTCTTCCTTTATTTATTATATGTATTTATTAGGCTTTATATTTACTTGATAATTTATATATGTGGATTAGAATATTCCACGACATCTCCCCTCTTAAAACAGACATTATATGTCAGTCCTTTATTCTATATACACATAGAGAAATTTATTATTAGTTCTGGGGTTTACGGTGATTCTCATCACACGGATGGCGGCTTAAAAAATCCGCTCCCAAATTTGTTTTTCCAGATATATACTCAATGCTAAAATTATATGGAGCCAAAAGTAAAGACCATCGGAGTAACCTGGAGTTCTCATGCCTAGCCTGTGCTAGAAACGATAAAGGTTTGTGGTCTGTTTGCAACTTAAAGGCCTTCCCATACAGATAAATATTGAATTTCTTTATTGCCCATATTACTGCAAGACATTCTTTTTCGCTAGTTGAGTAATTGATTTCAGCTTTATTCAATTTTCTGCTAGCATATGCCACTGGGCTTAATTCCCCATCCAATGCATCTGATTTCTGTAGTAGAGTTGCACCTAACCCAATATTACTTGCATCCGTCCTTACTATGAATTCTTGACTTAAGTCAGGTAATTTCAAAATAGGTTTACTTGTGAGCTTTTCCTTCAATTCTTGGTAAGCCATTTCACATTGTGGGGCCCATGTAATGCGATCTGGATGTCCTTTACGTGTCAAATCAGTTAACGGTGCACATATGGAATTAAAGTTTTTGATATACTTCTGGTAGAAACCACATAATGAGACAAAGGATCTCACGTCCTTCTTGGTTTGTGGTCTCGGGGCTTTCTGTAGTTTCTCTAAATTCTTTGGGTCAGGGGTCATGTTTCCCTGATAAACTGTGTGTCCCAAAAATTCCAATTCTTTACATCCAACGCAACATTTGGTGGGTCGGGCTGTTAAATTTGCCTCCCTAAGTCGATTAAACAGCATGTTCAGAGAGTCAATGTGTTCCTCAAATGTTTCTGTGGCTATCAGGATATCATCCATGAAATTTGTTATACATGGATTATTCAGAGGGTCCAATAATTTTCTCATCATTCTAGAGAAGACACTAGGCGCATTCTTCAATCCAAATGGCAATCTATTAAACTCATAGTGTCCTTCTGAGGTACTAAAAGCTAGGTATGGTCTCACCTCAGGCTTTACTGGAATCTGATAGTATCCTTTACTCAGATCCACTTTTGAGAAATATTTAGCTTTATTTAGTCTGGCAAACAGCTGATTTGTATCCGGCAATGGATCCACCTGTCCTTCTGTAATAGCATTCAGTCTTTTGTAATCTATACAGAGTCTATGTTCTCCAGAGGGCTTCCTTAAGAGTACAACACCGGAAGTATATGAGGATTCACTGTGTGAAATAATTCCCTCCTTCAATAGATAGTCTATCTCTTCCTTCAAAGCTTTCTCCTTAGCAAACGGAATCGAATATGGTTTCATACAGACAGGTGTGGGGTCTATCAGTTTCATATCATATTCCAATAGGTTTGTATGTCCTGGTCGGTCTGTTAACACCTCTGCATGATTATTTAGAACCTGTTGCACTCTCTCTTTCTGAGTTTTCGTTAAATGTGTACTGATTTTCACCTGTGCTGCTGTCTCACAGGGGTGTAATGGATACTCAAATGATGAAAGTGGTTCCTTTTTCATCTCCATGGCGATGGACAAGGTCAACAAGTGTGTCTCTTCCTGATGTTCTCTTTCCAAATATTTCTTCAGGAGATTCACATGATAGATTTTTTCTTTCCCCTTCTTATCTATCTTATAATTTGTTCTAGATACCTTCTCTAAAACTGTATATGGACCCTGCCATCCAATTTGTAACTTATTCTGACTCCCGGGCAAAAGAAGCAGTACTTTCTCTCCCACAGCCAAATTTCTGTCTTTCGCCTTCCTGTTATAATAGGCAGCATGTTTCTTCCTGGCTTGTTTCAAATTTTCATTGGCAAGTTTCCAGCCAGTTTTCAAACGAGTGGTCAGCTCATTCACATATTGGTATGAAGATGTAATGTTTTCCTCTGCCTTTTCATCAGTCCACGTTCTTAGCAAAGCTTCGAGTGGACCTTTTATTGGCCTTCCAAACAATAATGTTGCCGGGGCCATACCGGTTGAACTATGGGGTACCTCCCTATAAGCAAAGAGGGCGGCGTGCAGGTACTGGTCCCATGTATCTGGTTTTTCGTGTGCCAACTTTCTCAGGATCGACATCAATGTGCCGTTAAATCTTTCCACTTGGCCGTTCCCTTGGGGATGATACACACTACAATGGAAGTGTTTGACCTGGAAGATCCTGAAAACTTCTTCAGTTAGTTTCCCCTTGAACTGAGAGCCATTATCAGTCAAGATTTGATTGGGAAAGCCTAACCTTGTGAAAATTGTGAGCAATGCCTCTGCCACATGTTTAGAATCAATCGATGACAGGGCTACTGCCTCTCCCCACATAGAACAAGTGTCCACCAGAGTCAGAATGTAGCTGTTCCTTCTCTTGGTTCGGGTGAGAGGTCCCACAAGATCCACGGCAACTCTCTCAAAGGGTGTTCCCACTATGGGCATTTCCCCCAGAGTTGCTGGTGCAGTCCAATGTTTAGGTGCTACTCGTTGGCACTCTGGACAGGATTTTACATATCGTTTGATATCTTCAGTTATTCCTGGCCAGAAATAGTGACAAGCTATTCGCTGTCCTGTTGCGCTGATTCCCATATGACCACTGAAGGGAATCGCATGCCCTAGTTCCAACACTTTAGTCCTATATGAAGTGGGAAGGACCAGCTGTCCATGACCATTGGATTCAGATCCAGCCTTCCTATATATCAGTTTGTTCTTCATATAAAACTCTCCCTTGCCTGGAGGTGTATGAGATTTGGGCAACTTCTTGAAACATGGCTTGAGTGTTTTGTCCTCAGCCTGTGCCTTCCTCATCTCATCTGGGTGAGTATTTATGGGATTATCCTCCTCCTTTTTTGACTGTGATCTGGTCTGCACTGTTGCCAATATCACAGGTCTCTTGGGATTCCCCAAGAAGACATATCTACACCCCAATATTAGAGGGTAGATTGGCTCATTTATCACTGCTGCTTTTATGATTCCTTCCACATATCGCGTTTTCACTTTTATTCGGGCGACGGGAAGTGTCATGGTAGCTACATCCTTGGTTGCAGTTTGAATCTCCACTGTTTCTGTGGTGTATTGATCGGCCTGCACCAGGTGAGAACTCACAACGGAATCGTAATCTAAACCGGTATCATATAAACATCTTATAGTGACACCATTACAGATGACATCTTCACACACTGGGGGGTGGTATGGTTCCTGTAATTCTTCAGGTTTGCCCTTCTTTTCCTTTTTCCCCGATGTCATAGCAGCAAAATGAGGAGGTTTCCTTCTACAATGGTCAGTGTCATGATTGTTCATCTTACAATTTTTACACCACCTTTTTCCTTGGTTGAAAGATTTTCTTTCATCATATTTCCTTTCATCGAATTGTGGGTTTTTATTTTTATTTTCATACCGTGGCCTATCAAATTGGTGCTTACCTTTATTTTGATCCTTAGGATCAAATTTATTAAAGTTCTGTGGTGCCCTAAAGTTATCCCCTTGTTTCTTTTTATTTCCTGTTACCTCTGCTTGAGCTGCTTGATACCTTTCAGCAACATTTAGCAACTCACCCAGCCTCTCTGCACCTTGTTCCATGAGAAACTTTCTCAGGTCTGGAGCCATGGACTCTCTTAATTGCTCTATAAGGACCATTTCCTTAAGATCTTGGGTTTTCCCCAGAGAAGTCCATTTCTCCAAGTATGTCTCTATTCGTGCAGAGAACTGGTGATAGGTTTCACCTGACAGTAGTTTAGCATTCCTAAATTTTTTCCTATAGAATTCTGCATTCTTTTCATACCTTAACAAAAGAGCCTGCTTTAGCATGTCATAATTTTCCTGATCCCCTCTACTCATTTTTGCAAAAACTTCATAAGCTGCCCCACGAAGTCCCTGAGATAACTTTAAGCTCTACCTTTCTCTCTCTAACCCATACGTGGTAGCTAATAGTTCATACCTATTTAGGTAGCTCTCTATATCATCGTCTTTCTCAACAAAATGATCTAAATGAAAATTCATAGCTGAGGTTGAGGCTCCTTGGCTAGCAGTGGCATCAGAGGCAAAGGGACTGGCACCATTTTCAGGAGCATGGCCCTGAAACTCAAACTCCCTTAGTCGTAACTCATGTTCCCTTTGTAATCTCTTCTCCTCCTTTTCTGCTTCCCTTTCTGCAGCTAATCTCTTCTCTTCTCTTTCTGCAGCTAATTTCTTCTCTTCTCTTTCTGCAGCTAATTTCTTCTCTTCTCTTTCTGCAGCTAATTCCTTCTCTTCTCTTTCTGCAGTCAATCTTCTTTCTTCTGCTTCCAATTTCTTAGCCTCAGCCTCAATCTGCAACCTCTTAGTCTCAGCCTCAGCCTTTCTTTCGGCCTCTTTTTCTAATCTTCTTTCTTCGCGTTCAATAAATTTGTCACATTCCGTAGTGACATAGGCAACCATAACTTGCCCATCTAATCCTAACTCCTTTGCAGTCTGAACAGCAGCAGATCAAAACTTGGCCAGGTCCGCCATTGTCTATCAGGTAAGTTTATACAATGTCTAACCAACAATTCAATTTCTAACTATATATCTAATGGACAACACAGGCACCGTGAGCTCAACCTTATTTAATTCCACCCAAGGATACCTTTTAATTCTTATATTCCCTGAAGTGAATTACCCCCAATATTTTTAACAGGGAAAGATTCAAAATCCCAAGAGCGAGACCCCAATATATGTGGTGAAGTGGGATGTTATAAATATGTATAGGGGACTTAGTGTACTGACTGAGATCAGCTGTGAAGGTATATATATCTAATAAGAGTAGTGTATGATATATAACCTTACTTGCTGCCACATATGTATACCTCAGTCAGAATTATTCTGGAATAGTGTGATGACTACGTTGTATGTCTAGGGTATGTGTATGATGGAGTGTAAGTCATAACAACAACAGACAGATAAACAATTTAATTTATTCCACCACACTTGACAACACTGTGACACTCACATACATATAACACTCTAAAGGATATCTTAAAGGAGTCACTGATAACTTTTCAAATAACAATATGTATTCATTGCTGTTGTGAATGAATATGTGTCCTGATTCAAATACAAAGGGAACCAGGAATCACAATCAATTTTACTTACAAGTTATATGTACAGAATTTATCAATATGAATATTGTAATGACATATATTATTAAAAGTATCCTATGTGTGTCAGTTGTGTAGTAGTAATAAGAGGTAATACTGGTTTTGTTTTGTTCAAGCTCTGTTGGTATTTGTCATCATGACTTCAATAGTTTGTCTTTATGGGAACTATTATTGGAGATGTTCTCAGTTCCTGATATTAACACAATTTAATTCCCCTCTTAATGTTATTTTTACAAGGTCATTTTAAGCTGGGGGTACATAATTTTGAGCTCAGCTGGCCACATCAGCTTATCTTGTGTGATGGCGGCAGGAAAAGACTCCTCTGCTCGATTTCTCCCCTGGGCTCTGGAGACACCTCACTGATAGCTAAATGGACCAAGGAGTATGCTGTCCGACTCTGGATTCAGCAAAGCTCTGACCAGGTGCTGCTCAATACCATCAAGACCACGGTCCCTGAAACAAGAAGGATGTACCTTCTACTTCATAACTAATTTATACTCTCTTTTTACACTGAGCACAATACATCACAAACATTGAGTTCAGAGCGCTAGGCCAACTGTCAGCTTCATCTGAAATACTTTATACCAGCATTAACCTCCTTAATGGTTACCACGCCTCTGCACTTCCAGCATTATTTCTGTCTAATCAAGAATCTAGGTGTCAGTGTACTGTTTGGCCATTCCATACAGTTTTACTTTCCTCCGACACCTTCTGTTCAGGCTGGAGCATTATAGGCTTTACATCAGGTTTGCTACTGAACTACACATATATACAGGCATAAATTAACAATTCACATTCAATTTTCATTAAAAGATACTGAATGTTTCAAGCTTACCACAATTCATGGAAACAAACACAGATACGTTGATTAGCAATGAATTCTGGCACAAATACTGGCACAAATTTCCCATCTGCTTATGTTCCAGGCTTTTATTTAGCAAAAATATGAGCTGGCTTCAACGCACTGTTGCTTTATCAAGCTTATTTGCACTAGTGGTCTCGAACTAACGCTCCTAAGTGAGTATATCAGCGAGTCTAGCCAATGGAGCCACGTTTCGACAAGTATTTGAAAAAAATTTTAACTTCCTACGTCTCCCCTAACAACCAAAGATAGTATTTATAGCCCGACTAATCGTGTTTAGCCTTACATATCATTCCAGCCAATCAGTTCAAATGTAACTTGTGGCCCATTTCCCGTACAATGGTGGTGTAAAAAAATCTACCACTGAGCGATTCTGATTTTGGGTGTTGTCTGACAGCACCATCATTTTATTTTGGCTATAACTTGTTAATTCCTAGACTATTTGCATAACGCCGTACATATTCTTTGTCAGCAACCCCTAAGGAACCCAAATATATATATTTAATAGAGCTAAGTGGCTGCGTTCAAAATATGCAATTTCTTCTACCTCCTGTTTCGAAGATGTGCTGTCTGGGTACTGTAATGTTTTCAAACGTAAACCCATCTATTGTTATCTTTCCTAATAAGCGTTTTTTGTGATTTTAAAACCTAACTCTGGGAAGGGTAGTGAATTTATCACTGTCCGTCTGAAAAAAAGTTAGTGCATGTAGTCTTACACGCGTGATGGCAGCATTTGTGTATCGCGCGACGCGTGTTTAGTGTTCGGCTTTCTGCCTCTCCCTTCTCGCTATCCTTTAGTCCATCTGTCTTTTGTTTTTGGTAACATAGTGTAGAAAAAGACATGAATGGAATTTAAAATTTAGGTCAACTTGCATATTTCAAGGTTTTTCTTAGAAAGGCAGCACATTTTATTGTGTGTTTGGGAAACGCGTGTATGTTGCAGAAGGCCTTTAATATCAACGTGAAAGCGTTACAATTTGCCGACGAAGTAGAAAAGAAGGGGGATTTCGAGTACTGTCATTGTGACAGCACTGTTCTTTACCATTCTTCTTCCTTTATTTATTATATGTATTTATTAGGCTTTATATTTACTTGATAATTTATATATGTGGATTAGAATATTCCACGACACAGGGACTGAATCTTCACCGCTGAGTGTGAACCAAACATCCTTAAAGACACTAGTGCCACACAGGGCAGTCAGTCACCACCACGTGCTCTCATCAAGAAGTCACAGCAGAGTGTCCTCTCTGCCTACATCCTACAAGAACACTACGATAAGTATAATAAAGAGAAGGAAGAACACTACATACACACATAGCCACCAAACGCTCAGACTTAGTCAGTGAAGAAAATAAGGCACCCCACTGGGACCTAGATTCCTGGTTGTTTTCAGATTTAAACGTGATTCTTTTCCATATTTCTTTTTCATCAGCTGTAAAATAACCCTTTGTAAATGTGATTTCCTTAATAATTAGCATATTGTTTATTTACTTACTACACGTCTGAGTCAATTTGATACAATATCATAAACCTGTCCAGAGCTCTCTTTTTGTGATTACTCCCCTTTCTTGTTTACTGTCATCTTTATTGTCGAATTGCCAACATCGTGTGGTGTATGTTAGTTGTGGAACAACGTCACGTGGGAGAACAACTTGTCTGTTATTCTTACATGGTATTTAATTACCCTTGATTCCAGACAGTTAACCTCTTGGTTTCATAACAAATAACATCACTATTACAGTATTGCAAGAAAATCTATCTATATTCTTACTGTTATAGTGAGCAGTTGACCTGTGTCGACCTTGCTCTCTCCCTACGCGTGACAGGCATCAAAGACTAAGCGCCTGGAATAAAGTCACCACTATTTATCTATTTTATGCCTGCTAGTCTGCAAGATCACACATTATTGCTTCACTACAACCGCTCCGCCAACGGCTTGAAGTTATAAATATTCATTACATATTCTATAGCGTCAATATGCAGAATAATATTGAGCTTAAAATGACTCAAGGGGCGCTTGGGAATCACATTTCACCTTAGTGGGTTAAGATCATTGATTAACAGCTTGAGAACCAATATCTCTCTTTCTTACTTCGTTACAATCCTCGGAATTATTCGGAATATTCAGAGCCTTGCCCAAACTCTGCTACTCAACAAATAATCCGCCCTACTAAAGCAAACCACAAAGTATATCGGAGCACTACAGAGTCGTCCCAAAACTCTAAAACTCAACGAAATACTCTCTGCAGTTATCTGTACTTAAAAGACAAGTTATTCTAACAATAGCTAAGATTATCTAGAAATTCCCTTATTATCGTTTATTATTATTATTAGCTAGTCTCTACAAAAATATTATCTCTAAAAATCTACACATCTTTCCTACGTTATCATTTGTCCATGTACTAGCTAATCCAGTACATTGACCTATAACAAACTTCCTGCATTTTTAGTTCTCTTAATCTCTGTCCTAATGATCTAATGAGAGTCTCTCTTAGTGAAAGTCTCGTCTCTTCTCTATCTGTCTGCCATTGACCGTGCTAACAATAGTACTTGTACCCCTTCATTTTGCACCTGACACCTGTTTTTCTCTGCGGTTCCATGGGAAAGTGTCAGGAGTTCATAATTTTTGTAAACCTGTCAACAGTGTAAAATGCTGATTTCAGCACGTATCTTGTCTTTCTCATGTCCCAATTAAACGACTCAATTATACCTGTGCAGGTGTTCTCGTGGATAAATGTCCACTGTTTATAGTTAAAGTCAAATTCATTTTCCTAAATGTAATTAACGTCAATTAACATTACATTCCTTTGTTTGGTTTTTTGGGGGGTGGGGGGGGCAGGGGGGGGGGGGTTTATTATAGAATGCTCTCTACAAGTGTGAGAACAATCGTATAAAACTGCCAATTACTTTCCCTCAGTGGTACCGAGTGAACTTTCCCATGCACAGATATGCAGCACGATGCTACTTAACAACAAGAATTCCTTTTGTTTTATCTAAGCGCTCTTTTGATTGACAGCTCTCAAACCCCAGTGTCAACTATGGTGAACCTATGTATTTAGTTTTGTAACAAATAAATGTGAGAGGTAATACTGCACGTTTTCGTTGTACGTTATGCTAGCTATGTGATTTATTATATTAAACAGTGTATTATCTGAAGCAATGATGCAGACGGAGCATGCAGCCATGTTGTATTGTTCATTAATTCCCTATTATATGTCAATTTTTTATATTATAACTAAGATGTAGCTATTCATCCGAGCATTACACGGTCACACTAACTTATTTATATTTTTTGGGGGGCATTGAATGTGCTAAATATTTGTGAGGACTGCCAGTAATAAATAAATCCTCAGGAATAAAATCTCCTTACGAAATTCTGGGTAATGCCAGTGATAAAGATATTCTGGGCACTAACAGTGATACAGATATCCTGGGCACTAACAGTGATAAAGATATCCTAGGCACTTACAGTGATACAGATATCCTAGGCACTAACAGTGATACAGATATCCTAGGCACTAACAGTGATACATATATCCTAGACACTAACAGTTATACAGATATCCTAGGCACTAACAGTGATAAAGATATCATGGGCACTGGCAGTGATAAAGATATCCTAGGATCTAACAGTGATAAAGATATCCTAGGTACTAACAGTGATACAGATATCCTAGACACTGACTGTGATAAAGATATCCTAGGCACTGGCTGTGATAAAGATATCATAGGCACTAACAGTGATACAGATATCCTAGGCACTAACAGTGATACAGATCTCCTAGGCACTGACAGTGATAAAGATATCCTAGGCACTTACAGTGATACAGATATCCTAGGCACTGACTGTGATAAAGATATCCTAGGCACTGACAGTGATAAAGATATCCTAGGCATTGAATGTGAAAAATATATCCTAGGCACTAACAGTGATAAAGATATTATGGGCACTGATAGAGCTTAAAATGTAGTCGCTGACAGTGATATACAAATTCTGGGTAGTGACAGTAATAACGAAAACTTTTGGATTTACTGTGATAAAAGCTAGGCATTGACAGAGCTAAAGTAATCTTAGGCGTTGACTGTGATAAAATAATCCTGGTCTGTGATAGAGCTAAAATAATCCTGGTCTGTGACAGAGCTAAAATAATCCTTGCCTGTGACAGAGCTAATGTAATCCTTGTCTGTGATAGAGCTAAAGTAATCATAGTCTGTGACAGAGCTAAAGTAATCCTGGTATCTGACAGAGCTTAAGTAACCCTGGTCTGTGACAGAGCTAAAGTAATCCTCGTCTGTGACAGAGCTCAAGTAATCATGGTCTGTGACAGAGCTAAATTAGTCCTGGTCTGTGACAGAGCTAAAATAATCCTGGTCTGTGACAGAGCTAAAGTAATCCTGGTCTGTGACAGAGCTAAAGTAATCCTTGCCTGTGACAGAGCTAAAGTAATCCTTGTCTGTGACAGAGCTAAAGTAATCCTGGTCTGTGACAGAGCTAAAGTAACCCTGGTCTGTGACAGAGCTCAAGTAATCCTGGTCTGTGACAGAGCTCAAGTAATCCTGGTCTGTGACAGAGCTAAATTAGTCCTGGTCTGTGACAGAGCTAAAATAATCCTGGTCTGCGACAGAGCTAAAGTAATCCTGGTCTGTGACAGAGCTAAAGTAATTCCAGGCTTTGACAGTGCTAAAGTAGTTCCAGGCTTTGACAGTGCTAAAGTAGTACCAGGCTTTGACAGTGCTAAAGCAATTCCAGGCTTTGACAGTGCAAAAGTAGTTCTAGGCTTTGACAGTGCTAAAGTAATCCTGGTATGTGACAGAGCTAAAGTAGTTCCAGGCTTTGACAGTGCTAAAGTAGTTCCAGACTTTGACAGTGCTAAAGTAATTCCAGGCTTTGACAGTGCTAAAGTAGTTCCAGCCTAACACAGTGCTAAAGTAATTCCAGGCTAACACAGTGCTAAAGTAGTTCCAGGCTTTGACAGTGCTAAAGTAATTCCAGGCTTTGACAGAGCTAAAGTAATTCCAGGCTTTGACAGAAGTAAAGCAATTCCAGGCTTTGACAGTGCTAAAGTAGTTCCAAGCTTTGACAGTGCTTAAGTAATTCCAGGCTTTGACAGTGCTAAAGTAATTTCAGGCTTTGACAGTGCTAAAGTAGTTCCATGCTTTGACGGTGATTTAATAAAAGCCAAGGGACTGACAGTGATAAAAACCACCTGGGATTGATAGTGTTAAAGAAATCCTGGGTATTGGCAGTGCCAAAAATCTAGGGGCTGACAGGGCTAAAAAAACTGGAGATATGAGGGTGTTATAAAAGTTTGTGATTGGCAGTACTAGAAATCGAGGATTGACAGTGATAAATAAATCCCGAGGATTGACACTGATAACAAAATCCTGTTAAATAAAATGCAACACATTACGTTTCCAACCTACACAATTTGTATATGGTTTAAATCATCATCTCTCCACTGCGAGGCTTCATGGTTGGTATGGGAGAAATTTAAGGCAATCGAAAAGTACTTTATTGTTTCATTTCTTTTACAAATACTTGTTTTACATCGACATTTCAGATGAGTATTACAACAATTAGCTGAGTACCTTACAGATACTTCATGCCTGTATTGTTGTATTGAGTGCCTTACAAATACAACATACACGATTTATTGTATAATGAGTGCTTTACATAAAATATACAACTATCGTTGTTATGAGAGTGTTACCGCAGGATTCCTCCACAAACAAGCCATACAAATATTGGCAATAGCGTGTTTAGAGGGTAGAAGATTTAGGGTTTCGGCGTCCCCTCCACCCCACATGTCCTTTTTGTGTTTTGGGTCGTTCAGATATTATAAACGTTACGATACATACTTGCTGTGAGGAACCTCTATTCATCTTTTGAACAATATGGTCATAATCATTTTGAATGTATTATAACACAAGACAAAGGTCAAGGACGACCCTTAGCAGATATTGTTGTAGGGGAGTGAAGTATTAGAAACGTCAGTACGTCAGATCCAGCATCGACAAGTCATGACCCTTCATTGCTGCCTTTTCCTTTGCTAACTCAAGACCAAAGTCCGGTACCCATTTACAGTTGGGTAGACTGGAGCTTGTCGATACCGTGGATCGAACCCGGCACCTTTATCTCGAGAGATCAGTGCACTAATCACTCTGGCAATCAGCAGCTAATAATACACTAGCTCATCTAAAGGAGGAGGGGGTGATAACGCTTCTAAGATTGTGCCCCGATTTCACGTAGACACCATTATCCCCCTCGAAAGTTTCTAAATACGCCACTGAGTTTCGTTTTTTATATATATACTACTCGTCAAAAGTCAAGGGCCACCCTATTATTTTCAATACACTTTTATATAAGCGCATAGAATGATTAAATGAAGGAAGTTTTTAGTAAAAATGGGTGCAGTATCTTCCTCTGACAGTCCTCTATGCACGTTAAGCATAAAAACAACTCACCGACAACCATGGTGATCACGTGCAATTTGGTTTGCTGACCATAAATTCCCAATGTTAATCGGTTTTTTCAAACTTCCGTACAAACAAACAGGTGAAGTAATCGTGCTGATTGACATTCCACGTGCAATGGCGACTTTTCATGAACAGAGTTCACTCTTAATTTGTTTTACAATCAGCAGACTTAGGGTAGTTTCATCACTTGCAAAAACCATGCCACCGAGAAGAAGTCTTGACACCTTACAAAGAATGAGGGCTATAGCTTGGGTTGCAAGTGCTTTATCTGTCCGCGAGGTTGCTAGACGGCTTGCAGTGTCACACTCTACTATCCAAAGAATTTTGGAGAGATTTCAGGCCACAGGAAGTGTGGAGGATCGCTACCGGCCAGGTCGCCCTAGATGCACCAACAGACATGATGACCGGCACCTCTTGTTGTCAGCCCTGCGCCATCGAACAGTGACTTGTTCCACTCTAAGATGTCAGCTGAGACAAACTGTAAACGTTAATGTCAGTCAAAGGACCATTCTCAGACGTTTACATGAATTTGGACTGGCTGCTCCACGTCCTGCAGTCAGAATCCCTCATACTCCTGCTGATCGCAGAGCCCGTGTTGCTTGGTGTCGCGAGCACATCCGATGGACAAGGCAACAATGGAGTCAAGTTCTCTTCACTGATGAATCTCGCTTCACTGCCAGCTCATTCACCTGACCTTTCTCCGATTGAACGAACGAACGAACTTTATTTTCGAAGGGTAAAGAATTGGGCGCGCAGGCCCGTCTAACATTCTGCCCTTTCACTCTCATTAATCTTGCATACTATATCCTTTCATTCCCACATGATGCTTTAAGCATTAATTTAAAGGCATGCAACATTATAAAGTTACCATAACAGCATTTATTTACAGTATGCAATCATAATTTTTAAAAAAAAAAATGAGTAGGTTTTTTTTTGTGTGAAACAAACAAGCTAGTAATTGGGGGAAAAAAGTAATAATAAAATAAAATAAATAAAACAATTTATAAATAAATAAATTCTGTATACCGACACTCATTCATGCGGTCAATCCGTCTACAATTAATCTGTATTTTTGAATGTGTCATCAATAATCAATACAAAAATTACATAAACACATTCTCGCTTATGTCCATACATTCTTGGTGGAAAATGAAATAATAATAATAACACTTTCTTACGCACTTCTGTGGCAGGAAAAGTCTTTTAGCAGTAAAAAAAGTTCACATTTCTAAAGTACAGTGGTATGCGGGTACATTCTCACAACTCACATTTATAAAGTGCAGTATTATGTGGGTACATTCTCACATACATTACATTATATAATAATATTTTAAAGTGAATATAATAATGATATTACATGATATAAAACAAATTGTTAACACAAAAAAACGAGCGGAAGAGGAAAAGAAATGTTGACCTATGGATGAGATGTTGACAGGCAAATGCTGTTTCTATGGGGGTAGATAATCAGTGTTGAGGAAGTGTTTGAAAAGTGCTTTGTTAAAAGAATATTGTGTAGGTAGGCTTTTTAGGTGGTGTGGAAGGCTGTTCAATAAGTAGGCACCAGAGTAGGCTAGACTCTTTTTGAACAGGTCGATCCTAGGTTTGGGCAGGCGTAACTGATGTAATTGTTGTCCCTCTCTTCTACTGGTTTGAAACAATGATCTTAGGTACGACGGGGCATTGTTAGATAGAATTTTGTGAGTCAGCTTGGCTTTGTTGTAGAGAAGACGTTTTTTTAGCGACAGTATTTTGGGTTCTTTTCCTGTCCTTGTGTGTGGTGTCGTGCGATTATCGGTGATCAGACGTACTGCTCTCTTTTGCAGGGAGTGCAGTCTCTTCGAGGTGGAAGCAGGGCAACAATCCCATAGTGTAGAGCAGTAATCTAGATGTGTCTGTATATGTGAGGTGTAGAACAATAGTCTAGTGTCTGCGTCTAAGAAGTGTTTTATTTTGGCTAGCTGGTATGTCTTTTGTGCTAAGTGTTTGGATAAATTCCGTACATGGGAGTTCCACGTTAAGTGCTGGTCAATCGTGATCCCTAGAACTTTGTGTTCTGTTACATGTTTTATTTGTATTGATTCCGCGTGTAGCTGTAGCGATCTTTTGGTGCAGCTTAGGAGTTTCTGTCTGGTGGTAATCAACATAGATTTCGTTTTTGTTGTGTTTACTGGCATACGATTCATATTACTCCATTTTGTTAGATTGTCTACATCGCTTTGAAGAGTCATTTCAAGTGCCACGCAGTCATTGTCACTAGTGTAGATAGTACAATCATCTGCAAAGAGGTCACAAGTTGAATATTTTAGATGTAGTGGCAGGTCGTTGATGAACATTTTGAAGAGTAGGGGCCCAAGAATAGAGCCCTGCGGCACTCCTGTAACTACCTTCGAGAAATCTGATGCCGAGTTGTTGTGAAGCACTAACTGTTGTCGATCTGCCAGGAATGATTTGACGATGTTTAGTGGATTAGGGCCTATTCTGAGGGTTTCCAACTTTTGAACCAAGATAGTATGGTTAATCATGTCAAATGCTTTCTTGAAGTCGACAAAAACAGCACCACATAATTTTCCATCATTTATGTTCGACAGCCAGTTGTCTGCCATTGTGGTGAGAGCTGTGTGACAGGAATGTTTGGGTCTGAAACCTGACTGGCTATCAATGAGCAGTTTGTTTGTTGTTAAGTGTTGAAATGTGGTGTTGTAAATGTGTTTCTCTAGTGGTTTTGAAAGAGATGATAGAAGGGATATTGGTCTGTAGCTGTTGGGATCGCTATGTGAGCCAGATTTATAGAGGGGGTACACTTTGGCTGATTTAAATGCTGTGGGGACGTAGTTGTGTGCAATACATTGGTTGTATACATAGGTTAAGGAGTCGCAAATGATGGGCGCTGCATAACACCTCTGGGATGTCCTTGGTCGAAGATTGTCAACAAATCACCCCCTGCCAATGGATGTTGCACAGCTGACTGCATTTCTGCTTCAGGAATGGCAAGCTGTTCCTCAGGATACTCTTCGGACCCTTGTGGACTCGATGCGTCTACGCTGTCTTGAATGCCTTGCTGCAAACGGTGGTCATACCCGATTTTGAAATGTCTATTTGTCCAATATCTATTGTGTGACTTTTGAAAAGGTGGGTGACACACTTCACAGCTTCATTGCGTTTGAATGTGTGTTTCCATTTCTTTACGTGGCATGTCAATTTGGTATTCAATAAATGCCGTTTTGACTGATACCAATTACGTTTATATCAGATTTGTTTTATGATTTCTACCAAGGTTTTTCTAAGTGGCCCTTGACTTTTGACGAGTAGTATATATAGATGAATAGAGAATATAGGGCACTAAAGAAGCTTAGTGATACTGCGGACATGGCATCATGCTGGCTGTGGAACAACCGCAACGGGCTATGGAACTCGGTTACAGTAAAATCTAGCCCCACCTGCGGTATAGGAAACGCCCTGAAATTTTTCTAGTCCGCAATACATCGAGTTTTTCATTGTATTGTAAACAGGCGGTGCATTATATGGGGCGAAGGTAGATTTCAGAGGCCGGCTCGCAAAGAATTCAAGCCTCGTCGGCGTCACGCAGGCGTGGCAGTGGTGTGATTCGGATCGACCGCAATAATTTGTGTTCTCTTTGTTACTTTCACAATTGCCTCCTGCTAACGGAATTGTGGATTTTAAAGCTGCATCCAAGGTGGAATGGGTTCATTTTCGACACAAGACCACACGAGGCTGAGACACTTTGGAGTCATGACCAAGGTGGGCCCGCCCCCCTTAGTGTGTAAAGGAGAATAATTGGCCGAAACACTTGTTCGACGGGGGGGGGGGGGGGGGGGGGGGGGGGGGGACTCTTCTGCTGATGAGATTGCCTCCTGTTGTATCGTTCTGTTTATATACTACTGGACAAAAGTTACGGGCCACCAAGAAAAACTCCACTATGGACCAAATAAATGCAACCAGGTGTAAACAATTTATTACAAAATAAAGTTGATTCATCCGTGGAAAAGATCAGTCAAGTTTTTTTAAATAATGTATGACTTACTAACAAAAAGAAATTCAACTCACTTTTTCACCATTTGAACTAGTGGGGCGTGTTGCAAAAACCACGAGTTTTTGCAGCAACAATTGCAATTTTCATGTGCGGGTTAAAGTGACCCAGTTTTTGGACATTTAAAAAAATTAACCTAGTGCACACAGAAATGTATACACATTTCTCTGAGCTCAGTTTTAATGACATTTTCACTTGTCTTTACAGTTTGCCAATATATTATATAAACCTTGTCTAAACTGAAAGGTGGCCCTTAACTTTTGTCCAATAGTATATTTACGCGTATATATAATTTTCGCAGCAACATAGACAGATTTGGAGGAACAGTCGATGGTATAAAAACATTGGATACAGAAGGCAAGAGAGGCTTTCAATGCACGTAAAGACGCCAACAGAGATAAGTAGAAACCCAAACTTCAATGATTAAAAAAAACAACGATTGTGAAAATAGAGCTGCAGATTGTAAATCATGTTAATTGTGATAAATTATGACCGTGTGTTAACAGCACAGCGTCCCTGTGTAATATTACATAAATAGTAAACTCTTTAACTAGAACATTGGAAAAATAGCGGTGAAACTAAAAAACTGAATACTAGTGGTGTGTGCTACCAAGCAATGAAAAAAAATGAAAGTTTACTAGGCGTAAGTGCAAACGTATCAATAAAAGCATCTTCGTCTGCGAATAAATACATACACACTGCAAGATGCACGATGAATTAAAATGAAACTTATGAACGTAACTGATCTATGAAATATATATATATATATATATATAGATATATATATATATATATATATATATATATATATATATATATATATATATATATATATATATATATATATATATGAGTGTGTGTGTGTGTGTGTGTATGTATGTAAAGGGACCAAATAATGGGACCCTCTGGAGCACCAGAAACTTATGAACAGGACAAACAACCTCAGCATGAAGACAGAAGTGGTACAGAAAGCAGCTCCTCAAAAACACAAAACATTCTCTAGTGGGGAATATAAGTTTATAAACTAATAAAACGGTATTGAATCAGTTATACAAATAACAGTTCACATGAGACAAGGGACGTTTCGGGTTTTACCCTTCGTCAGCCACAAACAGGTGACAAAGACAAGAATTACATATAGTAATAGGTATTACAAAAACATACGATGATAAGAAACAATACAAAATGAGCGATACAAGCAGATGGGAAAAGTACAATGATAACACAAGAAAATCGAAAAAACCTAACATAAATACCGAAGCAAGAAAGTAAATAATAAACGAAACGAAAAACAGAGAATGAACATAACTTCGGAACAAGTCACTTAGCTAGAACTGTAAATGCTAGGAATACACAAGATCGCAGTACTCTCTCCAAGAAATCTCGAAGGAAGTGACGTATAAGATAGCGACAATTTTTAGAGATACAAAAGGATATGAAACGAACCAAAACCAAAACATAAGAAGATAGATCGAAAAAACAACGAATAAAGAAGAATGAAAGAGAGAGAAAAGCTACCAGAATTAATGCAAAATGATGTTGAACATTGAGACCTTCAGGACATAAAACGCCGAATTGAAAAATAAGACGATTCTCTAATGAAAAGCGAGTCCTGTCATCCCCGACACATGAACGGAGGGCCGTCACATGGATATCGGATTTACCTGAATGGTCAGGCCTATTGAAATGAAGGGCCACCGGTAAATGTTTGCCAAGATAGATGTCATTCAAGTGCTCACGAAACCTGCCAAACGCCTGCCAGTTTCACCAATATAGGTAATGCCGCACCTCTTGCAGATGATAGCATAAATAAGGTTTCTGGATTCGCACGTGAAAGACTCTCTAATGATAAATTTTCCTTTCGGAAAAGTGACTGAGTTTGGAGTACAAACGGACAGCTCTTACATATACGGCGTTGGCACGGTTTAGTACCAAAGTATGAAGGGCTAGTATGTCGCAGACGACTGTGTACAAGAATATCCCTAAAATTTCTATCATTACGATATGCTACCAAAGGTGTATCACGAAACAACTCTCTGGTATCAGGATCAGAGTGGAGAATAGGCAGATGTCGAAGCAGAATTCTCTTCACTGCCAGACAGTGAGGATGGAAAGTTAGAACCACTTTGAGTCTGTCAGATTGGACAGAAGGTTTAGTAGTGAGTGCAATCTGACGAGTGACGCGTGTGATACGATAAAGAGCATAAGATAAAACATGTTCTGGATAAAGACGTTGGCGAAACAACTCGAGCATCTCTTGAGTTCGCTGATGGAAATCATCGTCATCGTGACATAACCGACGCAAGCGAAGAAGTTGAGAAAAGGGAATGGAATTTTTACAACTAAGAGGATGCGATGAAGTATAAAGAAGGAACCGTGTGCGTCAGTAGTCTTATAATAAACAGACGTTTTAAGACCAGTAGGGCTAATAGTCACAGTGATGTCAAGGAAGTTCACTGAAGTCGTATAAATTTCAGAAGTGAATTTGATGGCAGGATTGAAATTTCCAACATAGTCAATAAATCGACGGAGGTCTACCTCAGACATGTCTGTAATGCCAATACCATCATCAATATAACGAAGGTAAAATTCGGGTATTGGTCCATCGTAACTAAGAAAGACCAAATATTCAAAGTGGCCCATAAACAGGCAAGCGTAACTAGGGCCCATCTTAGTACCCATAGCAACGCCACTGATTTGGTTGAAGAATTGGCCATTAAACTCAAAAGAGTTGAGATTAAGAACCAACTCAGCAAGGCAAAGAAGCGGACCTGTACTTATAGTAAGATCAGTACGCTGGTCGAGAAAAAATTGGAGTGCCTTGAGACCATCAGCATGTGGAATAGAAGTATAAAGGGAACAAACATCTAGGAGGAAAAGACGGTAAGTACGATCAGGCGTGAATCTGATCGAATCAAAGGTAGTGATAGCATGAGTAGTGTCTTTCAAATAAGAAGGCAGATTGGCGACCAAAGGCTGGAAAATACTATCAAGGAATTCAGAAATACGTTCAGTGGGACAAGAGCAGGCTGAAACAATAGGCCTACCAGGGTTAGCAATTTTATGCACCTTAGGAAGCATGTAGAAGGAAGGCTTACCAAGACTACTATAAAAAATATGGAGAGACAAAGCACCAGAAGGAAGAAGATCATCATGGACAAGGCCCCGGATAGTCTCATAAACAGTAAGATTATTCCGGACAGTAGCATCACCAGAACGAGGTGAGTAAAAGGTGGTGTTACCTAGCTGTGTAACTCCTTCATGAATGTATAGGTCCTTACGCCAAACAACCACAGCACCACCTTTGTCTGCCGGCTTGATAACAATATCATCACGGTTTCTAAGGCGTGACAATGCCCGCCATTCAGAAGACGTGAGGTTAGATTGACGGAGACGGCGTAGAGTAAGCTGGTCAATGTCATGTAAAGTATTGGCAATACATAAATTCAGAGCACGAGAAGCTCCTGGAGCTGGAGTCCAGTCTAGTTTAGGTTTGCCGAAACGACGAAAGATTTCATCAGTATCGGAAATCCTGGTAGAATCATTACCCTTACGATGGTAATATTTGAGACGCATGCGGCGATGGAAGCTGTGAACATCCTGAAGCAGAGAATATTTGTCAAAATTAGAACGAAGAGGAACAAACTTAAGACCTTTGCTCAGGACAGACAATTCATCAGGAGACAGATGCAAATCTGGAGGAATGCAAATAACTTTAGCTTGGGTAGAAGACTGAATAGAGGACCCTGATTCAATACCGTTTTATTAGTTTATAAACTTATATTCCTTACCAGTTTTACAGCAGCCCCTTAATTTAACCTCTAGTGGGGGCTTACTTCAATTGTAGCGTCCTGCTATTTATGGTACAGTGAAAGAAAAAACACAAGAAGAAACAAACTAAATGAGATAAGAGGGCCGAAATACTTGTCAGACGGAGGGAACTTCTGACGATCAGAATCCTTCTGTTGAAATGCTCTGTAAAAAGTTTGTATTTTTATCATTATTTTGAAACTATTCTGAGCATGGAATCCAAAGTCCTACAACGACAGAAACATACTCAATATGGTATTGCTGTGTTGTGTTAAAGTGCAATATGTCCATTGAGTATTTCATTGTATGTCTTGTCATCAAGAGGTCTGAACTCGTCACGTGATCGGTCAAGATAGTAGAGAGGCTCATTGACTAAGTGAGGGTCGAAGCCCTCCTTGGTCAGCTCGGTCTTCTGTCATATATTTTAAAAAAATGAAATAGATTAAAAATCTATCTGGTTACAAGCTAAACATATGAAGATAAACCTATTTAGATTTCAGATAATCTTACAAAGATAACTTATTAAGAATCCAAATAAACATAACGAAATATTAGATAAAATGGCTCATTCTGATAAACCTGTTAAGATGAAACCGTTGATAAACAGACTGGAAATCAACTGAAAGTTTAATAAATTGTAAATTTAGAAAACGTCATCAAGGATAGAAAGTAATGGAAATGAATTTAATTGGTCGCAAGTGTCACGAAATGGATTTACGACTAGAGACTGTCTACATATAGTGACAAGACAATAGTAAGAAGGAAGACTGAAATGATAGATTCAGATAGAAATATAGTGCAAAATGTGAAAGTTGAGACCATTGGCTCCGAGGTTGAGAACCGAGGTTGATTCTTTCCTCGCCACTTCGGACGTTTAAATTGCTATGGCCTCGAACCACCTCTAACTACCCTATGGGGATAAGGTTCAATTAAGATTCACAAACACCAAGGTACAGACAACATATAGCTACTGTACTAAGGGAAATGACTGATGCCAGCTACAATTTATACAAGTTTATTATACACCTATACACAAACTCATCTACATGTCAAAATACATGAAGTGCGAGGATGCACACCTGAAACAAAATCAAGCACAGTTAAAAATGCATCAACCCCAACCCTTCTCCCACAATTGCAACCTGTATGGAGAAAGAAGGTAAGGTTAACTGAAATGAACTACACTGCACTTGATGTCGCCTACCCTCCAAACTAGCTGTTCTAAATTCTAACTCTAACTCTAAGTCCACTGATAGCTGGAACGACTGCGAAGTGACTACACAATCTCTGCACAGACTTCGGTTCTACACAGCCTATCCTGGAATCTCCTGAACACAACTAACTGCACCTCTAAACTTCAGCAGCTGTCCTCTGCTATGATTCACCAAAACTAACAGTTCTGCCTATCTGTGCTGACTTCAGTAGAGAGAATGTTTACCCTCTCTCTCTCCACTAACTCTGGAATTGATGACTGAGGTTTAACAGAACCCCACTGGATTCTGGACTGGAACTGTAGCTGACTTCTACCACTCTGAAATTACCTGCCCGAGTACCTATAACTGGGCCGTCGGCTTTATTATGGCCGTGAAGAAGCGAACATAAAATTACCACAACGCGGCAGCCTGCCAAATCTGCGTGTGTAACGAGCGTCAGAGCTCAGGATTTATCCACAAAAATCCTATTCGCTGGAAAATGTCTTCCCCTGGCTGGGAAAACGTATTTTCTTCCTCTCCTCCACTACTGGCAACTAACGTAAAACCCTTGCGGTTCTGCGAATGCCCCAACTTTGCCGTGGGAGAAATTTTGTGGTCTCAAAATTCCGCTCTCATTCCCACAAAGCCGGTACCTGCTGTTTTAGACAAAACAAAACAACAGCTAAACAAACCATAATAATACATTTCAAATAACAATTAACTTCCTTACTCTTCACCACGTAACTCCCCTCTCTACCTGAGCCTACAAAGTAAACATTGGCTAACACAGATCGCTTGTTCTGCCTGACTAACTCCGAGCAACAACAATATTTTCACTGGCCCGTCTGGGCAGACGTACTGTGGCCTACTTCTTACGCTGACACTAATGCCGTAATGTTTAACACAACTAAAACTAGCCCTCTCTAGGAATTCCTAAAATTCCCGTCAATAATAGTAATCACATTCAAAATGTAATACAAAATAATTCCCTTTAAAATTACTTCTCCCATCTTCTGAATTCACAGAACAATAATGCACAATCAATAACATATAATCCTGTTTACGCTAGCATCTACCTGCCGTCAAAAGTTATACATAACCCCCGATTATCAAATTGAAAACCCCGTAGTTCAGCCACGAGGTGCCGCAGTTTTTCAACCACGCGCTCCTGCATACCTTCATTACTGATAGCACACACGTGCTCCAATTAATACCTCTATCACTTCCGTCCACAGTTATATGCGTAACTATATAAATAGCGAGCATCAATACTCTCACTAAAATCACAAATGAAAATACACATTACACGCTCCCGACTATTCTGTAAATAAATAAAATTCGCAGATGCGAGTTTCTCTCCCGACCGACTTTGCAATAATACAAAGCGGTGATATCTCAACTTTTAAACCATGCCGCTATTCCTTCAACAAGGAATTAAATGGACCTATAAAGTTTCAAGTCTATCACTAAGATCGAATTGATGGCTCTGGAGTTAAGAATTAAATTAAACTAAAACTTCCCAAGAAACTTAAATGGTCGGCTAGGACTAGAAAAATTAAATAAAGTCCTCACGCAAAAATTCATGCTTACCAAATCTCGAATGTCCAACTGAAGGCAATCGACAATTTGCTTCTGGTAACCCGGCTTTGGCAATTTTTCATTAGAAGAGAAAGAGGCTATGAAATATAGGCCTTTTTATAATCAAGACCCCCACGCGCCGACTTCATGACGTCATATGCGCGGCGTGGTTCTAAAGCCAATGAGAGCTCTGCATTTCAACTGCAGTTACCTCTCAGCCAATCAGAACCTTAGATCGTTCTGATGTAACGTGCATTGGTTTCAGACAAAGAAACGAGATTAAGCCTAGCCCTATACTGCGGAAATGAAGCAAAAATGGCCGCAAATAATTTAACTCCCGAAAAATGCGTATATGGCCACGCAATATCTTTAAAAAAAAAGACACTGTTGCAAATCCTGATCTAGCCTCTATAATCTTCCTTCTAGAAAAATACTGTCCAATTCCCTACACCCCCATTCTAAACACATAGATCAAACTCCATCGTGATCTCATCTTGAAAAAAACGTAATTAATAAAGGAGAAGAAACATGGAGAAGGATTTTTCTGTAATCCCTCCAAAAATAGTGAACTAAATGCAAGGAGAAAAAGACATGGGCCATTTGAAAGACAGAATATCAGTACTCTCGTCACATCACTCCCCCCTTTCAAAGATTGAGCAACGATCTCCTTACTGAAATCTCTGTGTTTCACACTGGCCCTTATATAAGTCTACAGATCTGCCTGACAGTCCTGAAGTCTCATGGTCACGACTGGTGATTTCCACCTGGCGACTGCAACACAAATGGTCGCTCATCGCCTGTTCTCTCCCTCTGTCTTTGAGTCGCTCTGCAACTGGCAGGCGGCTGGGCCAATCAACCATAACATACTTCCTTCCTGTGTGCACCTGGCCATGTTTACCTAATTTTCTCCTCCAGGGTTTCTTCCTGATAAGTGTCCTTGGCCTTGGTGGAGTACAGCTCCCGCACAACTCCCTGACCACTGTACAGGTAATTTGCGGATTACGTGCTGTCCGATAAAGGCTTTCTGCTGGGTGTTTACATTTGTATGGCCTGTACCTGGTTGACCTGAGATACCTGCGGCCGACTGTAATGTCCCTCGAGCGAGAATCACTGTTCCAAAATTGGAAAAGTTTGTTGGCCAAAGAAACGCGCACCTGTTTCTTCTTCTTCCTCTCCATAACTACTCCCATGCTCCGGTGGGAGAGTCGATCTCTCTTCAGACCTGTGCCCTCCAATGGCGGGTCTGGAACTTCCCTTGTCTTGTCCGGCGCAATGCTGGCTTGGTCAACTGACATGACCGAATTGCTATGTAGAGGCCTGGCGATGGCGACTACCTTGCTGCTCATCAGCGGGTTTGAAACCGCTGGTACCTTAAAATGAAAATGAGAACTCTCGTGTACCTCTGACATCGAGTTTCCGATCTCTTGCTGGGTTTCTACTGAATCCACACTGATCCCAGTAGCTTCTATCTTGGGGAAAAGATAGGTAATATCTGCCCCTGGCAGTGGTTCTGTGATCGCTCTTCCCCTACCAATATGAAGAGGGACAGAGCTCTCTAAAATAGCTCCTTGCCAATGCGTAAGGCCGCTTTTCTCACTCTTTTCTGGCCTGAAAAGTTGGTGAGATGAACCTGTAGACCACGGGAGCTCTCCGTCTAACACCCTGGTTCTACCTTCAACCTTGCCCTCCCCTGTGAGAGTTACTGGCGTCAGTTGGAATGTGTCCTGCAGTGACACTTGACGGTTTAAGATCCCGTTAGATCGCGGAGAATCTGAGATAAAGCTCTCAGTGACTTGTTCTACTGTTCCTTGAATACAGTTCTTGTCAGTATGTCCCTCTCCTGAAGGAGCTAATACCATCGGGGGCCTAATTCCCGACGACAAAGAATGTACTTCCACAATCACCACTGTTTTGCCATTAGGCTGCACAGGGATGTCAGGCGAATGCGCCTCTGCCTGTCGTTTTTCGCTGTCCCACTGGGGAGCTGGCGAAACATGCCTTATTAGGGATTCGAACCCTGCCCTCGACTTTCCGTGTCGAGTATGTTGTGCTGTCTCACGAGCATGGGAGAATCGGTAGCCATCCGAATTATAATGCTTGCTCGCATTATTCCCCCTGTTATGCAGTTTCCACGCCTGGGATCGCTTCGTAATCTTCCCAGCGTTGCAAGGTCTGCTTTCCTTACTTAACCCCCTCCCTTGTTTGGGCTTCGGGTCCAGTTCCAACGGAAAGTCCTTTTCCTGGAGTTGGGGCGCGGTTTGAGCCGACACGTTTGCTATGGGCGCAAGTTTTTCAGAGGGGTGGTCCAATATGGGCGACATAACTTGAGAAATAGAGTGGTTAGATTCATCGGCTCTTTCGTGTTGCTCTTTTTCCCTTGCTATTTGCTCCATCGCCTTTGCTAGTCGATCCATCTCCCGTTTCTTGGCGCTTTCTTGTCGCTCTCTCTCCCATTTCTTTAAAATGTCATCCGAGGCTCCAATTTGCAGTTCCAGAGAACGCATGGCAAGTTCATGTTGTCTCTCTGCTGCCTGCTCCTTTTCCTCCGCCTCCAGATATGCCTTGGTCTCGGCCTTATCTATTCCCATCTCCTCAACTGCCTCCCGCCAAGCAGCTCGTAACTGGACCAATTCCGCCATCTTACTTGTGAACTGCTGTAACTCACAAATTACCGAAAATGACAGAAAGAAGCCAAAGGAAGGAACTACCTGAAAAAAATTTATAAGTATCCAGCTACCCAAAACCCGAATTTACTTTCCTGTTAAGAAAAAAATTCAATTAGCCATCAATTACCTCTAAGTCATAAACAACCTTACTACAACTATCATCTAACTAACTGTAACCTGTGGAAAAAAAAACTTATAGCTGGATCAGTCTTAATATAGCTCAAGTCTAGGGGATTTTATAAAGAAAATCTATTCTTCAGAACTTCCTACAGAGACAATCTATGAATCTAGAATTGATCCCAACAAAGATGATCCCAAGGACGACGCCACCCACTTTGTCACGAAATGGATTTACGACTAGAGACTGTCTACATATAGTGACAAGACAATAGTAAGAAGGAAGACTGAAATGATAGATTCAGATAGAAATGTAGTGCAAAATGTGAAAGTTGAGACCATTGGCTCCGAGGTTGAGAACCGAGGTTGATTCTTTCCTCGCCACTTCGGACGTTTAAATTGCTATGGCCTCGAACCACCTCTAACTACCCTATGGGGATAAGGTTCAATTAAGATTCACAAACACCAAGGTACAGACAACATATAGCTACTGTACTAAGGGAAATGACTGATGCCAGCTACAATTTATACAAGTTTATTATACACCTATACACAAACTCATCTACATGTCAAAATACATGAAGTGCGAGGATGCACACCTGAAACAAAATCAAGCACAGTTAAAAAATGCATCAACCCCAACCCTTCTCCCACAATTGCAACCTGTATGGAGAAAGAAGGTAAGGTTAACTGAAATGAACTACACTGCACTTGATGTCGCCTACCCTCCAAACTAGCTGTTCTAAATTCTAACTCTAACTCTAAGTCCACTGATAGCTGGAACGACTGCGAAGTGACTACACAATCTCTGCACAGACTTCGGTTCTACACAGCCTATCCTGGAATCTCCTGAACACAACTAACTGCACCTCTAAACTTCAGCAGCTGTCCTCTGCTATGATTCACCAAAACTAACAGTTCTGCCTATCTGTACTGACTTCAGTAGAGAGAATGTTTACCCTCTCTCTCTCCACTAACTCTGGAATTGATGACTGAGGTTTAACAGAACCCCACTGGATTCTGGACTGGAACTGTAGCTGACTTCTACCACTCTGAAATTACCTGCCCGAGTACCTATAACTGGGCCGTCGGCTTTATTATGGCCGTGAAGAAGCGAACATAAAATTACCACAACGCGGCAGCCTGCCAAATCTGCGTGTGTAACGAGCGTCAGAGCTCAGGATTTATCCACAAAAATCCTATTCGCTGGAAAATGTCTTCCCCTGGCTGGGAAAACGTATTTTCTTCCTCTCCTTCCCCTACTGGCAACTAACGTAAAACCCTTGCGGTTCTGCGAATGCCCCAACTTTGCCGTGGGAGAAATTTTGTGGTCTCAAAATTCCGCTCTCATTCCCACAAAGCCGGTACCTGCTGTTTTAGACAAAACAAAACAACAGCTAAACAAACCATAATAATACAGTTCAAATAACAATTAACTTCCTTACTCTTCACCACGTAACTCCCCTCTCTACCTGAGCCTACAAAGTAAACATTGGCTAACCCAGATCGCTTGTTCTGCCTGACTAACTCCGAGCAACAACAATATTTTCACTGGCCCGTCTGGGCAGACGTACTGTGGCCTACTTCTTACGCTGACACTAATGCCGTAATGTTTAACACAACTAAAACTAGCCCTATCTAGGAATCCTAAAATTCCCGTCAATAATAGTAATCACATTCAAAATGTAATACAAAATAATTCCCTTTAAAATTACTTCTCCCATCTTCTGAATTCACAGAACAATAATGTACAATCAATAACATATAATCCTGTTTACGCTAGCATCTACCTGCCGTCAAAAGTTATACATAACCCCCGATTATCAAATTGAAAACCCCGTAGTTCAGCCACGTGGTGCCGCAGTTTTTCAACCACGCGCTCCTGCATACCTTCATTACTGATAGCACACACGTGCTCCAATTAATACCTCTATCACTTCCGTCCACAGTTATATGCGTAACTATATAAATAGCGAGCATCAATACTCTCACTAAAATCACAAATGAAAATACACATTACACGCTCCCGACTATTCTGTAAATAAATAAAATTCGCAGATGCGAGTTTCTCTCCCGACCGACTTTGCAATAATACAAAGCGGTGATATCTCAACTTTTAAACCATGCCGCTATTCCTTCAACAAGGAATTAAATGGACCTATAAAGTTTCAAGTCTATCACTAAGATCGAATTGATGGCTCTGGAGTTAAGAATTAAATTAAACTAAAACTTCCCAAGAAACTTAAATGGTCGGCTAGGACTAGAAAAATTAAATAAAGTCCTCACGCAAAAATTCATGCTTACCAAATCTCGAATGTCCAACTGAAGGCAATCGACAATTTGCTTCTGGTAACCCGGCTTTGGCAATTTTTCATTAGAAGAGAAAGAGGCTATGAAATATAGGCCTTTTTATAATCAAGACCCCCACGCGCCGACTTCATGACGTCATATGCCCGGCGTGGTTCTAAAGCCAATGAGAGCTCTGCATTTCAACTGCAGTTACCTCTCAGCCAATCAGAACCTTAGATCGTTCTGATGTAACGTGCATGGGTTTTAGACAAAGAAACGAGATTAAGCCTAGCCCTATACTGCGGAAATGAAGCAAAAATGGCCGCAAATAATTTAACTCCCGGAAAATGCGTATATGGCCACGCAATATCTTTAAAAAAAAAGACACAGGTGCAAATCCTGATCTAGCCTCTATAATCTTCCTTCTAGAAAAATACTGTCCAATTCCCTACACCCCCATTCTAAACACATAGATCAAACTCCATCGTGATCTCATCTTGAAAAAAACGTAATTAATAGAAGGAGAAGAAACATGGAGAAGAATTTTTCTGTAATCCCTCCAAAAATAGTGAACTAAATGCAAGGAGAAAAAGACATGGGCCATTTGAAAGACAGAATCTCAGTACTCTCGTCACAGCAAGGAACCCAAATGGCTTAAAGGATTTTTTTTTTAAACAATAGAAAATATATAGAATAGGATAGAGCTTCATTTTCACACACACACACACACACACACACACACACACACACACACACACACACACACACACACACACACACACACACACACACACACACACACACACACACACACGCACGCACGCACGCACGCACGCACGCACGCACGCACGCACGCACACACACACACACACACACACACACACACACACACACACACACACACACACACGCGCCCACACACGCACACTCACACTCACACACACATGCACACTCACACACACCCACGCACGCACCCACGCAAAAACACTCACATAGCAGCACCTCCACCTCGCAAAGGCACAACAGGCCAAAAACATGTTTACCTTAAAAACTGATTGCAAGTAACGACAGAGAGAAAACCAGACTGATCTGCATTGACTGCAACCCCAAAAAGCCAGCTCTAACCTCAGAAATGAGGTATCTGAGAATGGTGGTTGAAGTAACAAGAAGATACATGGTCTGCTACCAGAATATACGTCAAGGCCTCAAAACCCAGCACCTGCAGACCCAAGTGGAACAGTCCCCAATTACGATGGTTTGTCCATGTCTGCAGAATGGGAGAAGATCGACTATTACAACAAATACGGCAAACTAAGTACCAGGGATCCAGACCTGCAGGACGAATCAGAGTCCACTGGGAGGACAATATTAGACAATCTATTAAGGACCGAGGAATAGATTGTAACCATGTGCTTCAGTAAAGAAAGCAACTTGTCTCTCTGTGCTTTCTTCTGTCAATATAACCTCTGCTGCAGTTTTCAAGGCCTCAGCCTCTGCTCTGAAGTTAACTTGAGAATTGTCCTGTTGCCACTGACAGCCTTTTTTCTTCACCAGTGCTTAAGGTCAGAAAGACACCCCCACCTCCATTTTCTGTTGCATTTGTTGCTGATTCATCTGTGTATGCATGGGTCCAGGTGTTGCGTGGGTAATATTTCTCTATGTATTTTGTGGCTATGGATTTTCTATCTGTTGCAGTTTGGCTCTTTTTTCTTTCAATTCCATGAATGTTTTCTATCATTTCAGGGAAACGATTTGTTTCTCCAACCTGGAAACTTGTGTGCAGTGTAGATGGGTTTAATAGTGGATATTTCATTTATGGAAACTGCTCTCATCTGTGGTTTGATTGATTCTACAAAGTTGCTTCGTATGAGTCCGTTGCCTTCTAAGAGCATTCATTCTATGGCACATTGGGTGGTCTGTTAGTCTTTTGAATTTTTCGGCCTGTTGCTGAGATCAAGTCACGCTCTTTGTTCTACTGTTGTCGTGCGGTTTTTTTTTTCTCATGACGAAGACCTGTGGTCTTAACGTAATCCGTTCTTGTAGCCTTTTTTCCAGTATGGCAAACACTATCTGTTTGTCTTTAATCTTACCGTTAGTTTATTAAAGCCTTGCTACACCTTTCTCATTTTCTTACTACTAATCTTACCGTTAGTTTATTAAAGCCTTGCTACACCTTTCTCATTTTCTTACTACTAATCTTACCGTTAGTTTATTAAAGCCTTGCTACACCTTTCTCATTTTCTTACTACTAATCTTACCGTTAGTTTATTAAAGCCTTGCTACACCTTTCTCATTTTCTTACTACTAATCTTATCGTTAGTTTATTAAAGCCTTGCTACACCTTTCTCATTTTCTTACTACGAATAGACGGGGATTTGGTCATGGAGATATCCGCTGGTGGTCCAAGGCATCAAGCAGGGAGCGCAGAGACATGGTAGTTCAGGAGATACGAGGAGCTGAGAATGATAAGAGGTTGCAAAAAGCAGTGCAGCAGGTCCAGCAGGGCCAATGGACTACATGGGAAGGAGCCCTGCAGAGGTCCTTGACATGGAATGATATATGGCATATGGCACCTCTTAGGCTCAGCTTCGTTGTTAGATCAATGTATGACCTGCTGCCATCGGCCACCAACCTTGTGAAATGGGGAAAGTCGGATGATGAGCAGTGCCCCCTGTGCCAGGGGAGGCAGACACTCGAACACGTGCTCTCAGCGTGTAAGGTGGCATTAGTGCAAGGGCGATACACTTGGTGCCATAACAAAGTGCTAAATGAGCTTGCTGCGACAATAGATCTGGCAAGGATGAAGGCGAATAGCAAACCCAGGCCAAGCACCGCAAATACATACTTTCTGAGGGCAGGAAAGTCAGCACACCCCAAACCGAGTAATCCTGGTAGCAGTTTACCATCTCTTCTTGACTGTGCAAACGACTGGGAGATGGCGGTAGACCTACCTGGACGAGGGGCATATCCAGAGAGTATCAGAAAATCGCGGAGACGGCCGGATATAGTGCTTCATTCTTCAGCAACGCTCCAGGTCATACTGATTGAACTGACCGTGCCATTTGAATCCAGATTAGACGAGCAACATTCATTCAAAGCGGCCAAGTATAGTGATCTGGCCGCGGATCTGAGACACGATGGGTTCACTGCAAAGGTCATGGCTGTTGAAGTGGGCGCAAGAGGGCTTGTGGCTGCATCAGTGTATGATCTATTGAAACTGTTGGGGCTGAGGGGATAGTCGAGAACAAGGGCACTGAAGAGGCTTAGTGAAACTGCTGAAAAGGCATCATGCTGGCTGTGGAACAACCGCAATGGGCAATGGAAATCATGACAATAAACGCTGCGGTACAGAAAACACCAGGAATTTTTCTAAGTCCACAATACGCTGAGTTTTTTGGTGTACTAGTGCACGGGCTGTGACTGAGCGGCAACAGGCGGTGTATATTATAGGGGTGTTCAGTGTCAGAATTTCAGTGGCCAGACGCGTCGGCCTCGCGATGGTGTCTCAGTGTGTGCGACGGAACGAACGGAATAATTTGTCTTTGTTTTGTTACTTTCACAATTGCCTCCACGACTGGCGGAGTTGTGGATTAAAGTTGCTGCCATGGGGGAAATGGGTTCATTTTCGATACAAGACAACAGGAGGCTGAGACGCTTGGGAGTCATGACCCAAGTGGACCCGCCCCCTTAGAGTGTAAAGGAGTATATGGGCCGAAACACTTGTCGGACGGGGGGAACGCTTCTGATGATCAGATTGCTTCCTGTTGTATCGCTCTGTAAAGAGTTTCCTATCTTAGTTTATTAAAGCCTTGCTACACCTTTCTCATTTTCTTACTACTGATCTTACCGTTAGTTTATTAAAGCCTTGCTACACCTTTCTCATTTTCTTACTACTAATCTTACCGTTAATTTATTAAAGCCTTGCTACACCTTTCTCATTTTCTTACTACTAATCTTACCGTTAGTTTATTAAAGCCTTGCTACACCTTTCTCATTTTCTTACTACTAATCTTATCGGATTCTTCACTGAACTCCTCTCTGTTCTTTCCCCTGTGTTTTTTTTCCCTACCTTCCCTCTTTAATGTCCGGATGTATTTGTTCTTGTCTGGTTGCCTTCAGTAGATTCGTCCTTGTTATTTACTTATTTCACTTACTTTGGAGACTCTGACGAAGTCAACTGTTGTCAAAATTCACAACTTGACGCTGAATTATACAACCCAAACTTAGATCATCATGTCAAATAAACTGCTACAGAAACCACACACACAAGAGCACTTGAATGCTTTGGTACAGGCTTCCTGCAAGGGAGAGAACTTAGATGGCAGCTTCATGTTCCTTGGGGATCACAAAGGAAAATCATTAAGAACGAAGCTTTATTCTTTTTTTTTTTAAAAGTAAACTTTTGCCTCGTTTTGATGAAGTGCACCCGTTCATCCTAAACACAATGTCCGTCGGTTATATTAGGACGCATGTCCAAATATAAAAGACCTTGTGGTCTGGTTAATACCATGATCTCTTTGTTCAGGTTCTTTGTATAGGCTAGTAACGGTTCATAACACAGCATTAACTAAACCATGGCTCACCTGGGTCTGGCATAACTAGGTAAATTTTGCCTACACAGGCGGCCTAACTCCTGGACTTTCTCATCGGCTAACTCCTCTCCCTCTTTCAGATAAACTGCGGCCATACCTGTTTTTCCCTCACATCCTGTAAAAGACAGAGGTTTCTACATGTTTAAAAAATATAGGTGACTGTGGCACAGGATATTATGAAAATAGATTTCACACATCTACATTTTTCTCCCACCTGTCTTTCACCGGCTTCCTTATGAGCCATGCACGGTTTGTTAACGTAAAACCCTCCTACACTCAGATATCTGTCTCTTTCTTAATTTAGCACGCCTATTTTATTTTATTTTCTCTATTTGCCTTAGGAATGTTTACCAACAGACCTATTTGTTAAACGCAGACCCCTTTACTTCTCTATATATGTCAAACTCTTAATTTGGCCACGCACATTTTCTTTTCTCTATGTCGTATAAACTACGAGGAATGTTTGCAATCAGACAGGTAAACGGAACGCGTAGAGAGGGGACGGGATGGTGGATTTGTAGAGAAGGGGGAGATAAGCTAAATGAAGAAAAACCAAGGAGGCGATAAGTTTAAACGTATTTTTCGGTAGACATTGGTCAGAGGTACTTAATCTGAAACCAAGGGCAGATAATAACATTTACTCCCCCTGAATCCGTTCGTTTGGAAGCTAATTAAACACGGTGAGAATTGCCAGATCAAAGGACGGGTTTCGCTCGATTGCCAGAGTCTGCAAGCGGTAAAAGTGTATTTTTTTCCTCTGATTCGCAGATCGACGGAAGAAAAGCTCGAAATCTGAGCGAAGGCGTTAAAAGTAACAAATCTGAGCGAAGTTCTGCAAATTTAATATATATTCTCCAGCTTTTAAAATCCATTATTCAGTACCCACAGATTTATTTCAGAACATCTAGCTCCGATTCTAGAACCATTTGTATTAATGGAGTTTCTTAGTTTTTGTTGGAGATTGTTTTAATTTCTGTGTTGGCGTACTGGGTCAAACCTAAAAACCTTACCAGCGGCTTCCATATAAATCTGAGAATAACCATATAAAGCACATTTTTTTACTTAGTATCCGGGTCTTCAAGGTAAACCTGTCTGGCTTTGTGTTTACACCCAGAAAGAGACAGAGTACCAACCCAAAGAACATTAAGAGTGACTTTGTAACTGGGCCTATAGATCCAGATTTCTTTTTCCCAATTTCATTTACATTCAGCCCGTTGTGGCGACATAACCAACATTAACATTTCCCGACGTTTGACCATTTGTGGTGTGACAAGGAATTTGTATACTGAGAGAAGTTACCGACCTGACATTCCTATGTACTGGAAATCCCAAACTACTGACACTGTGAGCACTGTTAAGTTTCTTATCTGGACTAATTAATGTGACATGAACAGAAATCCTAAATAAAAGTAACAAAGTGAACGTTCCCCGGAGAAGTGGATTTAATCTGTCTTTGAGGAGCTGGGGTTTTCTTTGCCAAAATAACACTGGATTTGCTGTGTGCGTGTGTCCTAAAGATTGTTCCAGAAGTTGCAAATCAAGTATTAGGTAAGAACGAATGAACGTTGCCACGGTTGTATGGAAAGAAAGAAAGCAGGAATGAGTAACTCTTTTATTGTATAATCCATGTACTCACTTTGTATATTTCTTACTGTGTTTTGCTAATACTGTTCAATTTCAAAATAGAATAACGTAAATACTCTGTTCTTTACAGTATAGTCAAAGTCTATACCATAGTGCTAATCTTTTGACCTTTTGGGGGTTAATTAACTCCTCTTTGTGGGATCTTGTCTCAACAGGGGGAGATAGTACTTATGGATCTATTTCTTTATTAATTTTGTACCCCTATGATGTTTTTTTTAATTCGATATATGATAATATATATGTTGTGAAGTTTTCTTTATGGTAAATAAAATTTATATAAACTGTATTTTCTGTGTTGGTCAGCTCGTTCCAACATCCACATTCCATTACTATAGTTTTCACGTTTGTGCGTCTAACTGTCGTCACTTATCTGTGTGTGTGTATGTGAGTGGTGGATATATATATATATATATTAATATATAGAAAGGGAACTGTCGGAACAACAATATTTTTTAGTCGTAACCGATAGGCTGGGCTAGAGAAGTTTTCTCAAATCCAGGGACAGACTTGACCTTTTTCACCAACTCACTAGTGAAATCTATCTGTTTACCTTATCTCGCACTGAGTCATCACCTTTGTCAGTTCTATTCAGAAGGGACCTAACATTGTTCTTAATCACCTATCGAAATCTACAACAGTGACGTCATAATTGACACAAATGAAGATTCCTTAATACAACAGCCCGATACAGAGTATTTGCTTTACGCAACTTCATATCCATTCTTTGACATTACCACCATATTGAACACTGGCTGCTTAACTTACCTACCAATCCACTTGTAACTCTGAGAAATGTCACAAAATTGTGGACAATTTTGGGTACAAAAATGATGACGAGGCATGTGGCTAAATTAACTATGATAACTAACTGATTGGTTGATGGGTTATCCCTTTTGTTTACTACTCCTTACCTGGTACCTTGACCCCGAAAACGTTAGTGTCCTGCACAAATGTGGCAGCGTTCATGACATTTGACACTTCTGCCGTTGACACGTTTTCCCCCATCCATCTGTTTAGAAAATCAACACAATATCTAAAAATTATATATTCTATTGAAGTTGCAATAGATGTTCATTTTCAAGTAAAAATATTATATTAATTGTCTACTTTTTCTAGTTTATATATTTCAAGAGGTTTTCAAAGTGCAGAAGAATCTTGCACCAAATCATATACTTGCAGTCTTCACACTGAAGAAAGTTGTAGTGGATGTGCACACTGTCTGCCACTTGTGTCCTGATAGCACATTCTGATAGCATGTTATCCGCCCACTTCTTGATGTTTCCAGCCAATCAAAGCATAATTTTTCCCTTGCCTGTTTGCCATCAAGTTTTTTCTTCGCTTACGGTTTTCTAGAGAGATTTATCTCTATTACTGTTCATAATAAAGTATGCAAACACCAGTGGAACAAGAAGTGAGAAGAGGATGGCTTTGGATAGTACATATATAACGAAAACAAAATTATAGTTAAACAATACACTCTACATCTTGGAAGCACCTGTTACGGGATTATCTTCTCTGCTCCGCAGTACTGGTCAAACAATGGCCTAACTTCGAATATGATGATAATGATGATATTCAAAGGTATCAACCTTTGCTCAAGATTACTCTTGGCAGAGATATAAATAGAAGAATGAATCGTCTACTTCAGGGAACCTCACAGGAATTTAAAGAAATCAAGCATAACAACTGAAATAATCTAAGCTGTCATTAACTTTTTATAATCCTGCCCTTTCTGTGAGGAAAAGAAATTTGCTCGAATTGCATGAGCCCCCAACTGAAATTATTCAGTAAAATCTTGATCTAATAGCTCTATCTGGTTATATATATTAAGTCGAAGAAGATTATACAATAGATGGGTATTAAAAATGGTATATATGGTTATATATTCAATATGAGTCATACAATTCAATATGAGACATACAATTTACACAATAGTGATCAATTCAATTATAGCTTTAAAGTTGCAGTTAAACAGTTTTAATAATCACTTAGAGTATTAAAGATTTAAAATAAATAATGTTGGTTAAAATAATGAAGCGATGATATTTATCATCATCAGATTATTTGTATTGTGATAAAAAAACTTGTGAAATGTTCACTGGTTTTGCTTGTTTGCTACTTAGCTTCCAGTGTGGAGTTGGTTGGCTCCTGCTTCAGCCGCTGTTGGTTCCCACCGGATCTTTGGACTGTACTTCTTGTTAATAGTAAAAAATTGGGGCCGCAGCATGTCTCATGCACAAGGCCGAGGTAACTGCTTAGGTTGTCAAGTCAAACGTCTTCAAGATCCGTCTGATGATGTATCTAGCGTCGACTGCTGGCAGCTTTGTACCATAAACTTGTACTACAAACGTGTACCACAAACCCCCGAGTTTTTTCGGGCGAATTAAATACAAGGTACACAGGCTTGATGCACTAATTGGTCGTAATTTGCTGCAACTAGTTTAAGATGCAGTAATCCCTCAGATAGATGAAGTGCGAGTGTACTGAAATTTTCTACTATTTCGACTTAAGGAGGGTCCTACGGCTTGGTCTTTCAGTATATTATGGGAATCTTATGCCCCCTAATGTTAGCAGCTACTCCTAATCCTGGGCCGATCCTAAAGAATGTCCTGGTTACGAGCTCTTACTTTGGATGTCTGTGATCTCTCTTTGACAAAATTGGAAGTAAGTGAAGTATGTCTTACAAGGCACTAGGTTATAACGAATATTTTCGCGCACACTCCCAGGTTGCTATGTTAATGAGAGGTCCAGTCAGGATCACTAGATCTTAGCATTTCCATGACAACCAACCATTATCCATGCGTCTGGGAATAAAACAAATAACGAACTCCTAGGTAAGCTAATAATGACAAGAAAATTAATGACGAGATCATATTTAGAGAGGTAAAATATTGTTGACATTAGACGGAGACAGCACACGATAATGGACAAGAGGAAGACAATGTTACAAATAGGAAGAAAACATAAAGCGATAGACAAGAAAGTGTCTACCAGAAAACACCATCACTAGAAGGCAAGAGACAGACGACGTTGCAGATACGTTGTAGCTGACCTTCTTTGCGGAGATGGTAGCTGGTCTGATAAGATAAGTAAACAAATACTCACTTTAATAAGTTTATTCATTCATTATTTTCTTTTCTAATCCGACTTTTTCCACTTCATATTGATTTGTTTGACTCAGCCTCAATGAAATGCATCACATTCTTCTATGTATCCTTGGTTAAATAGCTTCCATTCCTCCTTCCACTGTTTCTTCATTATCCGCATTCCTTCTCAAATCAGAGATTATATATAACACTTAATTACTTATTTTTAAATGTCTATTATTTATTGATTCCCAGGCCCAAAGGTCGTTTATATTTGGACATGCGCCCTTATTTAACCGACTAGGCTTAACAGGACGGGCCTGGCTAAAACAAGGCAAAAGTATATTTGTGAAAACAAAATAATAACAAATGAATACCGTCTCACAACATCAATGAGACTGAATCTGATGCGGTGTGACTATAGACCAAGATCACGTTGTCTACCAAATTTGTAAATGTAAGGCATACAACCAAGATGTGACAGACCCTCATAAATAGGTGCTTTCATGGAAGAGAAAGAATAAAATAATATGACAAGCTCATAAATGTGGAATTAATGGCACGAACCAGACAAGTATCAATGGAACAAGAGATGGCGATGGCGATGAGTAGGAGACATATTGAAGAAACTTCAGGATTTGGTTAGTCGATGTGTTATGAAAGTGTCATACATAATGTTTGGTTAAATGGTATGCTTGTCGAAGGTTGGAACCCGATAATATAACCACACAGTGACTGAGTCCTTATCATGACTAGCACAGTCCTTTTCAAGACTAACTACAGTCCTGTGGTGGTTTGAGAGGTTATTGATGTTAAAAAGTACGAGTCAACAGAGTGAGGTCAAGCCATGTAAGTCCCTGAGTCTAATAGTTGATGATGATGATGTATTCTCAGGGTACCTAACCGCTACCACTCTCAGATCTCACTCTGTGTAATATTTTAGGTTCTATTATATTATATGGCTACGTGTCTAGGGTAATGTATGCGTGGTGATATGATGATAACTTAAACACAACTGTAAATCAATATAATGAACTTAAGTAAGACAGTGGTTAAAGTTATAAAATTACTTTACAATTTTTATTTTCCTGATCCTCAATTGTTTTTGGAAACAGGAATGTTCAACTCAAAAGGAAATGTGTTTACATACAAATTTAAATAAATATGAAGGACATCTTGTCCATAAATGTTATTACTAAAATGTTACTATAATTGTATCCCCTGCTGAAGTAATAATGTCTTAAGAGATGTCACTAGTGTGAGGGACTGGTCTTCTCATCACGTCACAAGAAAGTTTATTGAAAGTGTGGAGAATAAAATATAATGAGATGTCATGAGCCCTCAAGATTTTGGGCTTATCTTATTTTTCAGTTGAAAGTGGATGGCTTGCTGGAAATACTGCACACTCTTTCACAGCAGTGTCTTCTGGAGGCGGCTACTACAGTTTGACTTCAAAGTATAAGCAATCGGCAAGTTGCCTCGTATTTTGCAGCTCCAGGTTATGTCTTACGTGGTAATAGGTGATGCAACCCGCAAATAATGAATCATTCACACAATGAACCAGATGACTAGCAGAATGATGGCACAAAATTCAGACTGCTGTCGTCCAGAAGGTAAAAACTTATTCAGAAAAGCTCCCCTTCTGTTCTCATCTTGGCATTGCGGTTATAATTTTCAAATGGCGTTCTAGCCTAGAATGCGTTACATATTATCAATCCCACTAGCCAATGAAACAACGCGTCCAAAATTAGACTCTTTTGAAAACCCCAAACATTGAGTGTTAATCAGTGCGTTTGCTAGTCTGATTTTATTTATTTTTATTTCTGTCATATCTCAGCCATTTATGGACCGATTTCAAAAGTTAAAATTGATTATTAAACTGCCCTTTGGCCTCTATCATCTTATGTAGTTTTCGTCTAACTTTTCTTCGTCGTTTTCGTCTATGTAATTTTATTGTAATTATTTACTCTTTCTTCCTAACCAAATAGATTTTCTAAGGCAAGATGATGTAATATAAGGGAAATTGTTATGGTAAGATATTAAATAATATTAGCGCTATCATTCAGAACATCCCTTTTATTTACTCTCTTTATTTAGAAAGCAATACATTATCTAAGCTTTTTCTCCTCCGCACCGTACAGATTTGGTTTTAGTTTCATTTTCATCCACCTCTCCTCCCCTCTTGCGAAACGAGGTGACAATTTTGGTCAATTGCCAAGCTTGCCTTCGTTCGTTCATAAAAATTGTGTGACAGTGCTGGGACTTATTTATATAACTAGGTGACTGAGGCAGGCCTAGTCGTAGTCTACTCGAACTGGCAGACTATGTCTTTGACATTATCTTTGACTTTATCTTTGACTTTATCTTCCAAGTAAGGTTATCTCTTTACTGGCCCTTACCGCCAGAGGTGATGATTCTTGGACGAGTTATGGTTTGGTTCCTTTATCAACCCAGGTCACGTTCTTCCCTCCTTATTGTTGTATAGCGACAAGATTGTATTGTGGCGTACCATGATATTAATTTTTGTTGTGCTATTACTCCTTATTTCTCACACCCACTCCATAACCTTCTATAAATCAAGTCAACTTGTGTGGTAGGTTCAACTTTATAACAAATTTATTTCCGACATTTTCCAATAAGGAGTATGGTTCAAAACTCCATTTCATGTTCATTTATCCAGCCCTTAATTCAACGTGTTCCAAAATGTATATTTATTGCCTCTCCTGCAGACTCTTACTTATGCGTAGGTGATCTACCCACAATTTATTCTCTTTTCTTTATTTCACCACCTTATCTCTTGTATCTGCCCTGTCAGGCCTAACTCATAAAAATTACATCACTATCTATACATGGTTCATATATAAAATCAAATCTTATCAGGTACAGCTGTTGTGGCGTCCTCATACTTACTGTCAAATGAGAGAGCACCTGAGTTGTCTCATAGTTATCAAATTCACCATTATCTCTTCTTTCCTCTGATTTACTGTTCAATGAGAGAGCATGTCTTACTCAAGGATGCCCGCGTTGCAGAACCCTTGTTCATTTATTCTTGTCTAATGACAATACCTCTTCCTTTTTATACAACAGCCCATCTTGGCTATCAGCTAATATTTGAATGTTATCCACACTTTATATCGTCGTACTAATTTTTCTATATATAACAGCCCATCCTGGCTGTCAGCTAATAAAAAGTTATGTTATTCACTTTATACCTTCTTCAGTCGTACTTGTTTCAATGTTAGTGCTTGTGGTACGCCCCTTTAAACATGAGCATCATTAACCTCTGGTTATAAGCTGACTGAAAGTCTATAAAAATAGCAAGAGTCTTTCTTACCGTGTCAAAATGAATCCAAGTACCTATCACGTTTCCTACTAAATCACCCATATGTGCTAATCCTACGTTTAACACAATTCAATGAACACAATTTATGCTAGTCTCCAGAATTGCTACCGCTAATCATGCTAAATCTAGCTACTTCATCTGTGAAAACTCCTGTCACCCACAGGTTTCACTGTTTCATTTCTTGAGAGCCTGACAACACACGACTTGCCTCGTTAACTTCTCGGCCAGGACTAATTTCTTTTGTCCTTCAAATCATCATCCCGTCATCCGTTTTTGTTTTCCAGTCAATACGATTGGTCCATCGCTTCCAACTCACCGATCACAAAACTCACGCTCCTCTCCTACGTAAACAACTCAGTGAGCTTTTGTTCCGTACTGTTTACGCCTTGCTCATTTTTCTCGTGCGTTAGTTTTTCTCTCTGCTCACTTAATCTGCAAGGGGTGCTAATTAATTGTAGTCTCCCTTTGAGGTTTTTGCTTTAATGTTTCATTCCCTTACTTAAGGCTTATTAGAACACTCATTATGCAAATTTCGTACACCATAGCTGTATATTCTTAAAACTAACCAAGTGTAAACCAGCCTTGTTTTCAGAGGCTTGGAATTAAAGGGTTCTCTCCCTTTCTCTCCAAGCACGGGTGTACAATCTTTTATCTCGCATCTTTAAGATAAATAGCCCGTTTCCTAGATTATTTATATTTTCTAACCCATTTTCCATTACTCTTTTATTTCATATACACCAAATTACTGTTCATCTGAACCTTATGTACAGCGCAAATAACGCTGTGAAACCCAACGCCCTAATATCTGGCCTTTGGCTAGGATCATGTGTCTAGACACAGGGACCGGTACAGTGACATTCATGTGTCATTATGTCCCTTGTGTGAGAACACAGAGGATCACTACAGTGACACAGTTTGTCATTGGGTCTTCTTGTGTTGGGACATGTGGTCTTGACCAGAGCCGGGTTTGGGGTGGGTGCCAATGCGACCTCATGCGAGGAAAAAATATGCGACCTCATGCGAGGAAAAAAAAATAATAATAATATCTGGCCTTTGGCTAGGATCATGTGTCTAGACACAGGGACCGGTACAGTGACATTCATGTGTCATTAGGTCCCTTGTGTGAGAACACAGAGGATCACTACAGTGACACAGTTTGTTATTGGGTCTTCTTGTGTTGGGACATGTGGTCTTGACCAGAGCCGGGTTTGGGGTGGGTGCCAATGCGACCTCATGCGAGGAAAAAATATGCGACCTGATGCGAGGAAAAAAAAGAAGGATCATGTGTCTAGACACAGGGACCAGTAGTGACGATCATGTCATTAGGTCGTTTGTGTGAGAACACAGAAGACCACCACAATGACACATGCTGTCATTGGAACTTCTTGTGTTGGGACATGTGGTCTTGACCAGGGCCGGGTTTGGGGCGGGGCCAATGCAACCTCATGCGAGGAAAAAATACGCAACCTCATGCGAGGAAATTTAAGAAAAAAAGGCAATTGGGAAGGGTAGAAAAAGTGTGTGTGTTTTGGGGGTGGGACATGTACGCTTGCCAATCGTTAACGGTTTGAATAGGCGATGGCCTTGGGACCAAATTTCAAATGTTGTAGTTATTTATAGATTAGCTACGTCCTTCATTAAATATTAGGGGATGGGGTTGAATGAATTTGCGGGTGGTAACCCTTTTAAACGATAATAGTAGAAAAATTTCAAATATTGTGTCCAATTATTAGCGGTACGATTGACCTTGTCCTAGGCAATTTTCAAATATAATAGTGGGGTTTATAGGGTATAAGTTTTCATTACTAGATTTTTGAATCGGGGAGTTTGAGCGGGGTGTTAAACGGATTGACTTTATCACATGTCTCCCCTGTTAAAAGCCTGCACCCCAATGCAGCTTTATAATCTGTGTTACCCAACCCGATCAAGTTAACTCAACTAGGCTTTATGAGTATCCCGGGGTTCTGCAGGTGGGTGCCTACTCAAGAAATCTGCCCCAACGTTCTGCGATCCAGAAATGTACTCAATGGTAAACGAGTAAGGTTGAATGAGGAGTGACCACCTTAACAAACGTGCATTACCATGTTTTGCCTAAGCCAGAAAAACCAGGGGCTTATGATCACTTTGTACCACGAAAAGTCAACCATACAGATGGATCTGGAATTTCTTAATCGCCCAGACTAAAGCCAAACATTCTTTTTCAATAGTTGAGTAGTTTTGTTCCGCTCTGTTTAACTTGCGGCTGGCATACGCAACTGGGTTCAATTCCCCGTCTGGTGAAAAGGACCTTTGTAACAATGTGGCTCCCAATCCGACATTACTAGCGTCCGTTCTCACCACGAATTACTGACTCAAATCAGGTAATTTCAATATAGGCTTACTGGTGAGTTTTTCCTTTAACTCATTATATGCCAACTCGCATACGGCTGACCATTCTATTTTATCTGGTTTTCCTTTACGAGTTAAATCCGTCAGAGGAGCACACACAGAATTAAAATTTTTAATGTACTTTTGGTAAAACCCACAAAGTGAAACAAAGGATCTCACGTCCATCTTAGTCTGTGGTCTGGGTGCATCCGGCAATTTCTCCAGGTTCTTGGGGTCAGGGGTCATGCTACCCTGATGTACAGTATGTCCCAAGAATTCTAATTCCTTGCATACAATACAACATTTTATTGGTCTAGCAGTTAAGTTGGTCTCTCTGAGTCTATCAAATAGCATATTCAGAGAGTTAACGTGTTCTTCAAAGGTTTCTGTAGCGATGAGGATATCATCCATGAAATTTGTAATACATGGGTTTTTCAGGGGATTCAATAATTTTCGCATCATTCTGGAAAACACGCTTGGAGCATTCTTCAATCCAAACGGCAGCATGTTGAACTCATAGTGCCCTTCCGAGGTGCTAAAAGCCAGATAAGCTCGAATCTCAGGCTTCACTGGAATTTGGTAATATCCCTTGCTGAGATCTACCTTGGAAAAATATTTTGCCTTATTTAACCTGACAAACAGTTGGTTAGTATCAGGTAATGGATCCACCTGACTTTCTGTGACAGCATTCAGTTTCCTGTAATCTATACACAGTCTATGTTCCCCAGAGGGTTTCCTCAACAATACCACACTGGAGCTATAAGGAGATTCACTGTGTGAAATAATCCCTTCTTGTAACAGATAATCTATCTCCTCTTTTAAAGCTTTCTCTTTTGCGAATGGGATAGTATAGGCTCTCATACAGATGGGTGTTGGGTCTAATAAGTTCATATTATATTCCAACAAGTTAGTGTGCCTCGGTCTGTCCGTTAACACGTCTGTATGATTTTCCAGAAGGTTTTGAATCCCCTCCCTCTGTCCTTTTGTCAGATGATTACTGATCTTTACCTGTGCAGGAGTTTCACAGGGTTTCAGGGGGTATTCGTAAGAGGTGAGAGGTTCATTCTTCATCTCAGTGGCCATGGCCAAGGTCATTAAATGTGTCCCTTCCAGGTTTTCTCTATCAGGATATTTCTTAAGAAGGTTCACATGATAGACTTTCTCCTTTCCTTTCTTGTCTATCTTGTAGTTAGTTCTAGATACCTTTTCTAGAACTGTGTATGGACCTTGCCATCCAATCTGAAGTTTATTGCTGCTGCCGGGTAACAGAAGAAGCACCTTCTCCCCCACAGCCAGCTACCTATCCTTCGCTTTCCTATTATAATATGCAGCATGTTTCTTCCTGGCTTGCCTTAGGTTATCATTTGCTAGTTTCCAGCAAGTTTTTAAGCGAGTGGTCAGCTCGTTCACATACTGATATGATGAGGTTACAGCCTCTTCTGCCATCTCATCTGTCCATGTCCTCAATAAGGCTTCTAATGGACCTTTTATTGGCCGGCCAAATAACAATGTTGCCGGTGCCATTCCTGTTGAATTATGTGGAACTTCCCGATAAGCAGACAAGGCCGCGGGTAAGTATTGATCCCATGTGTCAGGTTTTTCATGGGCCAGCTTTCGCAGTATGGAAATAAGTGTCCCGTTGAACCTTTCCACCTGCCCGTTCCCTTGGGGGTGATACGGACTACAATGAAAGTGCCTGGCTTGAAAGATACTGAAAACTTCCTCAGTTAGCCTCCCCTTGAACTGTGATCCATTATCAGTCAAGATCTGGTGGGGAAAACCTAACCTTGTGAATATTGTATGTAATGCCTCTGCCACATGTTTTGAGTCGATTGATGACAAGGCTACCGCCACATAGAACAAGTGTCCACCAGAGTAAGAATGTAACTGTTTCTCCTCTTGGTACGTGTGAGAGGTCCCACAATATCCACTGCAACTCTTTCAAAAGGGGTTCCCATGATTGGCATCTCCCCTAAAGTTGCTGGTACAGTCCAATGTTTTGGAGCTACCCTTTGGCATTCTGGGCAGAATTTGACATACCTTTTTATATCTTCCGTTATCCCTGGCCAGAAGTAATGACAAGCTATACGCTAACCTGTGGCGCTGATCCCCATATGACCACTGAAGGGGATAGCATGTCCTAACTCCATCACTTTTTCCCTATATGAAGTTGGAAGAACTAGCTGTCCATGACCATTTGATCCAGTTCCAGCCTTCCTATACATTAATTTGTTCTTCATATAAAAGTCTCCTTTGTTTGGAGGGGTACGGCTTTTTGGGAGTTACCTGAAACACGGCTTTAGTGACCTATCCTCAGCCTGTGCCTTCCTCATCTCCTCTGGATGAATATTTATTGGGTTACCTTCCTCCTTCCTTGACTGTGACCTGGTCTGTACTGCTGCCATAATCACTGGTCTTTTGGGATTTCAAAAAACACATATCTACACCTCAATATCAGAGGGTAGATTGGTTCGTTTATCACTGCTGCTCTAATCACTCCTTCCACATAGCGAGTTGTTACATTGATTCTTGCAATGGGAAGTGTCATGGTTGCTACTTCCTTAGTCGCCCCTTGGATCTCCACTGTTTCTGTGGTATATTGATCTGGGTGCACTAGGTGAGAACTCACGACTGAGTCTAACTCCAATCCAGTATCATAAAGGCACTTAATGGTTGCCCCATTGCATACTACATCTTCCCATACAGGGGGATGATGAGGTTCCTGCTGTCCAGTAAGTTTATCCTTTTGTCCCTTGTTTCCTGTTTTAAGGCATGCAGCGTAATGTGGAGGGTTATTTTTCTTCCTGCAGTCTTTTGTATTATGGTTATTCAACCTACAAATTTTACAATATTTTCCTTCCGGTCTGTAGGGTCTCCTTTCATTTACTTGCGGGTTTGTATCTCTAGGGTCGAATCTTGGCCTATCATAGTTGGATTTAAACCTATTATCTTGATCTCTGTTTTCATGTCTATTTTGGTTTTGTAGGGCTTTGTTACTTTCTGCGTGTTTCCTTTTTGCTCCAGCTACTTCTGACTGGGCTGCCTGATACCTCTCAGCGACATTGAGCACCACCCCCACCCTCTCTGCACCTTGTTCCATGAGAAATTTTCTCAGGTCTGGAGCCATGGACTCTCTCAATTGCTCTATCATGATCATTTCCTTCAAATCTTGGGTTTTCTCCAGAGCAGTCCATTTCTCCAAATAGGTTTCCAATCTGGCAGACAATTGGTGGTAGGTCTCCCCAGACAGTAGCTTAGCATTCCTAAATTTCTTTCTATAAAACTCCCCATTCTTCTCATACCTAATTAATAGATCCTGTTTGAGAAGATCATAATCTTCTTGGTCTTCTCTGCTTAACTTTGAGAACACTTCACAAGATGTTCCCCTAAGACCTTGGGATAATTTTAAACTCCACTTCTCCTTCTCTAACCCATAATTTGTAGCTAGTCTCTCATACCTACTTAAAAATGACTCAATGTCATCCTCTTTCTCTACAAAAGGATCTAAATGAAAATTCATGGCTGAGTTAGGCCCTCCTGACGTGCACTAGTATCAGACGTAGATGGGCTGCTTCCATTTTCTGGGACATGTCCTTGAAGTTCCAGTTCTTTTAGTCTTAATTCATGCTCCCTTTGCAATCTTTTGTCCTCTGCCTCCCTTTGCAATCTTTTTTCTTCTGCCTCCCTTTGCAATCTTTAGTCCTCTGCCTCCCTTTGCAATCTTTTTTCTTCTGCCTCCCTTTGCAATCTCATTTCCTCTAACTGTAACCTTTTAACTTCAGCCTCCCTATCAGCCACTAATTTCTTAGCATCTCTATCAGCCTCTTATTGTAATCTCTTAGCCTCATTAGCAGCCTCTGCTGTAATCTCTTATCTTCTGCTAATCTCCTATCTTCCCTCTCACTAAATTTGTCACATTCTGAGGTTACATACTGAATCAGAACTTGCCCCTCCATACCCATTTCTCTTGCCGTCTGCACAGCAGCAGATCTGAACTTTGCCAAGTCTGCCATCTTTTCTCTTGCACCAAATTTTATTAATCTAACTGTATCAGCTAACACATATTTCTAACTAATTAACTATGGGCAATGACAACTCATTCAATTCTCCACAACTGAGTAATGTTATAAATTTTAGTACAATGGGGATACCCTGGATCTATGGTGTTACAATAAATTCAAATCCCGGACAGGACCCCAATATATGTGGTGGTTTGAGAGGTTATTGATGTTAAAAAGTACGAGTCAACAGAATGAGGTCAAGCCATGTAAGTCCCTGAGTCTAATAGTTGATGATGATGATGTATTCTCAGGGTACCTAACCGCTACCACTCTCAGATTTCACTCTGTGTAATATTTTAGGTTCTATTATATTATATGGCTACGTGTCTAGGGTAATGTATGCGTGGTGGTATGATGATAACTTAAACACAACTGTAATTCAATATAATGAACTTAAGTAAGACAGTGGTTAAAGTTATAAAATTTCTTTACAATTTTTATTTTCCCGATCCTCAATTTTTTTTTGCAAACAGGAATGTTCAACTCAAAAGGAAATGTGTTTATATACAAATTTAAATAAATAGGAAGGACATCTTATCCATACATGTTATTACTAAAATGTTTCTATAATTGTATCCCCTGCTGAAGTAATAATGTCTTAAGAGATGTCACTAGTGTGAGGGACTGGTCTTCTCATCACGTCACAAGAAAGTTTATTGAAAGTGTGGAGAATAAAATATAATGAGATGTCATGAGCCCTCAAGATTTGGGCTTATCTTATTTTTCAGTTGAATGTGGATGGCTTGCTGGAAATACTGCACACTCTTTCACAGCAGTGTCTTCTGGAGGCGGCTACTACAGTTTGACTTCAAAGTATAAGCAACCGGCAAGTTGCCTCGTATTTTGCAGCTCCAGGTTATGTCTCACGTGGTAATAGGTGATGCAACCCGCAAATAATGAATCATTCACACAATGAACCAGATGACTAGCAGAATGATGGCACAAAATTCAGACTGCTGTCGTCCAGAAGATAAAAACTTATTCAGAAAAGCCCCCCTTCTGTTCTCATCTTGGCACTGCGGTTATAATTTTCACATGGCGTTCTAGCCTAGAATGCGTTACATATTATCAATCCCACTAGCCAATGAAACAACGCGTCCAAAATTAGACTCTTTTGAAAACCCCAAACATTGAGTGTTAATCAGTGCGTTTGCTAGTCTGATTTTATTTATTTTTATTTCTGGCATATCTCAGCCATTTATGGACCGATTTCAAAGGTTAAAATTGATTATTAAACTGCCTTTTGGCCTCTATCATCCTATTTAGTTTTCATCTAACTATTCTTCATCGTTTTCATCTATGTAATTTTATTGTAATTATTTACTCTTTCTTCCTAACCAAATAGATTTTCTATGGCAAGATGATGTAATATAAGGGAAATTGTTATGGTAAGATATTAAATAATATTAGCGCTATCGTTCAGAACATCTCTTTATTTAGAAAGCAATATATTATCTAAGCTTTTTCCCCTCCGCCCCGTACAGATTTGGTTTTAGTTTCATTTTCATCCACCTCTCCTCCCCTCTTTCGAAACGAGGTGACAATTTTGGTCAATTGCCAAGCTTGCCTGCGTTCGTTCATAAAAATTGGGAAGGGTAGAAAAAGTGTGTGTGTTTTGGGGGTGGGACATGTACGCTTGCCAATCGTTAACGGTTTGAATAGGCGATGGCCTTGGGACCAAATTTCAAATGCTGTAGTTATTTATAGATTAGCTTCGTACTTCATTAAATATTAGGATGGGGTTGAATGCGTTTGCGGGTGGTAACCCTTTTAAACGATAATAGTATAAAAATTTCAAATATTGTGTCCAATTCTTAGCGGTACGATTGACCTTGTCCTTGGCAATTTTCAAATATAATAGTGGGGTTTATAGGGTGTAATCTTTCTTACTAGATTTTTGAATCGGGGAGTTTGAGCGGGGTGTTAAACGGATTGACTTTATTACAAGTCCATATAGGGCTTATCCACGATGTCCTCAAGTTACAGCATTTTTCAGAGCTGACTTGTCGGGCAGGGGGATACTAAATCATCATACCATATATGTGTGTACATATTATTTTGTATGGGGAGCCGCGCTGGTGTAATGGCTTCAGCGTTGTACTGGCGACCAGGTGTTCATGGTTCAAACCCGGGCGTCAGCGTTTGAAGGAATGTTTACGACCGGAAATTTGACTGAATAACCTGAACGGCTCCTGTGATAAACCCTGTGGATGGGAAGGAGCGAAGCTCCTGACCGGGTTTGAAGGAAAGTCCTCAGGTTCCCCAGCCTCGCAATGACATGCCATTGGGCTGAAGGGCTGAAAGCCCAAGTGCCGCTGGTTAAGGAAAAAAAAAAAACTTATTTTGTATTATTTTATTTTATAAAATGTTCTGCAGCTAGACACCTGTCTTGTCTCACTATAGCTTATCATGAGTGATCCATTTATCATGCATGTCCACGCAGTCTTCTGAAAACAAAATCATCTCACCTACATTAGGACTGTGGTCTTTATTATCAAAGATAACCACATATCCAACAATTTTCCCCAGGTTTGTACTTGTCACCCAAAGTGAGAGGTCACTGATCAAGAACTGTTCGAGATCAATGCTATTCGCCCCAGCTGTGTCTGGATTGGTAGAAGCACGACCTATCTGAAACTTTGCAACTCAATTAACACTTCAACTATCAGAGAAGTTAAGTTCTGTGTATTGACAATCGTGCATCCTGAAGTGAGAACTGTCAAGACTTGTTTAATGGTGACAAAAAGCATGTTAGCGTAGTGAAAACTTTAAAGCGAATAAGACGGAGGAATTCTATTATCCAACTAATTGGAAGAGTCTGCAAGGATATTTTTCTTAGTTAGTTGTTTAACGTTAACTTCATCATCATCTGATTTTGTAAAATATAAATCCGTCATTGATTCCATCGACATTCACTCATAATTCAGCACAAGACAGATTCTTCTTCTTCTTCTTCCGTCCTTAGCCACCGACCGTCAAAGCAGTCAGTGGCCATTACGCCTAGTGGCGTCTTATGGCAACAGCAGATAGGTTTTCTTTGCCATTGTTTCCCATCACGCCTAATGGCGTCTTTAGGGCAACGGCAAATCAATCCATTTGCTGTTATTTCCGTAATCGAAGTGACTGGCAAACGGGTGATCAGCCCGTTACAAGACAGATAGATGTAAATAAATAATTCATAATTGTGCTCAGCAGTCTAATCAATTTTATATTGTTGAAGTTGAGTTTTATTGAACTGTTTAAATTATCACTGGTAGTTGCTTAGCGGAAGTGGTACCGTAGGCTCCGACTTTACTTTGAATTCTATCTGAAGCAGAGACCATCACAGCTGTGACTATCCGGTGATACCAGTGTACTTCTCCTACACTGTGACCTCACACTTTCTAGAGAGAACACTTCTTCTACTCTACCACAATCATCACACTAATAAAACCTTCAGCCACAGATGATAATGATGAAAATTATGATGAAGGCGAAGAAAAAGAAGATGATGATGATGATGAAAAATACAAAAACTACAAACCGGAAGGAATCCCCAATCCTGTCTTTAAAAAACAAGTTATACTTGGCGTCAAGGGTGAACACGTCACTGGTATTGACGTAGAAATCACCTTTCTCTAGGACGTCTTTGATGACTCGACTGTTTGTATCTGATGCTGGGCCCAGGTACCCATCAAATGTCACTTTATCAGTCAGCTTGGCAAGTAGCACACCTGACTCACCTGTATCGGTTAGAATGTAATTAGTATATTTCTTCTTTTATCCATTGTTTGTGCCGTGAAGTCTTAAATGTGGTGATAAGTTGGTTTCGTAATTGGATGTGTTTTTTAAAGATGTCCGTCATAAAATATTACGTTTGAAAGGTGTGCCATAAAACGTTTTGTTAACTTCAGATGTCTGCTATAAAATGTATTGTTTCTTCAACTCAGAACATGAGAGCAAAAAAGTGGCAACCAGAAAGATAGAAACTTTCATAAATGGATGCCTGCGTATAATAAAAAGATTCAAGTGGTACGACAAGATCAGCTGTATTGAATTAATGGAAAGAAGCAAACAATTATCATTGGAGCAAGAAGTGCTGACATTGTTATGAAAACATTTAGAAAACTAGTTACTAGAATAAAAAGCCAGTATTTGCTCTGGAATCCCCAGGTCAAGAGTATAGAGGAAGACCAAAAACTATATGTAGGAGAAAACTGGAGACATAAATTCTTATTCTTCTTCGCTCACTTTCAAACGTCAACTTTTTCGTTCACTTTCAGACGTCAACTTTTTCGTTCACTTTCAGACGTCAACTTTTTTGTTCACTTTCAGACGTCAACTTTTTCGTTCACTTTCAAACGTCAACTTTTTCGTTCACTTTCAGACGTCAACTTTTTCGTTCACTTTCAGACGTCAACTTTTTCGTTCACTTTCAAACGTCAACTTTTTCGTTCACTTTCAGACGTCAACTTTTTCGTTCACTTTCAGACGTCAACTTTTTCGTTCACTGTCAAACATCAACTTAAATATATTCAAAGAAAGTAGTGGTCAACTTGAGGCTGTTGGTATCTCCGTAGAGTTTGTCCAGGAATGGTAACTGGTGATGGCCATTTGTGCTTTCTTCGTTCCTCATGTGTTGGGTACCTTTGAAGTAGACATTCAGCAGTCATTTTATCGGTGCTACTGTTACACTCGTCAGTAGTTCCTATTTTCAGTTTGTTGAATAGATGATATCCCAATCTGTTGTAAATAGATGATATCCCAATCTGTTGTAAATAGACAGAGATGACAAGGGATAAAGAAGTCACAGACAAACCTTGAGTCGATGACACAGGACACAGGAAGTGACGTGTGGTTTTTAAGACCTGTGCTCAAGTGGGAGCAGAAAGTTTTGGTAATGATGACGTAATGTCCAGGGCAGGAACTGGTAGCTCAGTGTTGGTCAAAATACTGTCTTTTTTTTTTAGTTTTACTCATTTGAGTCATTTAATACTTCAAAATTGCGATTAGATGATGATACATGAATCTTTGACTTGATGATTTCTTGTTTCAAACTTGTCTACCTACTTATCTATCTGTGGTGAAATTATTACCGAGGTCATGGAAGAAACAGCGATATCATAAATAATTCAAAAAGAGAAAAAATATATATCGGAAAGCATTAAATTAGTTCACGAAAATTATGAGTAGGGCTAGGATTTTAATAATTTTTTTTTTTTTTTTTGCATAACTAAAACGTTGCTCAGTTGATTATAAATGTGTTTCATTAAAATAAAAAACTAAGCGGATTTAAGAGCCTTTATTAATGAAGTATTTAGCATTTTTTGCCATTTTTGGCATGATAGAGCCTTTTCTTTTCGATGTTTCGGTCATTTTATAGCATTTGTTGTTTTTTGGGTCATTATTTAGCAATTTTGGGCTCGTGGTCTATCTCCTTTTTTTGGAAGCTGCACGTGTTTGTTTAGTAATTGTGAATAATTCTGCTTAACAGTTGTGAATTTTAACATCCAACATACCTAAACTGAAAAAAATGCTGTGACGAAATAGGTTATAAATTGTGGGTACTTGGATGGAGCTATCATCCCTCCTATTTCTTTCGGATTTTTGGCCTGCTCATTTTACCGCTTTTCGTCTTTCTGTATATATAAGCGGGGTAATTGACTTGTCATTCTTGAATCCGATAGGTTCTCTCCCCTGTTTATATCAATGTTGGTAGGAGATAACTGAGGCATCCATAGCGACATTTTCTCTTTGTCTGCTTAGAAGTTCTTTGACCACGAGTCAGAAACCCGACACTGAGTTTTGAGAGGGGGGCGGCAAAAAGGTCCCGAGTCTTTGACACCAGGGAAAGCTCTTGCCTTTCGTGTGTCGACGGATAGAACCTATTACGCCTTATAATGGCGGCTTCTTTTTTTTCCACGAAACACGGGAAACTGTTTCTGGAGTTCCGTCATGTTACGTGGCTACTTGGCGTAAGAGCGACTTTGGGTTGCGTTTGAGACACCTGCGCTGTTGAAATGACGGTCACCTAGACTTCTCTGTGCTTTGATGCCAGGGATATTCTGGCACTCTCTATGTATAACAATCTTTTCTCTGTTACACTAATTCTTTTGCAGCTTGTAGCTAGGAAAATTCTCTGGGTAATTCTTACGACTGTTTTCGGCATTCTACACTAATTCTTTTGCAGCTTGTAGCTAGGAAAATTCTCTGGGTAATTCTTACGACTGTTTTCGGCATTCTCTTCGCCTATTTCTACTACATAATCGATTCTCTTCTGCTTCTAAATGCTCAGTCCTAAAATTCCTGTCGTGAGAAGTAGAGAACTAGTGTAAGCTTGCCAGTTTATTTGAGTGGGGTATTCTGCACTCATCTCGGTAAGCCTCCTTAAGTATTTGGTAGTTATTTAGTTTTTTCGTGGGTACTAGCCGTAGTCCGATAAGTTCATTATAATGAGTTCTAGACATTATTAACGTTCGGCCATCGCTTTACTACACCAAGAAGCTATAGCTAGTTCTTGTAAAGGAAGTGTGTTTGTATGCCTATGTTGTAAATTTCCGATAGGTGATTAAGAACAATGTTAGGTCCCGTCTGAATAGAACTGACAAAGGTGATGACTCAGTGCGATATAAGGTAAACAGATAGATTTTCACTAGTGAGTTGGTGAAGGGTAGAGTCTGTCCCTGGATTTGAGAAGCTACTCTAGTCAAGCCTATCGGTTACGACTAAAAGTTGTTGTTCAGACAGTTCTCTTTCTATATTAATATATATATATATATATATATATATATATATATATATATATATATATATATATATATATATATATATCCACCACTCACATACACACACACAGATAAGTGACGACAATTAGGCGCACAAACGTGAAAACTATAGTAATGGAGTATGGGTATTGGGACTAGCTGACCGACACTGGTAATAAGTTTTAAGTTAATGTTTATTTATTATAAAAAAACTTCACAACAGTTATTATAAAATAACAAAAATCATAGGTTACAGACTTAAATAAAGAAATAGACCCACTAAGTTTAATTCCCTCTGTAGAGACAAAATCCCACAAGAAGAAGTTAATTAACCCCCAAAAGGTCAAAAGAATAGCACTAGAGTCTAAGATTTTACTATACTGTAAAGAACAGAGTTTCTACGTTAATCTATTCTGAGATGAACAGTATTAGCAACACATCATAAGAAATAAACAAAGTGAGTGCATGGATTATACAGTGAAAGAATTATTCATCTCTTCTTTCTCTCGCTTCAGACAGACAGTGGCCACATTTTCTTTCTTACCTCATACGTGCTTTCACAAGATCTGGAACATCTCCATGAAAAAAAACAACAACAGATCCAAGGTTGGGTGTTGGCAAAACAAGCCCCAGTTTCTCCAAGACTGATTAATCTTTTTATTGGGAAAACGCTTGCTTTGATATTCCTTCTTTAGGATTCTGTTTATGTCACATCAATTAGTCCAGGTTGGAAAAAACTTAAGAGCTTTAATGTTCACAGAGTCAGTAGCTAGTAAAATTGATACTTGGAGAGAATGTCAGAGGGGTAAATCTGTCGGGATAAAAATCCTTGTTGCATCACAAGTTGTTGGTAGTCGGGAAATGTTAATTGTTGGAAATTTCGCCACAACGGGCTGAAGGTATATGAAAATCTGGGTAGCTAAATGTCAAGTTACAATTCTTATTAATGTCATCTATTTGCACTCTCTCTCTCTCCCTCTCTGTGAAGACAAGCGAGCCAAACCGGTCAACCCCGAAGACCGATTTTACTAAAGAATGTTTTAGTGCTGTTGGACTTAGACCCGTTTCCCAAATTATACTGAAACCGCTGGTAGGTTTTGGGTTTTTGACCCAGTACTAGATATAGGAAGAGAAAATACATAATTCTTAACCACAATATAATATTCACAATCCTATCCTAACGTGCGTAAAAGTATAATGTATTATTATCCACTTCGGTTATTAATTTTAATTATAAACCACACGTATATATACATTTTTTTTTGTCTTTTAACAAAAACCCCGCGAAATAAGCGCTAGTCGTTTACAAAATTACTTGTAATGAATTACAAATAAATATATTTTCGTCAGTACTCATAATGAATAGTGCATTTACTAGTCGATTTAAAATTATCTCTTACTGGCTACTAGCAATTAGTTACATTAACGCTACAGCCGGAACAATTTTGCTATAGATTATTTTAATTCTGCTAGTCAACAAAATCCTAGTGAAATATAATGATGGTCTTAACAATTAAATCCCTCAAACTACTAGTATAATATTTACCGCCAATACAGAAATTAAAACAATCTCCAACGAAAATTAAGAAACTTCATTAATACAAATGGTCATAGAATCGATCTAATTACGTTAACAAACGAACGAAGGTAGGGGGAGGTAACTGTGATTATCTTCCCTTGTTTTCAGATAATTCCCCCTGACCAATTACTAACAAAAGTATGTCCTTTTGACTTAACGCTCTTGATTTTCTTCGTAAGCTTATCTCCCCCCGAGAAAGTTCAATCCATCCCAGGTACGACTTTTGAATAATCGCCCTAGGTTCTACAAATATTCAACCCGTCCCCTCTCTCTAGGTGAAACAGTCTGTATGTAAACATTCCTCGTAGTTTATACGACATGGAGAAAAAGAAAATGTGCGTGGCCAAATTTAGTTTGACAGATATAAAGAAGTGAAGGGGTCTGCGTTTAACAAAACGTGCATAACTAATAAAGAAACCCGGTGAACGCCAGGTGGAAGAAAAATGTAGATATATGAAATCTATTTTCATAACCTCTGTCACAGCATATTACGGGGTTTTATTTGGAAGCCTAATGGTGGTGTACTTTAAGATGCCTCATGAAAGTTTTGAGAACCCCTCTTATGCACAGAATATATATACGAGGGACGTTCAGAAAGTAATGCACCACATCGTTTTTCTCAGCTAATAATGAAAATAGAAGCATGACATTTTGCACACTTCAAATATGGCAAGTGCCAATTGTGTGCACCAAATTGCACCGCAACCGGCCAAATAATACGGCTGCCCTAAACCGTTGAAATGGAGCGTGTTAGCAACTTGCGTTATAAGCAGCGAATTGTGATAGAATTTCTCGTTGCAGAGAAGGAAACTGTTGTGAACATTCACAAGCGTCTATGTGATGTGTATGGAAGTTTTGCAGTCGACAGGAGTACAGTCAGTCGCTGGGTTTAAAGAATCAGGAAGTGGAGATACGGAGCTGCTTGATCGGCAGCGCTGTGAACGTCCTGCTACAGCCACCAACGCAGAAATGTTGAAATGCGCTGAGGGCATTATTCTTACTGATAGGCGAATCACTACTCAACAATTGGCCTTACAGCTGTCAGTCAGCATTGGTAGTGCAAATGCAGTTATAAAAACTCTCGGATTTTCTAAGGTTTGCGCAAGATGGGTTCCTCGAAGTCTCACAAATGACCACCGATTGCAAAGGAAAGCAATTTCTTCTGAATTGTTGGAGCGTTTCAATGCTGATGGAGAAACCGTTTTGGCTAAGATCGTTACAGGTGACGAAACCTGGGCACATCATTTTGAACCTGAGACAAAAAGACAGTCAATGGAGTGGCATCATCCGCAATCACCAAGAAGACAGAAATTCAAGACAATTCCTTCAGCTGGAAAGGTCATGATCACTGTCTTTTGGGACATTGAAGGTGTGATTCTTGTGGACGTTATGCCAAGAGGAGAGACAATCAATTCGCAAGCTTACATTAAGACATTGAAAAAACTCAATTAACGTTTTCGCAGAGTTCGGCCGCACAAGAATCCAGCAGACCTGCTTCTCCTTCACGACAATGCGCGACCTCACACAAGTCTGGAAACACGGGAAGCAATCACCAAATTGGGTTGGACTGTACTACCCCATCCACCCTATAGTCCCGATTTGGCACCCTCTGATTACCATCTATTTGGTCCACTTAAAGATGCATTCCGTGGGACAAGGTTTGAAGATGATGGAGTGATTCATGCAGCGAAGAAATGGCTACATGATCAAGACAAAATCTGGTACGGGCTAGGAATACATGCACTTGTTTCGCGCTGGCATAAAGCCGTATAAGTTGATGGGGATTATGTTGAATAATACCGATATTTACATGACACATCCATGTATATTGTGTATAAATTTCATGCTTTTTGAATAAACAGCTCCTGAGAAAAACGATGTGGTGCATTACTTTCTGAACGCCCCTCGTGTATATATATATATATATATATATATATATATATCTATATATATATATATATATATATATATATATATATATATATATATATATATATATATATATATATATATATATATATATATAAATCCTAACATGATGCAACACTAAACAAGGTCAGTACATACAATGGTACAGTTTAACTTATATACAACCCGTTCCTTCTCAATATTATTTGCTGTCCAGGGCTGGCCTGGTCCTTCAGTTTTATCACCCCCTCCCCTTTCTCACTACTCGATCTCTAGACGAGCGTATGTAGGTGTCTGGCGCAGGCCTACGCTAGCTAGCGATTTGCGTAACCAGGGGGTTTCTCAGTCTGGCGTGACGCAGTTATGCAAACATTCCTATACCCTCTACATCAGGTGTGAAGTGACCTTACATATCCCGGTCAGTTGTGTCTCGCACACAGCGTCAGACAAAATAGCCATGCCAGCCTCTAGTTACTGCGCGGACGGTAAGGCTTAATATCATCATGTTTACAGGCATCCGAACAACAACACACATAATGCTCCTATGGGGAAATCTCTAAATGAGTTAACCTTAGCCATACATTAGATAAGTAGTTACTTAAACAAATTACAAGTATGTAAAAAAATGTTACAAAGCTCCGCCGTAGAGGCCGGAAAATCTAGAAAGAAAATAGTTTATCGTTACACTCTGTGTTAAAAGAATTCCCTTCACCTAACGCTTAATTTCATCGTTACCCATATGGGCACAATTATTGCTTATATATATATATAATATTTCGTGCTTTTTGAATAAACAGCTCCTGAGAAAAACGATGTGGTGCATTACTTTCTGAACGCCCCTCTTATATATATACACCTTGTTTAATGTTGCATCATGTTAGGATTTATTTTGACTAGATGATAAGTGTTTTTTAATCTGTTTTATTACAGCAACACTTGGTCACATTCGACAAAGTTTTGAGTCATAAGCTTGGAATTACCTTCCTGTCTTCCTATAAGGCCGGATTAACCAGCGACCATTTTACACCGGGGTAGTCCTCAACGGACTGCAGTTGTGGTTCTTCAGTCCGACTCCTTATTACGGGTCCAATCGGTTAATTTCCCCTTTGTTGGGAACAGCTGTCAACGCCTACTCGCAAAGCAAGTGGAGCGCCCTGCTCCACAGGCGTCATATTCATTCACCTTCTAGATAATTGCTCGCGCCTTCCCAAGAGTGGCTGGCCTTTGTACAAGTAGAGGGATTACCTTCAGCGTTTCATTACATCTGAAGTGCACGCATTGATTACCTCGAGGTTTTATCTTAGATCTACATCACCTTGTCTGGGTAGAGGCCTAGCCTTGGGCCCAAGATTTCTTCCAGTGCTGGATACAACAGGGTTTATAATTTTCACGGATTTGTCAGAGAAAAATCCGGAGAAGAAAGGGTCACCATTTCTCCGGCGGCTATCGGCCAGTCAGCTGTGATCCCAGGGGAGTATAAGCGCACGCATGCCAACGTAGTAGGATTAATTGTGAGAGTGCACTCAGAAAAAGTAGCTGATAGGGAAAGAGCTCTTAATAAACGGTGGACAGGGACAGTTAGTAAATTTAATAGTTGTGTGCTCACATTACGAAGTCGGCGGCTTAGTTTGTGTAGGTAGGAACTTCATTATTTCAGGGTTCCCTGCTGAAGGAATTAGCAGCACATTCATCCAATATCTTAGGAGTTTATATCTGGATTAATGATGCTCATTTATCATCTCGATTACTAGCCTTGACCGTATTTTGCATTGATACATGCATTATGTTGTTTAGATGTTTTTTGGGATTGATAATTTTGCTTTACCACAGGTTCTTTTTTTTTTTTTTTTTTGGTTGTTAATAAACTAGACAATTTATTAGCTGGTCAGATTTCCCTTTCTATCCTTACTTTACTTAGTTGTTTGTGGAGTCACTAATGTGTACTAAACCACATCTCAAAGAAGAGAGAGAGAGGAAGTGTGACAGTAGTTAACATAGTCATTGCGTGGCAGGAGAGAGAGTCAGCTTATGTTCTTTACTCCTGATAACTATAAGTCACTTTATCCACATTCAACACCATAACTCATCTATCTTCTCAGACTTCCCTCAGACTTTTGTCTTGTCTCAGACTCCACACAGCCTTTTGTCTTGTCTTAGGGAGACACGTGAAAACCACGCGTGAAAAGTGCCTCACAGAAATTAAAACATCTCGTTTATGAATATGACAAAATTTATTCTTTACCGATGGAAAGATAATGCAAACTTTGTGACGTGAGAATTGACTCGGACAAAATGTCCCTCAAGGATGAGAAAAACGTTGCAGTAGATGCTTCTTAGCCAAAACAGCGCATCTTCTAAACATTCTGAGACTTCTGTGAAAAATTGTGTGAAGCCTTCATTTGTGCTGACATGCTCTTGAATAAAGTTAACAATCCTAAACTGCGCGAGTTTGTAGACAAGTACACAGGAAAGTCTTTGCCAGACTCTTCCATATTAAGGAAAAATTATGTAAGCTGCTGTTATGAAACACCATGCTGCAGATAAGAGAAAAAGTAGCAAGCAAGAAAATATGGGTGTCAACTGATGAGACAACTGACTCTCTAGGACGATTTGTGACTAATGTAGAGGTAGGTAAAAAAAACAAAAACAAAAAAAGGAAAAAGATGGCTGTGGTGAACATTTTCTCATACATTGCAACAATAAGCAAATTCTTTGACAGGTCCTTGAACTTAATATGGCTGATAAAGTTGGTTTTTTTTTCCCGTTAATGATATCCACCAAAAGATAGATATAAGTGGATGGAAGCAGACATCATCATCATCATCAGTTGATAAGATCTCTATGGTGTTGTTTGCTCCACTGTAGTGTATGGAATGTCAACTTGACCTACGCAGTGGGGTGTAGACATGGATTGAGTGTATAATGTGCGAATGATGATAAAGGTTCGTGGTGTTGACAAAAAATGTTCTTTCCTCACACTCATGTATGGCTGGAAGTCATCGACACCAACGACTGTGTACCTTTTCTAAAGTTTAATTGGACGTACACACTCGACAGCACAGATAGTGACAAATCACAGGTTGGCATAATACATCATGGTACAGTGGATAACTGGTCTTGCAATGTTATGTTACATGGGCACTCATGTAGATTAATATTATAATGGACTGTCAGTAGCCAAGCACTCAGTATCGCCCATACATATATATCATCTGACTTCACTGACTGAGCACGTCAGCTTATAAACAATATTTCAGATGGCTTCTAGACCTAATCTCGTCTAGCGACGATTCTTCAACATAATGTTCAGCACATATTTTTCCATATAATAATATTGAACCGCTAGCAATGGGTTCTCATGTGTAGCAGTGATCTCTGGACTAATCAAGCGATAATACGGGCATCCCTTTTCTCTTCTTGAAAGTCACTACATGTTTTGGTTCCAAGATGGCTTCACTCGTGAGCTGTCACTCACGTTTGGATACAGATAATGAATCTGTCCTAAAGTTAGTCATTCATAAAACATTTCATTGCTCTGTAGATTTGATCATGAACAATTGACTGCAATCTACAGGATATAGTGCTGCTAGGAATCGAAGTCGTTTTCATCGAGTCAAATATATTCTCTTAGACATTCAAATCGTAACTATCGAAAATGGTGGCTTCGATCGAGAGTTCATAAGAGTATCTTTGATTACCTTGGTATAGGAAATATGAAACTGCCATTCCTTGGCAATACGAATAAACACTGGGGTAAAGCATACACGATAGGTTTAGACGACTATCACCTTCCCCACAAATACTGAGATCACTTTTTCCCCGGCGACAGGCCGGCATAGAAAACACAGTCCCTATCAGGACGAAGCCAAATCACACCACACTCTAGCGACACATCCGCCGAATAGCCTTCGACCTCTCTAGAGACAACAGAACATATAGTTCGACTTAGATATGTAAAGATATACAGATATAAGACAGACTCGTCCTACTCAGACAAACAATACACATAAATTCAGGCCATAGATATTCTGAAGCAAGAACAATCTATTATTACCCAAACAACGAATAAATCGCAGAGAACTGGATTTATCCGCGGAGTTTGATCGAAAGAGCCGACACAACTTTCAAGGGAAGTAACTCAATAATGACTTTCCCTTAAGCACTATTTTGCTTTCAAAATATTTGCGAAGATAACAAGAATACCAATGTATAATATTGTAAGATATCAAAGACTGCACGTAACAGTCTTACCACACCTCCCGGGAAAAAAAAAATGGAACATTTTTTTTTCTTTGAAATACATCTAGGAGCAACGTACAATAGGCTCACAACGCATGAATAATGCGCAGATGAAAATATCAGGAATACCTATAACGCCTAATATGAGGCTAAGTCGACTTATGGAGCGACTGGTGAGAAAGTGTCTTATAAACTGAGAGAAATTATTTCTCTACAAGTATATTTTTCCAGGAAGGTGTCATCAAAGTATAATACAATTCTGGCAATTACACAAAGCCTAAAAAATTCATATCATCATTTCGTATTAGATATCTTAAATTTATGATTTATGAAGAAAAAATCATCAAAGCACAGCGGTGAATAAACATCAATGAACCGCTATGTAGTGATACAATCATTATATTATTAAATTACAAATGTGTATCTATCATGATATAGAAAAGGAACTACTATAGAACTAGACATATCAAGAAGTCTAAGCCCTAATAGTTATGTGGAATCATGTGGGCATCTTGACAGAATGTCTGCCATCACATTATCTGATCCACGAATAGCTCGCACAGAGAAATGAAAAGGTTGAAGAGCAATTGCATATCGAGTAGACCTCGAGCTCTTCAAATTCTTACTCTGTATAGCAGTAAGAGCTTTTTGGTCGGTTTCTACTATGAAATGTGCGCCTAGAAGGAATCTCTGTAGTTTGAGGATCGACCAAACCATAGCTAATAGCTCACGGTCTAAAACCGAATAATTCCTTTCTGCCGCATTAAGTTTTCTGGAAATATACATTACAGGATGCAGAGTTCCAGAGTACTCTTGCATTAGTGCCGCTCCAATCCCAGTGGATGAAGCGTCACTACGAAGAACGAATGTCTTATCTTTAGTAGGTAGCACTAAAATAGGTGGTGTTGAAAACAATGTTTTAATCTTATCCAGAGAGCATTGGCATTCCTGAGACCAGTGGACCACATTAGGCGAACCTTTCTTTAGAAGTGTTGAGAGAGGTGCCATGATAGAGGATAGATTCTGAATGAATCTGCCATAAAATTGAATAAGACCTAACAGACTTCTCACCTGTTTTTTAGTCTTAGGGATTGAGATGTTAAGTATCTTACTAGTATTATGGTCCTCTGTCTTTAGGAAACCATGACCAACTCGGTGGCCTAGGAAAGAAATTTCGCTAAAACCAATATAGGCTTTAGAGGGTTTCGCTGTCAGGTTGTGCTCACGCAAAGTAGACAGCAATTAATCTAACCCTGAATAGTGATCTTCCCAAGTATCGCTGAAAAGACAGATGTCGTCTAGATATGCAATGACATCTGACCGATAAGATAGGATTCGGCGCATCATGCGTACGAATGTAGCTGGTGCGTTCATAAGACCGAAAGGCATAAAATTCCATTGGAACAAACCTCTAGGTGTTGAAAAAGCCGTGAGAGGTTTGGCGCGTTCAGATAAAGGAACTTGCCAATATCCTTTAGACAAATCAAGTTTAGTGAAAAAATGAGATTTGGAGAGTCGAGTAAGTAGCTCTTCCAGTAAAGGCATAGGTTCGGCATCGAACTTCGTTACTTGATTCAATTTTCGATAGTCAACGCAAAGACGTATGTTATTGTCTTTTTTACGCACAATAACCATCGGCGAAGAATATGCAGAGGTGGATGGTTCGATTATTTTCAAATCTATCATCTCATCCAACTCTTTCTCGACCTGTGCTTGAAAATGTATAGGTATAGGATAAGGTCTAACCCTAATAGGAGTATGGTCAGTTAGAACAATGTCATGTTCAATGACATGCGTTTGTCCAGGGATGTCAGTGAGTACATCCTGAAATGTTTGCAACATAGTTGAAACTTGTCGCTGTTCTCCTAGAGACAAATCAGGAGAGACAGTAACGTTCTTCCATGATTCACTAGAATGAAGTGGGATCATTGGAAGAGGAAGATTTACATCTGAAAAACTTGTTTCCTCATCCTGTATCACGGACAGTGATGAGTAATGACCATGTTGTACTGGAGAATTGTCCGTTGCTTGGAAAATGGGTTGCAAATAATCCGGACGTTCATGGAATTCAGTAAGCATATTGATGTGGAAGGTTTTATGCTTCCCATCAATATCGACAATATAGTCGACATCGGAAATTTTCGATATTATATCGTACGGACCTTTCCAAGAAATAAGTAATCTGTTTTCCCTACAAGGTAGTAATACAAATGCTTTGTCACCAGGACAAAGTTGTCGTAAGCATCTCTTCTTATTGGCAAATTGCCTTGCCTTCTGTTTCGCAAATTCAGAAGAAGAAGTTGCTAATTTGCATGCTTCGATAATCTTTTGTCTCAACGCGATGACATATTCGTAGGATGACTTTGTGTCATCGTCAATATTGTCAGATGTTATGAGATCGTGAAGCAACGACATAGGGCCACGCGGACGCGCGCCAAAGACGAGTTCAAAGGGAGAAAATCCTGTATGTTCATTGGGTACCTCTCTGTAAGCGAAGAGGGCCGCAGGTAAAACTCTGTCCCAGTCTTGAGGATGATCCTCAGTTATCTTCCCCAGTAAGTTTTTAAGTGTTCTATTAAGGCGTTCGACCATACCATTAGACATTGGATGGTAGATACTACTTAAAGATCTATCTATCTGCAGAGTAGACATTACTTGAGACATGGTATCTGATATTAGTTGGGTGCCATGGTCTGACAATATTTCTCCGGGGAACCCCAGACGAGAAAATATAAGCCAAAGAGCATCTGCAATATCAGCAGTAGTAATGCTCTTCAGAGGAATAGCCTCTGGACAACGTGTGCACATATCAACACACGTCAAGATAAACTGATGTCCTCTGGCAGACTTGATCTTAAATGGACCAATAATGTCTATGGCCATTTTTTGAAACGGCCGAATAGGAATGTCCGCCGCCTGAATGGGTGCAGCATGCCGTGGACCTTTGGATTTAACTTCCTGACATACTTTACAAGATCGACAATAAATCCGTATGTCCTTGTTTACCAATGGCCAAAAGAAAGCCGCAAGGACTCTTGACTTAGTACGGGAAAAACCCATGTGTCCAGCACACTGAGAGTCGTGAGCGTGCTGCAAAATTTTAACTCTCAAATTCTTAGGAACCAGGATTTGAGAATGACTTGACGTAATGGAGTCTTGAACCATACGTACAAGTACGCCATTCTTCTTTGTAATCCACGATTTACGACTTGTGTCTTTATTCGGATCACCTTTAGTTGCAAGAATGAAGAATTTCTTCAGAGTGGGATCATCTTCTTGCTGTTTTATAAACGAGTCACGAGAAATTACCAAGGGATTATCTTGGTTATGCACTTCATTATCTTCAGTAGATGAAGTTTGAGGCATATTAAGAGCCTGAGCTCTAGTGACTACAGCGTTAGCAATCTGCATGTTTTGCCTTTCCCACGTGGAAATTTGTTGCGGAGTGCATTCTTTGACTCCATGAATGCGACCGATGATGAGATCAGCGATCGGATTCGGAAGAAGACATGCGTGTACATCTCCTGTAAAGAAAGGAGTAGCAATCCTAATGATAGCAGTAGAGTATTTCTCTAATGTGCCGCCAAATGTTACACATTTGACTACTTGTCCAGTGGCACGGGAAGGATCTACGAGTGACTGCCTAACACCAATTGTGGTGCATCCAGAATTAAATAGCACAGAGACTGGATTGTTATTCACTAAACCCTTATGTAAGACAAGAGAACCTCTTCCATCATGCGCGACTGATGCTGGAAGAGCAGGAAGAGGATGGCCACAGCTTAAAGTAGACACTGTGGTTGGCTCAAATAACGTTTTGCATCGGGGGCACTGAGATGCTCTCCCAAAATCAAAAGCGGCACATGCCATATTACTAGCATCATTATTATCTTTACTCTGTTTATAGGCTTCATGGGACTCTTGTTGTGCAGAGTTTGCCTGAAAATGTGGTTTATGTCTTTTGTTTTGAGATCTACCTCGGTTATTATCACCTCTGTAGTTATTGTTACCTCTATTGTAACCCCTATTTGGGTTTGAGTCATAGTTCCCTTGGTTACCATTATCATATTCATTATAATGAGTATCTCTGTAATTATGATCTTGTTGACTCCAAGACGGATAACCCTGATAGTTTCTATAATTACTTCCTCTACGGAAATTCCTATAATTATGACCACCCCTGTGTCGAGAGCTATCAGGTCGTCTCCAGTTCTTTGAAGAAGAACCCTGAAATGATTGGTTACCTTGGTTTTGATAACTATTATGGTTACCTTTTTTTATCAAATCTGTTTTGAGGTCCCTGAAATCTGTGTGAATAATTGGGATTGTATGGTGTTGCTGAAGCAACTGGCATACTCTCCTTAATCTTAGTGTTGCCAAAAGTCACGTCGGGGTGTGCAGTGACATATTGGGAACAATATTCTTCCATTTCTTTTAGAGATTTGGGTTTACGCTCATGTATAAATTCAAGGAAAGGTTTGTTCACACATGACATAATCTTATCTCTGAGCAACAAATCCATAAGTCCTTCATACGTTTTTTTCTGTTTTGGAAAGCTCAATCCAACGATCAACTGTGAGACGTGCCTTTGCAGTGAATTCTGAGAATTCTACACCCGTCTCAGGTACCATCGTTTTAAATAAAAGGCGATAGCCTTCCTCACTTAGCTGATATTTTTTTATCAAAGCCGCCCTAATGACATCATAATTATCCTTATCTGCTTCTCCTACAAGGCATAATCTAGTCAAAGATTCACCTTTTAAGTTTTCTGATAATTGATTAGCGTATTGTGATTTATCCACATTATGTGTACGACAAGAACGTTCAAATCTATCCAGCCAGAATGTAATATCGTCACTGGACTGATTGAACGGTGGAACCTTAACCTTGTAAGTAGAAGGTTTATCATTACCACTAGATGCCTGATTAACATTACTCATACTTGTCAATCTTAATTTCTCCAACTCAAATTCATGTTCTCTTATTGCTTTTTTTTCTTCAGCCTCTCTGTCTAATCTTTTTTGTTCAGCTTCCCTGTCTAATCTTTTTTGTTCAGCTTCCCTGTCTAATCTTTTTTGTTCCGCAGCAGCTTCTCTTTCTAATTTTTTTTGTTCAGCTTCAAATCTCCTTTCCTCTACCTGCATCTGCAATTTCTTTTGTTCAGCCGCAGCCTCAGCTTCTCTTTCTAATCTTTTCTCTTCTGCCATAGCTCTTCTCTCTTCTGCAGCTAATGCTTTGTCATATTGAGCAACAGCCCATTGTTCTAATTGTTGACCAGTCTTATCAAGGGCTTTCCCTTGTGTAATGAAGTAATCTAAAGTAGACATGATGTCTAACAATAATACTAATCACCTGAACCAATAATAATACCACAAGTTCTCAATGACTTGATTACTCAGTATACTATCCCAATATCTGTGGGTCACAAGCCTTTAATAAGGTCTTATATAATAGTAATAATAATCAGGTACTGGTTTATACCATAATCCAAGTGCAGTGCACAGGCAATTGTGTCTTATGAAATATACCTATATAAAACATATGTCAACCAACAGAATACATAAAGTACAAATAGGACTGACAATACAAGAACGTTTGCAGAAATCAAAATAAATCAAATAGGGAAATCAATGAAAATAATCACTGAATCTGCAAAGAATAACAACACAAATGACGTCACAATATATGAATATAAATTGTGAATAGAACTGAAAGATAGAAAAGGTTAGACCAACAAATTACAAACAAATCAAAACAAAACTAAAGAACAAAGAAATATTACAAAAATAACAATAATTACAGACTTCACAGCTAACACAAAAGCAACAGTTGTCGCAGCAAATTTTCAATCAAGAAAATTGCACCTATAGAAAACGCCCACAACGGACCCTCTATGACGTGGGATATTCTGTTGTGAGGACGCCGCCCAACCTTAAACACAACCCGCTGACATAGAAACTAACATACTATACAAACAAATAACATGTAAACATAAATATATATATAAATTATGTGTATGATAGTATGTGTTGCAAAATAGGCTCAGTTTTACAGTAATGGCAAAGTTATTTTTATGAAAATAAACAAACTGCCACTTTATTCAATTAAACATTCTGGCCTTAAATATTAAAGTTCATATACAGAAAACAAGAAGATCCATCGATGAAAATAGGACTTCTTAGTTCACTCATACTGTCTTCCTGTTAATATTGACAAGAATTGATCCAACTGTTCTGTGAAACTCTGTAATGTCTAATGTAAAACTGTCAACAACGCTGACCTACATACTGCATTCACTTGACAGGTCACGTGACAAAGTGTTGACAAATAGCAAACCAATACTGCAAGTATGTCGTATCAGCCACAGGAAACGGTCTGGTATCGGTAATCTGTTGACTTCTGAACTTCTGCGAGGTCAAACCCAGAAAGCTGGTCCACCAGTTGATAAAGTTTGATATATGTTGGATTTTTATTCCCGTTAATGATATCCACCAAAAGATAGATATAAGTGGATGGAAGCAGACATCATCATCATCATCAGTTGATAAGATCTCTATGGTGTTGTTTGCTCCACTGTAGTGTATGGAATGTCAACTTGACCTACGCAGTGCGGTGTAGACATGGATTGAGTGTATAATGTGCGAATGATGATAAAGGTTCGTGGTGTTGACAAAAAATGTTCTTTCCTCACACTCATGTATGGCTGGAAGTCATCGACACCAACGACTGTGTACCTTTTCTAAAGTTTAATTGGACGTACACACTCGACAGCACAGATAGTGACAAATCACAGGTTGGCATAATACATCATGGTACAGTGGATAACTGGTCTTGCAATGTTATGTTACATGGGCACTCATGTAGATTAATATTATAATGGACTGTCAGTAGCCAAGCACTCAGTATCGCCCATACATATATATCATCTGACTTCACTGACTGAGCACGTCAGCTTATAAACAATATTTCAGATGGCTTCTAGACCTAATCTCGTCTAGCGACGATTCTTCAACATAATGTTCAGCACATATTTTTCCATATAATAATATTGAACCGCTAGCAATGGGTTCTCATGTGTAGCAGTGATCTCTGGACTAATCAAGCGATAATACGGGCATCCCTTTTCTCTTCTTGAAAGTCACTACATGTTTTGGTTCCAAGATGGCTTCACTCGTGAGCTGTCACTCACGTTTGGATACAGATAATGAATCTGTCCTAAAGTTAGTCATTCATAAAACATTTCATTGCTCTGTAGATTTGATCATGAACAATTGACTGCAATCTACAGGATATAGTGCTGCTAGGAATCGAAGTCGTTTTCATCGAGTCAAATATATTCTCTTAGACATTCAAATCGTAACTATCGAAAATGGTGGCTTCGATCGAGAGTTCATAAGAGTATCTTTGATTACCTTGGTATAGGAAATATGAAACTGCCATTCCTTGGCAATACGAATAAACACTGGGGTAAAGCATACACGATAGGTTTAGACGACTATCACCTTCCCCACAAATACTGAGATCACTTTTTCCCCGGCGACAGGCCGACATAGAAAACACAGTCCCTATCAGGACGAAGCCAAATCACACCACACTCTAGCGACACATCCGCCGAATAGCTTTCGACCTCTTGTTACGCACGGATCATTATTATTTTTCGTTTGTATAAACATTTTTTCATATGTATGATCATTTTTTTGACTGAAGTGTGTATTATGTTTTCTATGGTCAAAGGGACATAATCCGAGTTATCGAAACTACAATTTGTTAGGAGTTGCCTTCTCTTGTATAGAGACACGTTCGGTCTATAATTTCTTGAACGAAGCGTGACCACATCTCCTTATTTGGTAGTATCAGTCAACTATGGTAGATGTCTGAAACCTTTCTTAACGCTTCTTTTCATGACCATAAAAGGCGCGACTGTGTAAGACTTTTATCTCGAATGTTCTTCGAATCGTCTTATTGTGAACGGCAACTCAGAGATTGTCGTTCTGCGCATGTCAAACCGGGAGTTCGTTCTGTGTGTTCCGCCCAGTTGGGGGCAGTTTAGAAATGGTTTAAGAAGCGAGCAGACGCAACTGCGTCTTGTGATTCTCTGAGGGAAATACAGTGTCTTAGTGAGTTAGTTAGCTAACTAGACTATTTCCCAGTATTATGCAGCCTGCCTGGAGGCATATGTTCATGGTTGATTTTCCGAAATAAGGTAATTCCTCTTGTATCGAACTTTATGCTATCGTCTAGAGGTTCGTCATTTTGTCGCCTATTTGCTCGCCTGTGTGATGCAAAATGGAGAGGTACTTTGACTAGGATTAAGTCACCGGTATCTGTATACCTGAACTAGTTAAATATATATGGGTCGCTCTAGACCAACAAGACTGTTGTCTGTGTTCCAGGATTCGTTATATCAGAGATCACGTCCAAGTCAGATGGTTAGACTTAGGAACATTATAAAGGTCGAGCTGACCTGTAGCCCATGTATGCTATTCACGTGCAGACAGTGAACGGACTTATTGTATACAACTGATCTGCTAGCATCAGAATGGGAGCATTTATTATTGTTTATGAACATTGAAGATCTGTAGCTGACACTGTTGCAGAAGTTATAGAAATTATTATTATTTATACAGCTTCACGAACTAGCACTCGATGATTGATGAATTTCTGAATCTATTGAACTGTGATGTCTTATGACGCATATATACAACAGCTATCATTGCTGACTACAGAAATTGTTTTCAATGTGCCATATCATCTTGCTGAACTCGTTAACCATGTTGATGTCATAAGTATCATGACTGTTTTGTGGCGTGCAATAAATGAAAGAAACTTATACAACGAAGTTACCCTTTCTATGACTCTACACGTCATGTTGCCTGTGTGATAACCCTGTGAACTGTTCCACTACCACATACACAGCAACATCCTAAATCAGAGAAGACACCTACATCTTACACTTTAACACCAGGTGTCGATAAGGGTGGCAAGTTACCACTTCAGCACAAATCCACCCTTATCATTTTTGGTGGCCAGAGCTGGTTCTATCATCTGATATTTTGGCGCACCATATCATTTTTGGTGGCCATAGGTTGGTTCACTCTGATTCCAGCTATCAAGGGGGTCAGCAAACCCAGACATCATCATCATACTAGATACAACTACAGCATCAACTACCACCTTACAAGAAATTTTATTGAAAGTATCCGGATTTTCTGACAGTTGCTGATTTTGAAACTACCCGGCGCTGCTCGGCAATATTGAAGTTTATGTAAAATTAGAAGGACAAGTACCGAGCGAATGGATTTCCTGATCTGGTGAAAAGAAGGACAAGTGCCGTAACAACTGTTCCGGTCTCAGGGGTACTGTTGCGGGTTCAGAAGGTCAAGTGCCGGTTAAATCAATTTAGAAGATTCAGAAGGTCAAGTGCCGTAACAACTGTTGCAGTATTAGAAGCTCATTTCCTTCGTCATGGCTGTTTATGGGAGCAGAAGTTAATCAACGTTGGATCATTATCCTCAGAATGCTGATTACATCCTGTTCTGCACCGTGCTGACGCTGGATTTATAGAAGTTAAGTGGCCTGTTTTGTTTGTGAACTGTGCCCTTATGTTCTAACTGAGCCTTCTGTACTTTCACACTTTCTCCTATTGTTTTCATGATACATGTTTATATGTTATATGTTATTTGTTATTTGTATATTTATATGTTTATATTTCAGCGGGTTTTCTCGGTTGGGCGGAGTCTTACAGTAGAAGATACCACGTCACAGAGGTTCTACTGTTAGCGTTTTCGTTAGGGACTGTGCGAATTTCCTACAGTGAAATTTGCTAGCGACAATCGTTGCTATATCTGTTTAGTTGTGACGAGTTGTGCTTTATTTTTGTTTCTTGTATATATATATTTTTTTTCTTTTTTTTCTTCTCTCTCTTTCTTTGTGTTTTTTAGTTTCGATTTCGATTGTTTGTATTTGTAGGTCTCCCCTTTGCTATTATTCAGTTCTTTACGTATATTTTTTGTGTATACACTGTAGCGTCATTTGTTAGTCATATCTTCGCATATTTCTTTTTAGTTTTGCTGTTTGTGTATTTGACTTATGCGAATGTTTTCGTATTGTTTGATCTTTGTTGATTGTTTACATTGACTCTGATCTTTGTTATTGTTTACATTGACTCTGATCTTTGTTATTGTTTACATTGACTCTGATCTTTGTTGTTGTTTACATTGACTTTGATCTTTGTTATTGTTTACATTGTTGATGACCTTTGTTATTGTTTACATTGTCTTGTTATTGTTTACATAGTTCTTGCATAGTTAGCTTTCACTATTGTTGATATATGCTCATGCACTATTGGTCTATAGTGCACTTATCATAACAAACTGGTGTTTTTTGCTTATGCACTATTGTAGTGCAGTTATGATAAATAACTGATGATTATGCACTGATTTGGGTAGTGCACTGTTAATTAAGAGGTGACTTGTGATATTATTATACATTTGATAATACAAGTTGGTGTCAACTCCTGTTTCCCACAGAGATTGGGTTCAACATAGAGATTATACAAGCACTTTATTAAGTCTTGTTGCTATTTAACATTGAAATAAGATAATTAATTATTTCAGGTTCTGTACTCACATTTTGGACATCATGTCTACATTTGAGTACTTTATTGAGCAGGGTAAAGCCCTTGGGAAGACAGGTGATAAATTAGAAGAATTTGCGACTGTTCAATATGCCAAGGCATTGAAGTCGGAAGAAAAGAAAATGAAAGAACAAACTGAACAAAAGAGAATAGAGGCTGAAATAGAACAAAAGAAACTGCAGATGCAGGTGGAGGAAAAAAGATTTCAAATGGAAAAACAAAAAAGAGAGCAGAATCTCAGGAGAAGAGGCTTCAGGCTGAAGCTGAAAATAAGAGACTTGAAAAAGAAGCTGAAAATAAGAGACTTGAAAAAGAAGCTGAAAATAAGAGACTTGAAATAGAGGCTGAAGGAAAAAAGTTACAGGCCCAGGCTGAAGAAAGAAAGTTACAGGCTGAGGCTGAAGAAAGAAGGTTACAAAGAGAGGCTGATGAGAGAAAAGCAAAAATGGAACATGATGAAAAAATCTTAGCTTTAGAGTTAGAGAAGTTAAAGTTATTGAACACTGGTAATGCTAATGATGCAAATAAGGTGTCAAATAAGACTAATGCTAAGGATTTCAAGCTTAATCTACCAGCATTTAATCCCTCAATCGATGATATAACATTTTATCTAGATAGATTTGAAAGTGCATGTAATGTGCATAATATAGATAAAACATTATATGTGTATCATCTGTCCAAGATACTTAGAGGTGATGCTTTGACTTTGTTGAGTATGGTAGATGTGCCTGACAAAAACAACTATGAGGTTGTTGTCAGGGCGGCATTGTTAAAGAAGTACCAACTTAACGAGGACGGATATCGTCTTAAATTTAAAACCATGTTACCAGAAACTGGAGTTGAATTCTCTGAATTCATCTCAGGCATCCGTCTTACTTTTTTACGATGGGTTGAGTTGTCTAAGACAGAAAATACATTTGAAGCTCTTATGGATTTACTACTTAGAGATAAGGTTATGTCTTCTGTTAATGAAGCTTTTCTATCTTTTCTTCATGAGCGTAAGCCTAAAAACATAAAAGAAATGGAAGAATACTGTAGCCAGTATGTTACTGCGCATCCGCACATAACCATTAGTAACTCTAAGGTGAAAGAAGGTCTGCCAGTTGCTTCGGCAGCACCTTATGGCCCAAATTTTATGCGTAAATTTCAGGGTAGCCAGAAAAATTTCAATAAAAAGAGTAATCGTAATTATGCCCAGAACCATAGTGATCAATTCCAGGGTGATTCTTCTTCCCAGAACTGGAGACAACCTAATACTACACGTTATTCTACTCCGGTTAACTTTAGAAATTTTCACAAAGGTAATCGGTATAGAGGAAAATATTTTATGCAGAGACCTCAATACCAAGATAATAGAGGTTCTCAACAGCATAGAGATAGTAATGACAGTTATGGAAACTGGAACTCAAACCAGGATAAAAATTACAGTAGGGACTTTAATGATAATTGCAGAGGCAATAATGGTCGCGGTAGATCGCAACATAAGAGAAAAAGATATCAACAGACAAACTCTGTTCAACAAGAATCTCAGGGAGCAGATAAACAGGTTAATAATGATAAAGACCATAATGCTATCGGATGCTCATCTTTTGATTTTGGTAGGGCAAATAAATGTATCCAATGCAGTACTTTATTTGATCCGAAAACCGTTAGTACTTTAAGCTGTGGTCATCCTTTGCCCGCTCTTCCTGCTAATGTTGCTCATGATGGGAGAGGTTCTCTTATATTACATAAGGGGCTAGTAAATAGTAATCCAGTCTCAGTGTTGTTTGATTCTGGATGTACTACTGTCGGCGTTAGGCAATCTCTTGTAGATCCATCCTGTGCTACAGGAAAAGTCATCAAATGTGTCACATTTGGTGGCACGTTAGAAAAGTATCCTACTGCTATAATACACATTGCTACTCCTTTCTTCACGGGAGAGGTCCACGCGTGTCTACTTCCAAACCCTATTGCGGACCTTATTATTGGTCGTATTCACGGAGTTAGGGAATGTACCCCACAGCAGATTGCTGTTTGGGAAGAGCAAAACATTGAAGCTACCAATGCGGTGGTCACAAGAGCACATGCTCTGGATCCACCTCAAACTTCATTAACTAATAATGATGAAGTAAATGACCAAGATAGTCACTTGACTATTACACGTGACTCATTTATCAAATTGCAAGAAGAAGATCCTTCTTTACAAAAATTCTTCATTCTAGCAAAAAAAGGTGATCCTAATCAGAACACTAATAGGAAATCTTGGATTTCTATGAAGAACGGCGTACTTGTACGTATGGTACAAGACTCGACTACGTCCACTCATTCACAAATTCTTGTGCCTAAGAGCATGAGATTGCAAATATTGCAACATGCTCATGACTCGCAATGTGCTGGACATATGGGTTTTTCCCGTACAAAGTCGAGGGTTCTTGCGGCTTTCTTTTGGCCATTTGTGAGCAAGGACATACGAATGTACTGTCGCTCTTGCAAAGTATGTCAGGAGGTCAAATCTAAAGGACCACGACATGCTGCGCCTATCCAGGCTGCTGACATTCCTATTCGCCCTTTTCAAAAAATGGCAATAGATATTATCGGTCCTTTTAGAATTAAGTCGGCTAGAGGACATCAATTTATCCTTACATGTGTCGATATGTGCACACGTTGGCCAGAGGCAATACCTCTCAAGAGCATCTCAACTGCTGATATCGCAGACGCTCTTTGGCTGATATTTTCTCGCTTGGGTTTTCCCGGAGAAATATTGTCAGACCATGGCACTCAACTTATATCAGACACTATGTCACAGGTAATGTCTATGCTACACATTAAAAGGTCTCTCAGCAGTATCTATCACCCAATGTCTAATGGGTTGGTCGAACGTTTAAATAGGACTCTGAAAACTTTACTTGGTAAAATAACTGAGGATCATCCTCAGGATTGGGACAGGGTCTTACCCGCGGCTCTCTTTGCGTATAGAGAGGTCCCCAATGAACATACGGGGTTTTCCCCTTTTGAACTTGTCTTTGGCGCGCAACCGCGCGGCCCTATGTCTTTACTTCACGATCTAATCACTGCCGATAATATTAGCGATGAGACTCAATCTTCTTATGAGTACGTCATTGCTCTTAGGCAAAAGATCATCGAGGCATGCAAACTAGCAACTTCGTCTTCAGAATTTGCTAAAGAAAAGGCAAGGCAGTTTGCAAATAAGAATAGATGTCTACGACAACTTTGTCCAGGTGACAAAGCTCTCGTTCTACTTCCTTCAAGGGAGAACAGACTTCTAATTGCATGGAAAGGTCCATATGCAATAGTCTCCAAAATTTCTGATGTCGACTATGTTGTCGATATTGATGGAAAGCATAAAACTTTCCACATAAATATGCTCACAGAATTTTATGAAAGACCTGACTATTTGCAGCCTATTTTCCAGGCTACGGACAATTCACAAGCAACTCGTGGTCAGTACTCATCTCTGTCAGTTATACAGGATGAGGAAACTACTTTTTCTGATGTCAATCTTCCTCTTTCTATGGTCCCACTTTATTCTACGGAATCTTGGAAAAACGTGACCGTTTCTCCAAATCTTTCCGCTGAGGAACATCGACAAGTTTCTTCGATGTTGCAAACATTTCAGGATGTTCTTACAGACATCCCGGGACACACACATGTCATAGAACATGACATTGTGCTAACTGATCACAATCCTATCAGAGTCAGACCATATCCAATACCTATTCATTTCCAGTCTCAAGTCGAAAAAGAGTTGGATGAAATGATACGTTTGGAAATCATTGAACCATCCACTTCAGCATACTCTTCGTCTATGGTTATTGTTCGAAAGAAGGATAATAACATTCGCATTTGCGTAGATTATCGCAAATTGAACCAAGTTACGAAGTTCGATGCTGAACCTATGCCTTCATTAGAAGAGCTACTCAATAAACTTTCTAATTCTAGATTCTTTACCAAACTAGATTTGTCTAAAGGTTATTGGCAAGTCCCGCTAACTGAACGTGCCAAACCTTTTACAGCTTTTTCTACACCTAGGGGTTTATTCCAATGGAATTTCATGCCTTTTGGTCTTATGAACGCCCCTGCTACATTCGTACGCATGATGCGGCGAATTCTCGCATATCGTACAGATGTCATAGCATACCTAGATGATATCTGTCTATTCAGTGATTCTTGGGAAGATCACTATTTGGGTTTATACGAATTACTGTCTACTCTTCGCGAGTATAACTTGACTGCAAAACCCTCTAAAGCCTTTATAGGATTTAGCGAGATTTCTTTCCTAGGTCATCGGGTTGGTCATGGTCTTTTAAAGACAGAGGACCACAATGTTTCAAAAATACTTAACATTTCGGTCCCTAAGACGAAGAAACAAGTAAGGAGTCTATTAGGTTTGATTCAATTCTACGGACGATTCATTCCGAATCTGTCCTCCATTATGGCACCGCTTTCTACTTTATTGAAGAAAGGGTCGCCTAATCTGATCCGCTGGTCTAAAGAATGTCAATCCTCATTGGACCAGGTTAAAGCCCTATTTTCATCTCCACCTATTCTTAAGTTACCTACTATTGAGAAGACTTTTGTTCTTCGAAGTGACGCCTCGTCAACAGGGATTGGGGCAGCACTAATGCAGGAGTATTCTGATACTTTGCATCCGGTGATGTATATCTCTAGGAAATTAAACGCTGCAGAAAAGAATTACTCGGTTTTAGACCGTGAGTTATTGGCTATGGTATGGTCTATTCTGAAGTTACAAAGATTTCTTCTAGGCGCACATTTCATTGTGGAAACCGACCAGAAAGCGCTTACTGCTATTCAGAGCAAAAACTTGAAGAGCTCGAGGTCCACTCGTTATGCCATAGCTCTTCAACCATTTCATTTCTCGGTTCGAGCTATCCGTGGTTCGGATAATGTAATGGCAGACATTCTGTCCAGATGTCCACACGATTCCACATGATTCTTCTGTCATATATATATATTTCCTGATATACAGTCCAATGTTATAATGACATGTTAGTAGATTTTGTCTCACTTTTTTTTTTTTGAGGGAAATTTATAACATTGTACCATGTAATTATCTAAGAAGGCTTAGTTAGTGATATACGGGCCAAAAGATCACTCGGCCACATTTAAATAAATTATTTTCAGGATTGTATTAAGAAATTTACCAGTTGTCTTTAAGATTTGTGTTATTGATATTTTCGCAGCACATCATTGAAGTCTGCGAGTTTATGTCCATTGTGGAACTTTGAGGATATCAAGTCCTGTCCTACATTGGGAGCGGATGATGTCCACATCTTCTTCTATTGAATGTTTTATGTCACCGAAGAGCAACACATGTATTACTTATTAATTACTGTTACTTTATATAATGTAATAATATAGTGCGGTATATTAGTAAATTACACCGCTATTTGCAACACATTGTATGATAACACATAATATATTTAATTTCATATATTGGTATGAGTATAATTTGATTGTCATTATGTTGTTGCCATCATTGTGGCGTGTGTTGGTGGCACCTTCCTGGAATATATCAGCGTATACTTAGATAAATTTTTTCTCTAAGGATCTGAGATATGATCTCAGTGTCGCTCCATGCGTTGAGCTAATTTGTTAGGTATATATCCACGCATCATACGTGCGTTAGGAGCCTAGATTTTTTCCGGCTCCAGGATTTAAAAAAAAAAAAAAAAAATGTCCCATTTTTTTTTTTTTCCAGGGAGGGTGCGGTAATGTTACGCACGGATCATTATTATTTTTCGTTTGTATAAACATTTTTTCATATGTATGATCATTTTTTTGACTGAAGTGTGTATTATGTTTTCTATGGTCAAAGGGACATAATCCGAGTTATCGAAACTACAATTTGTTAGGAGTTGCCTTCTCTTGTATAGAGACACGTTCGGTCTATAATTTCTTGAACGAAGCGTGACCACATCTCCTTATTTGGTAGTATCAGTCAACTATGGTAGATGTCTGAAACCTTTCTTAACGCTTCTTTTCATGACCATAAAAGGCGCGACTGTGTAAGACTTTTATCTCGAATGTTCTTCGAATCGTCTTATTGTGAACGGCAACTCAGAGATTGTCGTTCTGCGCATGTCAAACCGGGAGTTCGTTCTGTGTGTTCCGCCCAGTTGGGGCAGTTTAGAAATGGTTTAAGAAGCGAGCAGACGCAACTGCGTCTTGTGATTCTCTGAGGGAAATACAGTGTCTTAGTGAGTTAGTTAGCTAACTAGACTATTTCCCAGTATTATGCAGCCTGCCTGGAGGCATATGTTCATGGTTGATTTTCCGAAATAAGGTAATTCCTCTTGTATCGAACTTTATGCTATCGTCTAGAGGTTCGTCATTTTGTCGCCTATTTGCTCGCCTGTGTGATGCAAAATGGAGAGGTACTTTGACTAGGATTAAGTCACCGGTATCTGTATACCTGAACTAGTTAAATATATATGGGTCGCTCTAGACCAACAAGACTGTTGTCTGTGTTCCAGGATTCGTTATATCAGAGATCACGTCCAAGTCAGATGGTTAGACTTAGGAACATTATAAAGGTCGAGCTGACCTGTAGCCCATGTATGCTATTCACGTGCAGACAGTGAACGGACTTATTGTATACAACTGATCTGCTAGCATCAGAATGGGAGCATTTATTATTGTTTATGAACATTGAAGATCTGTAGCTGACACTGTTGCAGAAGTTATAGAAATTATTATTATTTATACAGCTTCACGAACTAGCACTCGATGATTGATGAATTTCTGAATCTATTGAACTGTGATGTCTTATGACGCATATATACAACAGCTATCATTGCTGACTACAGAAATTGTTTTCAATGTGCCATATCATCTTGCTGAACTCGTTAACCATGTTGATGTCATAAGTATCATGACTGTTTTGTGGCGTGCAATAAATGAAAGAAACTTATACAACGAAGTTACCCTTTCTATGACTCTACACGTCATGTTGCCTGTGTGATAACCCTGTGAACTGTTCCACTACCACATACACAGCAACATCCTAAATCAGAGAAGACACCTACATCTTACACTTTAACACCAGGTGTCGATAAGGGTGGCAAGTTACCACTTCAGCACAAATCTCCAGCACGACAATGTCCTGTTCTTCGTGACAGACGCCGCATCATACATGATAAAGGATGCTAATTCTCTGCAAGCGTTGTACTAACAAAATGGTGCACCTAACATGTCTAGTACATTCTTGTCATCGAGTTGCTGAGTTCCCTGAAGTTGACCAGCTGCATAGTGGTGAAAAAATCATCAACTGGTTTGACAGATGTGAAAAAATCATAAACTCATTTGACAGCAGTAATGCGGCTTCAGTTAAAGTTGTGCAGGAACTATTTTCTGATCTGGAAATTGCTGGCAAATTTTCCTACATAAAGTTAAATTATTTTGGATTTCTGCCTGGTGCCATTACTTCCTTGGAGAAGTCTCAGTTCTATTTGTGAATTAGACCAGGTTTGACGAAGAAAGTGATAGATGACTTAGACAGTCTGACTGAAAATGTGGTAAAGGCTGTGCAAAAGAAAATTGAGACCTGTTTGAAAATAAAATGTGGGATATGAAAGCTGTACTTAATTTCAGACGTGCTGTCGGGGAAAAACGTTTCCCTTGGTTAAATTTCAGGAGATTTAGAACCAAGTGACGAGTTTATTTTAAGTATGCTTCAGTGGTGCCAGATTTTCAATGTTTGAAGCTTTGTTGGTAGACAATAGGACGTTAATCTCTTGAAAATCTGGCACATGGTTTCTGTTGTGCATTGTAATTCTGGACTCATGAAGTAAAAACTTTCAGTTTGCCAGAGAAACTGTTGTAATTTTATGTATTTTCTGTTTTAAAAAAACATGAACCACCACTGCAAGAGCTGGTGACTGCTTTATGCGGGTTTCTCATAGAGAACCACAAGCAGAGGTAGTCCCAAGATACATATGGAGCAGGGAGTGGATGATGATAGAAAAGATGTACATACTTATTGTATTAACCTTTTCAACCAGTACAAATGTAAATGTAAACATGTTCAATATAAATACATTGGATGTTTCCGGTCACTGGGATTAATATTAATGCTCAGAGAGGGTAAAGTTCTGATGCAGATGGGATCGTGGAATGAATAGAGAGAGAGAGAGAGAGAGAGAGAGAGAGAGAGAGAGAGAGAGAGAGAGAGAGAGAGAGAGAGAGAGAGAGAGAGAGAGAGAGGGGGAACACCCGAGTTTGTGTCAAGAAACCCAATACTTATTCCTAGTTTTGTTAAATTGGTCATTTTTTTTAAGTTAGTTAGATAAAGAATTTCAGTTTGGTGCAGTAAAAATGAAAAAGAATAATTTTTTTTTTTTTTGTAAAGTTTCTTTTAGTTTAGTTTTATTCTGCTCATTTTCTTCTTTTAATAATTAAAACTAATTTTAGTTTAGCGCGGAAACTACAAGAAAACGTTGTATTATTTAGGTCATTTTGTAAAGTTATATGGCATTTTCGAGGTGTTTTGTGGTCATAAAGGCATTTTTATAGGTCATTTTCACGCAGTTTTTAGGTCATTAAAATCCTAGCCCTAATTATGATCATATCAAAAACAAAACAAATATGTCAACAGTAATAGCTAATGGTAGTCCTGTATCAGACGCTGCCCCGTGTGATTCCCGGGGGGTATCTGATGAGAGAAAGAACGAATATGACTACTACTCTCTCAGGCATGTCGTACCAGTAGACTAATATGGGGTGGTGCAGCGTCATCATGTAACAACAAACTGCAACAGAACCCACCACTACAAGAACAAGTGAGTGCTTGGTGCAGACTTTATGCAAGTAGATCTGCTGTAGTAGTGGCTCCATCGCTCCACAAGGAGCGGACAGGGTCAGATACTGCCGTAGGGGATTAAAGTGTTGAAGGGTTTACTATACTAGGTATTGGGTTTATGAGTTGGGGTGACTGGTTCTCTTCCTCTCTGCTTTTGCCTTCCCTAACTCAAGAGGACAGTCAATTAACCATTTATAGCTACCAGTATTTAATCTGGAGCGTGACGATACCAGATTTCTAACCCGGTAATCTTGCTTTAAGAAGTACGTTCTTTCCGAGGAAAAGTCAAATCAAAATAGCTGGAAAATAGTAGCAGCATCAATATAGCTGGAGACCAAACCAAAAATTGCGATGACAACTTCCGAAATTATTAATAGCTTATACATACCAGGTTTGACAAGCTCGCATCTGCCTTTTGAATTCCGATATGGTTTCTTGTTTTGTTGGTCAACTTTTACCACGATCAAATTTGTTAATCTACTCTGAAAATAAAGATTTCATTAGAGACAATACAACCTATTTCTGCCATTCTCCCTTATAATCTCCACTCTCTCTCCCCCTCTCTCTTCCATCCCCCCTTCCTGCTTTCTTCAGATTTCTTTCCTACACTCTGATGTTTTTCACATTTAATTAATCTTACTGGATTTGTTTAACACAGTCGGATTATTACAGTCTCTTTCACACATTAATCCTTCAGTGTTTTCACAGATTGGATATGTGACAGAAATATCGTGACAAGAAAAGCGTTTTATCGTTTAAAAATCATCATCTTGAGTTTCCTTTGCGCTCCTTATAAACTTATAATTTCATAGAAGTAGTGATCTTTTCTTTTCTTCATTTTTTGGTCGTATTTTCCTAAGCTCGTGTTTACTTCGAATTGGCATAAATTGAGATCCTGTAATGCTCTGGGAAACTGAGACAACACCAACAGAGTGGAGTAAAGGAATAATTGTCAAATTGCCCAAGAAGGGCGACCTTGCAGACTGCAACAACTGGAGAGGAATCACTCTCCTCTCAGTTCTCAGTAAAATACTAGACAGGATAATCATCCAGAGAATTTCAAAAGCAGTTGACCATAAACTGAGGAAAGAACAAGCGGGCTTTAGAAAGAACAGAAGATGTGCAGATCATATATTTACCCCCAGGAACATTATAGCAGTGCTCAGAATGGCAGAGACAGCTGTACATTAATTTAGTTGATTTTGAAAAAGCTTTCGACAGCATACACAGGGGCAGCCTATGGAAATTTCTGAGTGCTTATGGAATTCCCAGCCGCATTGTTTCCATCATAAAAAGCCTCAATTCTAACTATACGTGCAGTGTTGGATTGAGTAATGTAACTTTCGAAGTGAAAACAGGAGTACGACAGGGATGCCCCTATCAACAACATTATTTTTGACAGCCATAGATTGGGTGATGCGCCAGACAACAGAAGGCAGTCCAAGAGGAATTAGATGGACAACGTTTTCTACACTGGAAGACCTGGAATATGCAGATGACATTGCACTACTCGCGCATTCACATCAACAAAACCGATAGACCGAATAAGTATGGCCAGCAGGTTGGCCTGAACATCAATCTGGAGAAGACAGAGGTCATGACACTAAATGTGGGCAATCCTGAGCCAATAACAGTAAGGAACCAGAAGTTAGAACAGACAGACACATTTACATACCAAGGATGCGTAATAACACCTGACGGCGGAACAAGCAAAGACATTAACAACAAAAAGAATAAAGCGAGAACAGCCTTTGCTATTCTCAACAACATTTGGAAGTGTTCCCAGTACAGCACAAACACCAAATTAAGACTATATGAGAGCTGTGTACTTTCTGTGCTCCTCTATGGTGCGGAATGTTGGAGAGTAACAGAGAAGGAAATGTCGAAACTGTCCTCCTTCCACACAATCTGCCTAAGGTAAATTCTCCGAATCTTTTGGCCAAACACCATCAGCAGCCAAGAACTACTTATTCGGAGTAACCAGGAGGACATGCACACCATCATAGCTGGCAGACGCTGGAGTTGGGTTGGCCACGTCCTCAGAAGGGACCCTGATACCATCACAAGAACAGCTATGCTATGGACCCTCGAGGGAAAGCGAAAGAGAGGCCGACCAAAAACAACTTGGCGGAGAACTGTGGAGGCTGAGATGCAAAGAATGAACCAGAGTTGGGGCACTGTACGAAGGATGACCGCCGACCGAGAAAAGTGGAATCAATTTGTTGCTGTCCTACAAGACGCCACCCGGCGTGATGGCCGCTGACTGCTTTGGCGGTTGGCGGTTAAGGATCAAAGAGAGAAAGATTGCTCGAACGCACCGCAATAATTCAACTCCATCTGAAAGACCATTCTTGAGCATGGATCTTCCACTGCAGCTGGTCACCTTTCAGAAAGAATTTACCAAGCATTCACAGACTTCTGCAGCTGGTCACCATTCAGAAAGCATGTACCAAGCATTCACAGACTCCTGCAACTGGTCACCTTTCAGAAAGCATGTACCAAGCATCCACAGACTCCTGCAGCTGGTCACCTTTCAGAAAGCATGTACCAAACATTCACAGGCTCCTGCAGCAGTAGTTTCTGAAACAATTTTTTTAGATGATAAGGCTACCAACCCATTGCACAAGCTCATATTAGCCGCCGTGTACGGCCACCTGAAGGTGCTATATTTCTACTTTTCTTGGTCACCTCAGAGACTATAAAGGGGCAGTATTTCGAAATGGTTTAGTTTGTTCTTCTTTTGGAAGAATACAATAAAGTTTAATGGCAAAAAATCTATTAGACTTCTTTTTAAAACAAAATTCTTGAACATATAACTCGATTAGTTTTGTTTGCACGTTTAGACTAACAAACTCCAAAGTTACAAATAATCGTTATTTTTCATCTTACAGTACCAGTAAGGGAGACAAGCGCCCCACACTCCCGGGCACGTTGAACAAGTTAGCTACGTATGCTGGAAATTCTGTGGAAGCATAGAACTCGAAAATGCTGTCGATCCTGAAGCGTGACTTAAACTTGACCCAGATATCTTGACGTAGACCGTTTCCTATTGCAGCCCATATCTTGTGGCGTCTTTCTTCTGGCTTCTACATGAGATATTTGAAATAATTAACCACCTGCAGAATAAACCTGTAATCGTCTATGTCTTTGGTAACTTTGTACAAATGTTTTTTTTTAAATTATCTAAAGATGGAACTTCAACAACATTAGCTCTTTTTTCTTCGCGCCATATGTACCTTGGGTACACTACTACAGATGGTCCCCTCGATGAAGCTTAAGCGCATGATCTTGCAGTAGTGGTTTCTGTATCAATGTGTGTACATGACGGAAGTCGACGAGGACCACGCACAGCATCATATTAGACGCATTTTACGGCAGACCTTAGGGAATAATATTTATTGTCCTTCTTTGACTCGTTAGAGATCCACATGACCTACACAATGCAAGATTGAAACTTAAGAACATTATATAACTTGTTTTTAATGGTAAATCATTCTTGTATCTGAAATATCAACGCTATAGCTAATACAAGGCCAATAATTGCATGATAATTAGTAACTCCTAACTTACCACCGTGTGTGACGGGACTTTCTGCCCAACCATATGTTACTTTGTATTCAAAATTTATCAACAAAAAGAAAAAAAGCCGATGTTTACTAGAACTAAAATGGTATACCTATAAAATTCATTAAGAGTTTGAGTGAAGAACCGAACAAGTAATAATAATAATAATAGCCCCTTAAATCATACCTGACTATGGGAATGCATCTCCGAGGTGACAACCTTCAGCTGCTTTTTTTCTCCTGATGTTCCTTTCGACGTTTCCTCCTCTCATCTACTTGCCGTGAAAGATTCTTTTCTCCCAGCCTGAGGTGGCGCCGTAGAGAGCATCGTCACTTGGTACGATCGGCAGCTTCATCCTCCCAAGTTGCTGGATTTATGCCCAGTGCCCTCATGTCTCTCTTGCACACATCTTTGAAGCTCATCTGCGGTCGCTCAACTGTTCTTTTGCCATCTGTCAGTTGCCTGTAAAAAATATCTTTCGAGAAGCGACCATCTTCCATGCGGCGGACATGGCCAAGCCAGCGTAGGCTGCACTGTCTAAACAGTGCATACATAATGTGAAGGCCAGCATGAGACAACACCTCGACATTTGCCACTTTGTCCTTCCACGAAATACCAATGGTGTAGCGTAGACACCGTAGATGGAAGGTATTGAGCCTTCTTTCTTGGATAGCATAGGTTGTCCATGTTTCGCTGCCATACATAAGTGTGCTGGTGACGCAAGCATTATATACGACAGATTTGGTCTTCGTTGTGCGTTTGGAGTTTCCCCAAACACGCGTTGTGAGGCGGGCAAAGGCGGCTTCAGCTTTGCCAATACGGCTATCAATTTATGTGTCCAGAGACAGTTTGCTGTTGTTGTAGACCCCAGGTATGTGAAGTGGTGCACCACTGCCAATTCATAGTTATCGACAGTGATAACTAGTACAATATCCACATCCTGACCCAGCACATTTGTTTTCTTCAGACTTATTGTGAGGCCAAAGTCCTTGCATGCTCGAGTGAAGCGATTCATCAAGCTCTGAAGCTCCTGTTGATATTAAATGACGTATGCAGCATTATTAGCGAATAACAAGTCTTTTATAGTGACCCTTCTGATGTTTGCTTTTGCTGTCACCCTTACGAGGTTAAGCAGTCAGCTATATGACCTAGTGTGAAGGTATATTGCTTCAGTCGCATCTCTGAATGCCTGTTTCAAGAGCAAGACAAAGAAGATCCCGAAGAACGTCGGAGCCTGGACGCAGCCTTAGTTAACGTCACTGGTTATGTCAAAGGGCTGCGATGTGCATCCAGCATATTGGACTGTTCTCTTCATGTCTTCATGGAATGATTGTGTGGCAGAATAACCTGGAACGTTACATTTACCTGTGCCATCATATAATTCATTCTGTGTTCTTGACTTTAGTATTTCCCACCTCTGACAGTATTCGGTATTGTCGATTCATTGTTTACACTCCCTTCCCTCAATTCTTGTTATGTCGAGACTTCAGCGACTATCTTTTGCTGATTAGGGCAATCAATCCCTTTCGTTTGAACCCATTTTAACACCTGGGATCGGTAGAGAGAATTCAGGTTTACTTATGTGTAACACATTTTCCTGCCAGACCGTGCATGAGTGCGGTCGATTAATAAGTAAACAACCTTAGGATGACCACAGTCGATTATCTTATCGGTGGGAATGTCTCTGTCGGACCAAGTTGTTGTCAGTGTTTGCTGGGCCGGGTGAATGTCATAATCGTTTCAAGATAAGATTTGTCGGAAGAATAACACTAGTCAACAAATTTTCAAAAGTTATTTGTACCAGAAATTAAATATACCATTTCTTATTGATTTTGACATGCTGATTTCAAATATCATAATGAAATTCACCAATTGGCTCTGGTTTTTTTTTAAATGATGAATTTACATTACAGTAATACAAATAAGGTATGCTTGTTTAATTTTCTGGGGTGAACAGCCAGTCTTTCTACTTTAGCATTATAAAAATTGTTGTTACATACTCAATTAATTGATATTTCAACATAAAATGATAGAAAAAATAAAAACATTATTTAAAGTTCACATATCATGTTTTAAAAAGGCACATTTGAACCCATTCCGTCATTATTCAGTCGCTGTTCGAGCACTTTTTGCTTGCTTCTTGTAGTCAATCGATGAGGTGTCTCTTGTCACAGTCCAACAGTAATCAGCAAGCATTGAAGGACTCCAATTGCCTTGATACCTTGTCTCCATAGCAGCAATGTCCTGGTGAAATCGTTCACCATGCTCATCACTGACCGCTCCACAGTTTGACGTAAAGAAATCCAGATGAAAATCCAGAAAATGAATTTTCAAAGACATGTTGCAGCCAAGACTCTTATACTTCAGAAGGAGATTTTCTACAATTTCATTGTAATTATCAGATCTGTTGTTTCCAAGAAAATTGTCCACCACTGACTTAAATGCTAGCCATGCTGCTTTTTCCTTGCCATGCAACACGCAAAGAAACTCGTCATCATGAAGAAGTTTTCGAATTTGCGGACCAAAAAATACTCCCTCTCTTATTTTAGCTTCACTCAGTCTTGGAAATTTTCTGATGAGGTATTTGAAAGCCTCATCTGTTTTCTCCATTGCCTTGACAAAGTTTTTCATGAGACCCAGCTTAATGTGCAAGGGTGGCAACAAAATCTTGCTGGTGTCGACAAGTGCTGGGTTCTCAACGTTCTTACTGCCAGGCTGCAATGACTGCCTGATTGGCCAATGTCTTCTGATGTAATGGTCACTTCGTGCACGGCTATCCCACTCACAGAGAAAGCAACAGTACTTGGTGTATCCACCCGGTAGTCCAAGCAAAAGAGCAACCACTTTTAAGTCACCGCAAAGTGACCAATGATGATGATCGTAGTTTATACACTTCAAAAGCTGCTTAATGTTTTCATAAGTTTCTTTCCTATGAACTGCGTGACCAACTGGAATTGACGGTAACACATTACAATTATTCAACAAAAAATCTTTAAGACTCGTCTAGGATGAATCAGTGAAAAGCCTCCACTCTTCTGGTATGTAATTGATTTTGAGGGCTGCCATTAAACCAGAAATGTTGTGCACGCAGAAAGGTCGCCCTCTTTGAAAAAAGAATGTAATAAGCGGCTTCTGTCGGTTCCTATACACAGAAATTGTAACATCCTCTGCCAGGAGATTGCACTGTTGCAATCTGGAACCCAAGCGCTCCACCTTGTTCTTCGGTAAATTTAGATCTCTTACAAGGTTATTCAGTTCACCCTGGGTTATTAAGTGTGGTTTAGTGGATGTAGTTTGCTCAAAATCTGGGTAGCTTGAGGTTGATGGTTCAGGACCACAAATGTCCTCTTCTTCATCAGTGGAAGCAGCTGAAAATGATTCTGGCACTTTCTCATAACTAATGTCTTGTCTCTGTACTCAGACAGACTCTAATTAAAGCCACTTCGTGACATATAGTGAAATCTCTACCGGTTAACTCCCGTGTGGCATTATTAGTTATGGGGCTACCTTTAACTTTTGCATTCAGTATGTATTAGGTCTGCTTCTTATTGTTTAGGTGTGCTTCTTATTGTTTAGGTGTGCTTCTTATTGTTTAGGTGTGCTTCTTATTGTTTAGGTGTGCTTCTTATTGTTTAGGTGTGCTTCTTATTGTTTAGGTGTGCTTCTTATTGTTTAGGTGTGCTTCTTATTGTTTAGGTGTGCTTCTTATTGTTTAGGCGTGCTTCTTATTGTTTAGGTGTGCTTCATATTGTTATTGTTGTTCAGAGTCGACATCATTGCACCCCGGGAAAACCCATAGGTGCTCAGCCTCCCTCAGTACGTATTAGGTGTGCTTCACGTCTGTAAAAGTCCAAATTCCAATAAATTTACTTTTGAAAACAGAATCGATGACAATCACACAAATTACTTCAATTGTATGGTGTTCTTTGACGTGACACTGTCTATGGTTGGAAGTTGTGCCTACCTGAGATGAGTTTACCAGGTAATGTATCATCTCAGCAATGTTAAATAGTGATTGCCTGAGGTGACTTGGTCAGGTAACGTAATATCGTATCAATGAACTAGTACTTACCTGAGGTGAGTTGACCAGGTAACGTAACATCTCTCCAATGTACTGAATACATGTGACATTGTACCTGACACAGTCTGACCAGAACTGGGACACAGAAAACTTCTCTCGCAAGACAAGAGTCGCCCCTTTGGAACAAAAAAAGGAGATCCCGGGGGGAGGGAGAAATTTCAGGTTAATTATTAAAATATTCTTTTATTTTCTTTTGGTTTTCAGCACCAGTGAAGCCTCGGTCTTCAATTACTAATTGACATGCTTTTTATTTGTCTTCCTTTTTCCTTTTACCCTGGATATTCCAGAGCAGAAACTGCCTTGTAATACTATCATCTGTTTTGTTTTGAAATATTTGTTATGTTGTTTTTTACAAATTCATAGGTGATTTAGTTATTACAGAGAGAAGTGCACACGGATGAATCAGCATCTTTAATATATATATATATATATATATATATATATATATATATATATATATATATATATATATATATATATATATATATATATATATACATATTTTTTACATCTATAGAGCCAAATAATAATAAGAATTTCACTGTTAATTCAGTTGGGGGCTTGTACGAGCTAAATTAAATTGTATAATACATGTGAGCTCGCTGTTTGTGTTGATACAAGTAGCCAAGATGGCGGTTTTGTGATGTGTCGATCGAACAGTGTTTCACAACATTACAGATTTATTGAGGGCTATTGTTACTGCTCCAGGTACATTTTTGTATGTACCTGCAAGGATACTTGGAGAGGAGATGGGCACCGCCAAGCAAACCTCTTGCCCACTGAAATGCTATGATGGAAAGTCAACTCAGTAATAATTTGCCGGATCGGCCGATGCCCGGATTAACAACGACCGCGCTCTCATTGCCCCCTGAGAGTGATAAGTCAGCGAATGGGGTACAAACACCTGTTTTGAAACTTCCAAGAGAAAGTTTTGTTGTTGGAACTTGGAATGTACGCACGCTATATGCGTGTGGAAAAGTCAAAGAACTAACACATGAACTTGTTAGATACTCGTGGGACATCCTGGGCCTAGCAGAAGTCAGATGGACAGGATTAGGTGAATCAATAACGGATGATGGTCACAAAATTTGGTTTAGTGGAGATGAGTCTAAACATCAGCATGGAGTAGGTTTTATCGTACATAAAGATAGATTGAACTCTGTCATCAGCTGCACCCCAATAAATAGCAGGCTTATCACCATTCGTATTGCAGCACATCCAAAGAACATCTCCATCATACAGGTATATGCCCCCACTACTGACTATGAGGATGAGGCAATTGATACATTTTATGACAATCTGGATGAAGAAATTAAGAAAATTCCAAAGAAAGATCTTCTCATCGTGTTAGGTGATTGGAATGCTAAAATAGGGCCAGATGCATACGGTCACTGGGCTGGTACAGTGGGGAGATTTGGGACAGGTGAAACCAACGATCGAGGACTAAGGCTACTAGAATTTGCCAGCAACTATAAACTAACCATTGCAAATACACTATTTCCTCATAAGTTATCAAGAAGAACAACGTGGCATGCCCCAAAAACTGAGATACATGGCCAAATTGATTTTATTCTTGTATCCAAAAGATTCAAGTCCAGTATTAATAAAGCCAAGACTAGGACTTTTCCTGGCGCCGACATTGGTAGTGATCACGACATGGTATTGACGACGCTCAAGCTTAAACTTAAAAAGAACTATAATCAAAACAGATGTTCTCAGTTAAGATTCAATTTAGACAAACTGAAAGATCCAGAAATCGCGGGAATCTTTGAGGCAACTGTTGGAGGAAAATTCGCAGCTCTCAACTTTTTGGAAGATGATATCAACTCAATCACAGAGAACATGAAAGACGTGCTCATTGAATCAGCAACAGAAATACTTGGTAAAAGAAAGAAAATAAACAAACCATGGGTTACAGATGACATTCTGAAGTTATGTGATACACGGCGGGAAATGAAAAAGGTTAAGAAAGAGGTTCCTGAAGCAGCATGGCAATACAGTATGGTGAATAAAAATATTAGGAAGAAAATGAAACAGGCCAAAGAAAAATGGGTAGCTGATCAATGTGAGTCCATTAATACGGGGCTAGTAAAAGGTAACAGCAAGGCAGCTTTTGACACATTAAGAAAACTATCAAAACCCCAACAGCCCAGGGTAACTGTCATAGAAGATAGCAATGGGGCTCTGCTCAATGAAAAAACAGCTGTAATGAGAAGGTGGACAGAATATTGTAAAGAATTATATAACTGTAAACTTGACACTGACTTAGGCATATTAAACAACATTAAGTGCGAAAACAGGGAACTCGGAAATGCAGCAATATTACGGGAAGAAGTGGAAGAGGCTATATGTTCGATGAAAGGAGGGAAGTCACCGGGTGTGGATTATCCCAGCAGAGCTCTTGAAATATGGAGGACCAGATATAGTAAAAATCATGACAACAATTTGCCAGAAGATATGGAGTACAAAAAAATGGCCAAAAGAATGGACGCAGTCATTAGTAATACCGCTTCCAAAGAAAGGAAATCTAAAAATGTGCAAGAACTACAGAACCATTAGCCTTATTAGTCATCCAAGTAAGGTGATGTTAAGGATACTTTTGAACAGAATAAAACAGAAATCAGAAGAAATCTTGTCAGAGGAACAGGCTGGCTTTAGACCAAAAAGAAGTACCTCAGAACAAATCTTCAATATTAGATTACTTATCGAAAAACATCTCCAGCATCAACACGATTTATACCATAACTTCATTGATTTCACAAAAGCCTTCGATCGAGTCTGGCATGTAGGCTTATGGCAAGTAATGAGAAAATTTAATTTTGATACCAACATCATAGATATCATTGAAGCACTATACAAGGACGCAAGCAGTGCTGTTTTTGCAAGCAACGACATTGGAGAATTTTTCAAAACAACTGTAGGAGTTCGCCAAGGATGTATCCTGTCACCAGTGCTCTTTAATATATATCTAGAACATATTATGCAGGAGGCTCTCTACGATTATAAATCAACCATATTGATTGGAGGCCGACCTCTGTGCAACCTACGTTTTGCTGATGATATTGATCTGATAGCTGGATCAGAATCAGAACTTCAAGACCTTACCTCTAGACTGGAGAAAGTAACAAAAACGTATGGGATGGAAATTAATATAGAAAAAAGCAAGATATTGGTGAATAGCCATAAGAAACATGTTCCGACCAACATTACTGTGGTGAAGTGGGATGTTATAAAAACTTATAGGGAACTTAGTGTACTGACTGAGATCAGCTGTGAAGGTATCTATATCTATTAAGAGTAGAGTATTATAGATAACCTTACTTGCTACCACATATCTATATATCTCAGTCAGAATTATTCTGGAATAGTGTGATGCTACGTTATGTGTCTAGGGTATGAGTATGGTGAAGTGTAAGTCACAACAACAGACATATAAACAATTTAATTTAATCCACTACTCTTAACAACACTGTGACACTCACATACATATAACACTCTATGAGAATATCTTAAAGAAGTCACTAGTAACGTTTCAAATAACAATATGTATTCAGTGCTGTTAATAATGTATTTGTGTCCTGATTCAAATACAAAGGAACCAGGAATCACAATCAATTTTAATTACAAGTTATGTACAGAATGTATTAATATGAATCTGGTAGTGACATATATTATTACAAATATCCTATGTGTGTCAGTTGTGTAATGGTAGTATGAGGTAATACTGGTTTGGTTTTGTTCAAGCTCTGTTGGTAGTTGTCATCATGACTTCAATAGTTTGTCTTAAGGAAATTAGTATTGGAGATGTTCTCAGTTCCTGATATTAAGACAATTAATTTCCCCTCTTCATATTATTTTTACTAAGTCATTTCAAGATGAGGGGATATAATGTTGAGCTCAGCTGGCCAATTCGCTTATCTGGCGTGATGGCGGCAGGAAAGGACTCCTCTGCTCGAATTCTCCTCTGGGCTCAGGAGACACCTCACTGATAGCTAAAAAGACCAAGGAGTATGCTGTCCGACTCTGGATTCAGCAAAGCTCTGACCAGGTGCTGCTCAGTACCATCAAGACCACTGTCCCACAATTCCTACGAATAAACACAGATACGTTGATTAGCAATGAATTCTGGCACAAACTGGCACAAATTCCCATCTGCTTATCTTCCAGGCTTTTATTGAGCAAAATATAAGCTGGCTTCAACGCACTGATGCTTTATCAAGCTATTTTAAACAAGTGGTTTCGAACTAACGCTCCCAAGTGTGTATATCAGCGAGTCTGACCAATGAGCCCCGTTTCGACAAGTGTTTGAAAAAATGTTACCTTTCCCCGTTTCCCCTAACAACCAAGATAGTATTTATAGCCCGACCAATCGTGGTTAGGCTTTCATTTGTTGCGCTCCAATCAATTTGGAGTTTACATGGTAGGCTATTTCTGTAACGTAAATTTTTTTCAAACACGTTAAAAAAAAAATCTTATGAGCAGAAATGATTTTATGCTGTCAGGCACCCCCAATATTTTATTTTGGGTATAATTTATTAATTCCTGGACTATTTGCGTAACGTTTTACATATTATTTGTCAGCAAGCCCTAAGGAACCCAAAAATACAAATTTAAAGGAGCTACGTGGCTGCATTCAAAATATGCAATTTCTTCTACCTCCTGTTTCGAAGATGTGCTGTCTGGGTACTGTTATGTTTTCAACCGTAAACCCATCTAATGTTATCTTTTCTAATAAGAGTTTTTTTATGATTTATAAACCTAACTCTGGGAAAGGGTAGTGTATTTTATCACTGTCCGTCTGAAAAAAAATTAGTGCATGTAGACTTACACGCGTGATGCATGCGTTCCTGATTTTCAGCCCTCCCCTCTCTCTTTATCCTTTTGTCCATCTGTTCGTTCGTTTTGGTAACGCAGTATAATTAATGTTAGGATTAATTTAGGTCATTACGCAGTACGTCTCAATGTTTTTCTTAGAAATGCAGCACACGTTTCATTGAAGAAGGCGGGTAATAATACAGTAAGCTTTTATATCAACGTGAAAGCGTTACAATTTGCAGACGAAGCAGAAAACAAGGGGGATTTCGAGTACATTCTTTGTGACAGCACTGTTATTTTACCATTGCTCTTCTCTTTATTAATTTTATTTGTTAGGCTTCATATTTACCTAATAATTTATATATGTGGATTAGAATATTTCATGACACCTCCCCTCTTAAAACAGACATTATATGTCAGTCCTTTATTCTATATACACATAGAGAAATTTATTATTATTTCTGGGGTTTACGGTGATTCTCATCACACGGATGGCGGCTTAAAAAAATCAGCTCCCAAATTGGTTTTTCCAGATATATACTCAATGCTAAAATTATATGGAGCCAGAAGCAAAGACCATCGGAGTAACCTAGAGTTCTCATGCTTAGCCTGTGCTAAAAACGATAAAGGTTTGTGATCTGTTTGCAACTTAAATGCCTTCCCATATAGATAAATATTGAATTTCTTTATTGCCCATATTACTGCAAGACATTCTTTTTCGCTAGTTGAGTAGTTGATTTCAGCTTTATTCAACTTTCTGCTAGCATATGCCACTGGGCTTAATTCCCCATCCAATGCATCTGATTTCTGTAGTAGAGTTGCACCCAGCCCAATATTACTTGCATCCGTCCTTACTATGAATTCTTGACTTAAGTCAGGTAATTTCAAAATGGGTTTACTTGTGAGCTTTTCCTTCAACTCTTGGTAAGTCATTTCACATTGTGGAGTCCATGTAATGCGATCTGGATGTCCTTTACGTGTCAATTCAGTTAACGGTGCACATATGGAATTAAAGTTTTTGATATACTTCTGGTAGAAACCACATAAGGAGACAAAGGATCTCACGTCCTTCTTGGTTTGTGGTCTCGGGGCTTTCTGTAGTTTCTCTAAATTCTTTGGGTCAGGGGTCATGTTTCCCTGATAAACTGTGTGTCCCAAAAATTCCAATTCTTTACATCCAACGCAACATTTGGTTGGTCGGGCTGTTAAATTTGCCTCCCTAAGTCGATCAAACAGCATGTTCAGAGAGTCAATGTGTTCCTCAAATGTTTCTGTTGCTATAAGGATATCATCCATAAAATTTGTTATACAGGGATTATTCAGAGGATCCAATAATTTTCTCATCATTCTAGAGAAGACACTAGGCGCATTCTTCAATCCAAATGGCAATCTATTAAACTCATAGTGTCCTTCTGAGGTACTAAAAGCTAGGTATGGTCTAACCTCAGGCTTTACTGGAATCTGATAGTATCCTTTACTCAGATCCACTTTTGAGAAATATTTAGCTTTATTTAGTCTGGCAAACAGCTGATTTGTATCCGGCAATGGATCCACCTGTCCTTCTGTAATAGCATTCAGTCTCCTGTAATCTATACAGAGTCTATGTTCTCCAGAGGGCTTCCTTAAGAGTACCACCCCGGAACTATACGAAGACTCACTGTGCGAAATAATTCCTTCCTTCAACAGATAGTCTATCTCTTCCTTCAAAGCTTTTTCCTTAGCAAACGGAATCGAATATGGTTTCATACAGACAGGTGTGGAGTCTATGAGTTTCATATCATATTCCAATAGGTTTGTATGCCCTGGTCGGTCTGTTAACACCTCTGCATGATTATTTAGAACCTGTTGCACTCTCTCTTTCTGAGTTTTCGTTAAATGTGTACTGATTTTCACCTGTGCTGCTGTCTCACAGGGGTGTAATGGATATTCAAATGATGAAAGTGGTTCCTTTTTCATCTCCATGGCGATGGACAAGGTCAACAAGTGTGTCTCTTCCTGATGTTCTCTTTCCAAATATTTCTTCAGGAGATTCACATGATAGATTTTTTCTTTCCCCTTCTTATCTATCTTATAATTTGTTCTAGACACCTTCTCTAGAACTGTATATGGACCCTGCCATCCAATTTGTAACTTATTCTGACTCCCGGGCAAAAGAAGCAGTACTTTCTCTCCCACAGCCAAATTTCTGTCTTTCGCCTTCCTGTTATAATAGGCAGCATGTTTCTTCCTGGCTTGTTTCAAATTTTCATTGGTAAGTTTCCAGCCAGTTTTTAACCGAGTGGTCAGCTCATTCACATACTGGTATGAAGATGTAATGTTTTCCTCTGCCTTTTCATCAGTCCACGTTCTTAACATAGCTTCATATGGACCTTTAATTGTGTGGACCTATTTGTCCATGCACCGGTATGGTCTCTTCCACTCGAAGCTTTATAGTGATGATTTTTCCTCCCAGAATTATCATTCACAAAACGACCGCTACCAATTTTTTTCTTGGGGCTTTCTCCCCACTTAAAATTCTTGATGAGAGATTTCCTCTCTACATCCTCTTCCTCCAGTTTGTTTAAGTCCGATTGAGGGATTTTCGGCTTATCCTGGGGTAAGACATCCTTTTGCACTCTCCGCATAGTGGCCATTGTAAAACAGTTAAGTGAAGCTTGTCCGTGAAAAGGGGCTTCCCATTCCATTTGGTCCACTTTATCAAATCTATTTTTCCTTTTATTGTCAGGCCTGATTTTGCCCCATGGCGTGTCCAGGTCCTGATCCATGTTCCCACTTGTGGGTGTTCCCTCATGTGCTATGCTACACCTTTCTACAAAGTTCTCAATGTCCCATCTTGCTTTGGGCCAATAATAATTGTGAGCCACCTTTTGAATGATGGTACCTATCTTCTCATGGTCCCCATCTGGTTTCACATGTAGGCTCCTTATTAAGTCTGCCCTATATCTTTTTGGAAGAACCAGCTGTCCGTGACCTTTGGATCTAGCTCCAGTCTTCCTATACATCAACTTGTTTTTCATGTAAAAATCTCCCTTGCCTGGAGTTGTATGACAAGTTGACAATTTTCTGAAACAAGGCTTGAGTGTTTTATCCCCAGCCTGTGCCTTCCTCATCTCTTCTGGAGTGGTATCTAACATAATATCCTCCTCCTGTCTTGAGGTCGACCTGACCTGAAGGGTTGCCATATACACAGGTTTCCTTCTGCAACGGTCAGTGTCATGATTGTCCATCTGACAATTCTTACACCACCTTTTTCCTTGGTTGAAAGATTTTCTTTCATCATATTTCCTTTCATCGAATTGTGGGAATTTATTTTTATTTTCATACCGTGGCCTATCAAATTGGTGCTTACCTTTATTTTGATCCCTAGGATCAAATTTATTAAAGTTCTGTGGTGCCCTAAAGTTGTCCACCTGTTTCTTTTTATTACCTGTTACCTCTGCTTGAGCTGCTTGATACCTTTCAGCAACATTTAGCAACTCACCCAGCCTCTCTGCACCTTGTTCCATGAGAAACTTTCTCAGGTCTGGAGCCATGGACTCTCTTAGTTGCTCTATAAGGACCATTTCCTTAAGATCTTGGGTTTTCCCCAGAGAAGTCCATTTCTCCAAGTATGTCTCGATTCGTGCAGAGAACTGGTGATAGGTTTCACCTGACAGTAGTTTAGCATTCCTAAATTTTTTCCTGTAAAACTCTGCATTCTTTTCATACCTTAACAAAAGAGCCTGCTTTAGCATGTCATAATTTTCCTGATCACCTCTGCTCATTTTTGCAAAAACTTCATAAGCTGCCCCACGAAGTCCCTGAGATAACTTTAAGCTCCACCTTTCTCTCTCTAACCCATACGTGGTAGCTAATAGTTCGTACCTATTTATATAGCTCTCAATATCATCGTCTTTCTCAACAAAATGATCTAAATGAAAGTTCATAGCTGAGGTCGAGGCTCCCTGAGTAACCGTAGCATCAGAGGCAAAGGGACTGGCACCATTTTCAGGAGCATGGCCTTGAAACTCAAACTCCCTTAGTCGTAACTCATGTTCCCTTTGTAATCTCTTCTCCTCCTTTTCTGCTTCCCTCTCTGCAGCTAATCTCTTCTCTTCTCTTTCTGCAGCTAATTTCTTCTCTTCTCTTTCTGCAGCTAATCTTTTGTCTTCTCTTTCTGCTTCCAATTTCTTAGCCTCTTTGTCAGCCTCAATCTGCAACCTCTTAGTCTCAGCCTCCGCTTCAAATTGTAACTTCTTAATTTCCCTTTCAGCCTCTAACCTTCTTTCGGCTTCTTTTTCTAATCTTCTTTCTTCGCGTTCAATAAATTTGTCACATTCCGTTGTGACATAGGCAACCATAACTTGCCCATCTAATCCTAACTCTTTTGCAGTCTGAACCGCAGCAGATCGAAATTTGGCCAGGTCCGCCATTGTCTATCAGGTAAATTTTTATAATGTCTACCCAACAATTCAATTTCTAACTATATATCTAATGGACAACACAGGCACCGTGAGCTCAACCTTATTTAATTCCACCCAAGGATACCTTTTAATTCTTATATTCCCTGAAGTGAATTACCCCCAATATTTTTAATAGTTAAAGATTCAAAATCCCGGACGAGCACCCAATATATGTGGTGAAGTGGGATGTTATAAAAACTTATAGGGAACTTAGTGTACTGACTGAGATCAGCTGTGAAGGTATCTATATCTATTAAGAGTAGAGTATTATAGATAACCTTACTTGCTACCACATATCTATATATCTCAGTCAGAATTATTCTGGAATAGTGTGATGCTACGTTATGTGTCTAGGGTATGAGTATGGTGAAGTGTAAGTCACAACAACAGACATATAAACAATTTAATTTAATCCACTACTCTTAACAACACTGTGACACTCACATACATATAACACTCTATGAGAATATCTTAAAGAAGTCACTAGTAACGTTTCAAATAACAATATGTATTCAGTGCTGTTAATAATGTATTTGTGTCCTGATTCAAATACAAAGGAACCAGGAATCACAATCAATTTTAATTACAAGTTATGTACAGAATGTATTAATATGAATCTGGTAGTGACATATATTATTACAAATATCCTATGTGTGTCAGTTGTGTAATGGTAGTATGAGGTAATACTGGTTTGGTTTTGTTCAAGCTCTGTTGGTAGTTGTCATCATGACTTCAATAGTTTGTCTTAAGGAAATTAGTATTGGAGATGTTCTCAGTTCCTGATATTAAGACAATTAATTTCCCCTCTTAATATTATTTTTACTAAGTCATTTCAAGATGAGGGGATATAATGTTGAGCTCAGCTGGCCAATTCGCTTATCTGGCGTGATGGCGGCAGGAAAGGACTCCTCTGCTCGAATTCTCCTCTGGGCTCAGGAGACACCTCACTGATAGCTAAAAAGACCAAGGAGTATGCTGTCCGACTCTGGATTCAGCAAAGCTCTGACCAGGTGCTGCTCAGTACCATCAAGACCACTGTCCCACAATTCCTACGAATAAACACAGATACGTTGATTAGCAATGAATTCTGGCACAAACTGGCACAAATTCCCATCTGCTTATCTTCCAGGCTTTTATTGAGCAAAATATAAGCTGGCTTCAACGCACTGATGCTTTATCAAGCTATTTTAAACAAGTGGTTTCGAACTAACGCTCCCAAGTGTGTATATCAGCGAGTCTGACCAATGAGCCCCGTTTCGACAAGTGTTTGAAAAAATGTTACCTTTCCCCGTTTCCCCTAACAACCAAGATAGTATTTATAGCCCGACCAATCGTGGTTAGGCTTTCATTTGTTGCGCTCCAATCAATTTGGAGTTTACATGGTAGGCTATTTCTGTAACGTAAATTTTTTTCAAACACGTTAAAAAAAAATCTTATGAGCAGAAATGATTTTATGCTGTCAGGCACCCCCAATATTTTATTTTGGGTATAATTTATTAATTCCTGGACTATTTGCGTAACGTTTTACATATTATTTGTCAGCAAGCCCTAAGGAACCCAAAAATACAAATTTAAAGGAGCTACGGGGCTGCATTCAAAATATGCAATTTCTTCTACCTCCTGTTTCGAAGATGTGCTGTCTGGGTACTGTTATGTTTTCAACCGTAAACCCATCTAATGTTATCTTTTCTAATAAGAGTTTTTTATGATTTATAAACCTAACTCTGGGAAAGGGTAGTGTATTTTATCACTGTCCGTCTGAAAAAAAATTAGTGCATGTAGACTTACACGCGTGATGCATGCGTTCCTGATTTTCAGCCCTCCCCTCTCTCTTTATCCTTTTGTCCATCTGTTCGTTCGTTTTGGTAACGCAGTATAATTAATGTTAGGATTAATTTAGGTCATTACGCAGTACGTCTCCATGTTTTTCTTAGAAATGCAGCACACGTTTCATTGAAGAAGGCGGGTAATAATACAGTAAGCTTTTATATCAACGTGAAAGCGTTACAATTTGCAGACGAAGCAGAAAACAAGGGGGATTTCGAGTACATTCTTTGTGACAGCACTGTTATTTTACCATTGCTCTTCTCTTTATTAATTTTATTTGTTAGGCTTCATATTTACCTAATAATTTATATATGTGGATTAGAATATTTCATGACAATTACGTTAAATGGGCAAACGTTAGAAGAAGTTAACACTTTTAAATATCTGGGGTCCACTATATGTAGTGATGGAAGATCAAGTAAAGAAATCAAGACAAGACTTGAGATGGCCTCAGCTGCCATGACAAGGTTGAATGTGATCTGGAAAAGTAACATCAGTTTTCCTGTGAAGATCAAATTATACAAATCACTTGTATTATCTATTCTCTTGTATGGGTGTGAGGGCTGGACACTCACTGCAGATACGGAGCGAAGGATTCAGGCTTTCGAGCATAAATGTTATAGAAGAATTTTGCGCATTTGCTATAAAGAGCACAAAACAAATGTCTATGTTAGAGAGAAGATAAACACCTATGCAGGCCACCAAGAACCACTTTTGTCAATAGTGAAACGTCGAAAGCTTGCCTGGTTTGGGCATGTAACTCGTCATGACTCCCTTTCGAAAACGATCCTTCAGGGAACAGTCGAAGGTAAACGGAGAAGAGGAAGGCAGAGAAAATATTGGGCTGATAACATCAAAGAATGGGCAGGACACGGTTTTTCCACACTTGTACGCATTGCTGAGGATAGAGAGCAGTGGAGGACCCTGTCTGCTGATGCTTCCACCATGGCACCCCTACGACCCATGACGGGTTACCGGCTGAGATGATGAATACATCTTCACAAAAGGCGGCGGGCAGATAAAAGTAACATTGCGAAGACACATTTAGCATTGTTCTTGACTTCTGAAATATCTTGTGAAAACTCCCTCGAGATAGAAGATTCATCATCCTTCTATCGGCATATCGGCCAAGAGTAATCTTGTGCGAAGGTAGACATCTTTGAAGACCCACATTAGATACTCTAGGTTTTGGCCCTTGTTGGACCATCACTGCAGAGAAAGGAGAGGCAACCCGTGACACATCTTAAAATGTTATCCTATATGGTTTTTTTATCTTCCAAATTTGTGAGTGGCATCACTGGTAACCAAGTCTCTAACGTTGTGGGGACTAGAGTGGGCTATTGACCTTCTCTTATGATCCCCTGTTCAGGTATACCTCGCTTTATTGTGCTTCGCTTTATTGCGCTTCGCAGATTTTGCGCTTTTTTTAAATTATTTATTTTTATTTATTAGAACGTGCCTTCTTCTTCCGATATATTTTAGCTCTCCACCAGCAAAAAATTACGAATCGCCGAAGGCTCAGATGATGAAGATTAGTATTCTTTTTAACAATAAAGTATTTTTAATTTTACGGTACATGGTTTTTTCGTAAGACCTAGCACTATTGTGCACTTAATAGACAAGTGTAAATATGATTTTAGGCGTTTATATGCACTGGGAAGACAAAAACATGGGTGTGACCCGCTTTATTGCGAAATTCGCTTTATTGCTGTGGTCTGGAACTAAACCCGCAATATCTCCGAGGAATACCTGTACATGTGCTCATGATGAATATCCTACTGTATATTCGACTCGCAAAGAACAAATCCGGAGGCTACAGCGACAGAAGACTAGAAAAGAGTGTGGACGACACGTCCACGTGTCAACACGTATACATGATTTCTAATGCCCTTTGTTGATCGGTTTTAATAGTAAAACAATGCAATATTGTACAGTATAATCCAAAGCAAAGCAACACAAAGTTACCAAGACAGTACAATACAGCGGACAAGAACACAATGAACTATAACGTAACACCGTGCAAAGCAATGCAACACAACACAATCAGTGCAACGTAATATACTATATAAATAAATATATATTGTTGTTGTTGTTGATTAACTAGGGCTGCTGAGCTTGTCGCTCTTTAGCAGTCAATGTCAAGCTGAAGAACCTGCATGTGTTCTGTAGCTGTTGAGTGGTGCTGTATAGAGTGTTTGTGATTGTTGGGGAGCCCGGCAATAGCTGTCGTCTCTCTGTGGAGAGTCCTGGGCAAGTGATATATATATATATATATATATATATATATATATATATATATATATATATATATATATATATATATATATATATATATATATATATATATATATATATATATATATATATATATATATATATATATATACACATTTTTTTTTCTTCTTGGATCCTTAGCCGCAGACTCACAAAACAGTCAGTGACCATCACGCCTAGTGGCGTCTTTTAGGACAGTAACAACTCTCTCCACTTTGCTCGAGCTGTGGCCATCATCCTTCGTGTGATGCTCCAACTCTGGTTCAAGCTTGTTACCTCATTCTCCACAGTCCTCCACTAAATTTATTTTATGATGGCCTCTTTTTCATCTTCCTGCTGGGGTCAATATCATAGCAGTTTTGACGAAGGCGTATGAGCGCCAGGCCTCTGACAGTGCCCGGGACCCACAGAAGCAGGAGTCCAATATACCACAATCTCCATCTCTAACCTAGTCAAGTAAAAACCGCCCTGCCGTCTGCTCTGAGATGTTGTAAACTAACATTGTAATAGTGGTTTGGTTTGAAGGACCATCTTCATCGCACACGGACAACTCCATCAGTGCCCCGATCTCATCCCTTAGATCATACAAGGAGGATTTCAGCACAATGCATGAACTCCGTAGCACCCGTGAGGATCCTAGTGTATGTATAGAGGAACTACACGTTCTATAAATATACAAATTATATAAATATTTTGTGAAAGGTTGGTTTCCTATGTAACCGGACTGGTTACAACATCAATGCAAGAATGTGTATGACCGGGTCAGTTGGCCAGTCAATTGTGTTGTGCGCAGGTAAATATTTTGACGACAGCTAATCCTTTATACGTTTCTGTTCAAGTCGTTACAGGCCTTCCGCCTGAGATGGAAATTCTTGACTGAAGTTTATTTTTCTTCCCAAATTTCGTTCTTACCCTTTTAGGTTTAGTGATAAGCAATACCTCGTATAATGGTTTGTTAAAAGATCCATCTGTGACATTCCAAATAAAACACAGCAATGTAGAAATTCAATCAGAGTTTATTTTTGATGTCATTAGACAAGCACTGCAAATTTCACAATGAAAATATATATCCACAAGGAAAAATATATCCACAAGGAAAAATATATCCACAAGGAAAATATATCCAACAGAATAATATAAAAACTTGTCTTGATAATCTCAGAGACGAAGCTCACCTAACGCTAAAACTGCCTAGCAAAAATTTCTATCTATATAATCATGTCTATCGCCCACATCTCTCCTTTTTATACAGCTCCTGTCTTTTTCCCGCCTTTTTCCACACGACTCATTCTTTTTTTTCACACGTTACAATTATCTACATTTGCACACGTTTTCTCAGTTTCTCGACTTTTTCCACACGTCTCTCTCTCTCTAAACAATGGAAAAAACCCAAGAATTCACAACATTCATTTCACACTTTCCACGCATTCATTATTGTTCTATGAGACAGCTATACCATGCCTCTCATCGTGGTGACTGCCATCTGAACCTAAAATTTATATTGCGTTTTGTGCAAAAACGCCTTATCTGCTTAACGTCTGTTATTTTTATTCTAACACGTATAAATGGTAGTGTATGCCAAGCGGTCACACCTAATTTTTTAATTTTGCCAGGACCGCGGCCGTATGGCCTACTCTTTACGATTTCAAACTGCTGAGGGATTTTTTACGTGCGCAATTTGCACAAGGGACCTCCTTTTTTTCCAACGTATCCGAGAAGGCTAGGCATCTAACCTCCCAGGAGATCAGAAGGGAGTATGATATCATTAGGTACCACTGGTTCTGAATCCGGAGCCTTTAGAGTTATAGGCGAACGTCATACCTCTCAGCCACTCCGACCCTAATTTTACAATAGAGTTAATTTTACACGTGCAGTTCTTTCGCGATTTACGCCAGGGTTTCGTCATGAAGACGCGAGTGTGATTTGAGACTGCAGCAAATTGAAATTTTTTTCTTTATAGAAATTATTACGTTACAATTAGCAAAGTAGATTACAACATTTAACAAATTAACGAAGGTGTTCATTTAAAAAAAAAGAAAACATAGCAAAACGAACATCAAACATAAGAAATATAAAAAAAAAAACTTGTACATTTTTATAAAAGTAGTGATCTTTTTTTCTTCTATTTTTGTCGTATTTTCCCAAGCTCGTGTCATTTCCAATTCGCATAAATTGAAATCCTATAATGCTCGAATGCACAGTAATAATTTAACTCAATTTGAAAGATAATTCGTGTATTTCTTCTCGATTACCATCATCAACTCAATCTTAAAGATATTTCTTGTATTTCTTCTCGATTATCATCATCAACTCAATCTGAAAGATAATTCTTGTATTTCATCTCGATTATCATCATCATCTTTCCCTTTTTACTCCCTGTGAGTCATCGCCACAGCTTGTCCCCTTTCCGAAAGCTTACATAGCATTCTTGTTCTCTTGTAGTGGTGGCTTCTGTAGCAATTATTTTTAAACGGCGAGATGTCACCTATTCACAAATTCATGCTAAGACCTTGTGCCGACATTCTTGAGGGAATAGTACTCATTTCTAGATTTGTTTTCCTACTTTATTTTACAGTGGCATTCACAATTCTCACGTGACTATACAAAAATGCCACTCAAATTTCGTCGTAATGATACCATATCGTTAGAACAACAGAAAGCGCATATCAGAGAGTGTCAAACTAGCAATGGATATCACAGAAGTGGGGAATTTCACGCGAAGATGAAGGGTCAAGGTCACTGACAAGACAAACTATACGTGAACACATGCGTCAACTTCAGTCACGTGTCATTCAGACAGTATTCAGTCTGATAAGATGGACGTGACAAACAAGGAAGTATTAAATGCGGATGTGACGATGGTAACCATAAAAAGCAATGGTAGTACCATAACTGGTACTGCCGTAGGGGAGACGAAAGAACGAAATCTTTATCTCATCAGGGTAAAGAAATATGCTTTATTGCCTTTTTTTTTTTTTTTTTTACATTTCTGCCTAGCCGAGTGTCCAATTGTCTAAGCGTTTAGAGCACTTGCCATTAGCGGCAAAGTTATCGGGTTACATTATCGAAAGCTGGTAGAGTCACGTTCCCTTCTTCTCAGCTGTAAATGGGTACCTAACTGCTCTTGAGTTAGGGATCGTAAAGGCAGCGAGAAAGATAACTGGTCAACCAACCCAGTAAAGCTGGACCTAATTTATTAACGTCTCCTACATTTTACTCACCTACGACAGTTTCTGCTTTGGGATTAACTTTTTTGTTGCTGCTTTCCTGATATCCAATTGTTGTTGTTGTTTAACTAGGGCTGCTGAGCTTTTCGCTCTTTTGCAGCCAATACCATGTAGAAGACTCTTTGGTATTATCTAAAATGTAGATCTAGGCATTTCATATGGTTTTTCTGCCGTTCTGAAACGTGTTCTACTGAAGTCATGATCTCCCGTTTCTCCAGCTTGGGTGTCATTTAAAGGATCATTATATCTGCTCCCAAGCTAGGAGGAAGAAGCGCATGGCATACTGTATTTTCCCCGCCATCCAAGAGGGGGCTCTCCAAATATGCAGAGCTAAAATAATGTGCTCTGGTTCTGGGCTCTCCCAAGGAATTGTCACGTCCTACACAAAGCAAGTTCTTTGCTTCCCCTGCCCATTATGGGCTCATAGCGAGATCATCCTGCATGCAGCCAACCAGGTAAACGCAAGAGTTACGTCTGGGGCTCGTGACTCCTCCAAGCTTAGTGTGCAATGCTGGGTTCTCAACAAGTTTCACCTCAGGGGGAATCCCTGGAAGTGTGTGGAGGATTTCAAGAGTTAATGATGGTGGAACTAGCCTCGCAGACAGGTTCAATTTCAATACTGTAGCATTGTGCTTAGCTGGTGGTCATACAAAGATGACTCCAGATATGCCTCCATGCATCCGGACCTGCAATAATGCAGTTCTAATAGTGTTTTCAAATTTAAAACACTTTTGACTTTGACAGTAAATAGAAGTGTTAAAGATTTCCTCTTAACAGGTCTCAACTTTAAGAAGTGGGGTGTACATTTCCCTTACTCGGCAAACCGCAGACAATTAATTTGTACACGTTTACATGCATCATTAATGCTAACAGAGATAAACACATTCTCACATATATTAGTAGTTTCTGAAACGAATTACTTTCTTAAATTATTCTGTAGCAGAACAACGTATTCTAGCTTTTAACACATAAAACTAACTAAAGAAAAAAAAAATCGTATGTGTGCTCACAGTGATAGACATGTTCACATGTTAAATAAATGACTTTGTTACATACTTCTGAAGTAGAATAGTATATTAGTACATTCTCACATACATAATATCGTATAATAATCAAAATCATTTTCTTTTTTGCTCCTTATTGAGCATAGAAGCACCACTACAGCTAGTACCATTGCTGCACTCCTGCATGAAAACATTCACACGTTCTTGTAACGATGGTTTCTGTAGACATTTGTTTGACATGATGAGGTTGCCAGTCTCACGATAAACCTCATATTAGTTGCCTTCTGCGACATGCTTAAGGGAGCAGTAGGACCTTTTCTTTCTTTGTCTCACGAGAGACCCTCGGGATCTACAAATATCGTATAAGATAACATATACAAAACTATACTTACAAAGGCAAGAATTTTATCTTGGAAAAAGGGGGATAGGGTAAGGGATAATAAAAACTAATTAATAAAGATAATATATAAAAATCTATACATACAAATACAAGAATTTCATCTTGGAACAAAAGAGATCCCCCTGCACACCCAAGTAGAACAGTCCCAACTAAGATGGTTTGGCCATGTCTGCAGAATGGGCGAAGATCAGCTACCACGACAAGCATGGAAAACAAAGAGCCAGGGATCCAGACCCCCAGGACGACCCAGAGTCCACTGGGAGGACAACATTAGACAATCTTTGAAGGACCGAGGACTAGAATGGAACCAGGCCAGGAGGAAGACAGCCGATAGGATAGTCTGACGCTCTCTCTTCCAAACCTCTACACCTCACGGTACAAGGGAAACGACTAAGTAACAAATGAGATAAGGGAAGGGAAAATAAAATTTAAAAAAAAACACAAAAAGGCAAGAATTTAATCGTGGAACAAGGGAAACAGGTAAGGAGACGTTGACATAGAAGTGAGGTGTACACAGAAGAAAGAGATGTGGAGGAGAGCACATAGATAGTAGAGTGTTGACTCATACCTACGTTGATCACATTAAGGAAGGCCAGGTTTAGCGCTGACGAGTGATATAAGGGCAAGGTCAAATACATCACTTCCTTTGACGTGAAGCCTACAGGACTGTAGGAATGGCTACAAAGAATGGCCTTCTTGTGGCTGATAATGGCCGGCTTGGGCAGTCCTGACAATAAAAAGAAAAGAGGTTTGCGAATTATGTTTTTTGTTCTAACATTGTTTTGATTTTTATTAATGTAGTTTTAAAGTACTTTCTTCATATCTTATTACATAATAAACAAACAAAACAAAATGGCCCATGTGATGTGATTTACGTGTATCAACAGTTTTTTTTAATGGTGAAGACACTACAAAGATGGAACACTTTTTTTTTGAGTCGAATCCTCAAGTACTGATATTACTAGACTACGAGGTCTGTTATATTTGGATATGTGCCCTAGTATAACCGACGGACCTTGTGTTTAGGTTGAACTGTGCGCGCCTCTCTAAATCGAGGTAAAACTCCTATTAAAAGTCTAATCCTTTTTAGATTTGTTATTTAATTATATTTACATGATCGATGTAACCTTTTTTTTCATTATGCATGAATTTTGCCTTATTGTTTTATCATTTCAACCTGCAATAAGTACATCGGTTATATTAAAACGTATGTTCAAATACAAATGACTTTTAGATCTGGGATTTTGCTGCAGTATTTTTAAAATCAGTGTAATAATTTTTTTAATCTTCTATTTTTTTAATTATGCCTCTTATACACGAAGCGCGCTGATTCACCCTTGACAAAAGGACTGTCGGTTATTTTGTTTGAGACATCCGGGAAAATAAAACTGTGAGGATGTTTGAGAAAGGATTCTTAAATGAGTGAAAATCTATTCTACGTACCACTTTAGTCGACATACCTCAGCAAATATCTAGAAGATAAGTAAATTGGGCAGGCAAAACCTTATGAAAATAAAATGAACCTTTTTTTTTAATTTTGTTGTTTCAACATAAATATTTGTTTTTAATCGCACTTAATATATTAAATCAGTATTATATCAGTATTGGAACACGCGAAGTAATAACAAATATTTGTTGAATAATAATCTCAATAACTTGGTGGGATCTGCAGCTTCGTCCTCCCAGGTGCTGGATTTAGGTGCAGGAATTTCATGTCTCTCTTGCGCACAATTGTGAAGCTCAGCTGCGATCGCCCGACTGATTTTTTGCGATCTGCCTGTTGTCCATAGAAACTATCCGATTATTGTCAGACTCGCTCACGCCTGTATCCTAAACGATATAAAATAATGAGACCGCACCCTGGCCGAATGACAACATCAGGCAACTCAACAAAATGATAAATACGGGCACCATTTTGACGACTAAATGTCAAGTAAGGCTATTGTGTGGCTGTGAAAGAAGCAGAACAACAAAATTGACAACCAGAAAAATACAGACTTTCATAGATGGATGCCTGAGCTAACTAACAGGATATGACAAAACCACTAGAGTGAAACTTATGGAAATAATAGACAAACACTAGTGGAACAAGGTGTAAGGGGACAAAGCTGGCGTTGGATAGAACACTCACGAAGAAAACCAGTTAATAGCAATGCAAAGCAGACCGCAGACCCTGTATTGGAATCCCCCTAGAAAAGGAGGGATATTAAAAAAGACACGGAGAAGAGGACTGGAGATAGATATGAAAGAAATAAAGACGACACGGAAAGACTTTGTACGAGTGGCACATGACAGGGTGGCACTTGACAGGGTGGCTTTGCGTGTGTTTGTTGAAAGCAAGTGCTCCACGGACAGGTGAAAGATATTAATGGCGATGACTTTAGCACAGTGTTTCAGCAATGTGTAACATTACCTATGGTTAAGCAGGCTTTAGAAGACCTTCAGAACATACCTGTGGTTAAGCTAGTTTTAGAAGACCTCCAGAACCTACTTGTGGTTAAGCTGGTTTTAGAACACATTCAGAACCTACCTGTGGTTAAGCTGGCTTTAGAAGACCTTCAGAACCTATCTGTGATTAAGCTTGTTTTAAAACACCTTCAGCGCCTACCAGTGGTTAAAGCTGGTTTTAGAACACCTTCAGAACCTACCTGTGGTTAAGCTGGTGTTAGAAGACTTTCCGAACCTACCTGTAGTCCCTGATGTAAAAATAAAAGCGCAACAGTCTGACAGTTTGACACCAGATCGCGAGGAGGCAGGAAATTGGTCATCGGTGACTTGTGACATCTGTTCGCTGAAACTTGGCAGGTCAACACTGTTGTCTAGGTTGTAAACGTACAATGGGATGTCGAGTTCAGGCTTCAGACTACACACACGTCCAGGGATGCTGTCATCAAGACCTGGAAAGACGTTCTTACGGTTTAAATGCTGGATTTAAGTGAATACAGTAATCCGATTTTGCCCAAATGTCTATCGACTCGGCAACCAATTAAGTCGCTCATGTCGTTAGGGTTAAGGTTAACGTTTGTGTTCCTAGCCATAAATCTTGCCCATACCCCTTATTACTACGTCTCTAAATTCTTATAAGACCTTATTGATGTGGGGACTTAATTGGTTACTTGATTGATATACATTTAGGCGAAATCGGACTACGTCACACTGAGTTTAATTTCACTCAAAGGCGGTTGTGTGTGGTTGTCTATAAAGTACAGGTAAAGTACAAGTATGTGTGTATGTGGCATACACACAAAGGTGACTAACATGAGGTTGTGCATGATGCTGGAAACTTAATCATGTGAGAGAAATTGCCACAGAATCCACTGCTGCAAGAACACGTGACTGCTTGGTGCAGACTTCCTTCAAAGAGGACCAGCTGCAGATGTGGCTCAATGCTGTGTAAGAAGTCCAAAGAAAAATGTTGATGATAGTGATGATGATAATAATGATGATAATGATGATGATGTGTTTATGTGTGCGTGTGTATGTGTGTCACAAAACGGTGTGCGCTCTCTCATGTCCACTGCGACAGGATTGCATTACATTCCTGTGCGAGTGATATTTTGTTATTTCTCTCTTCCCTGCCGTTATTTGTCAACACAGAAAAGTCATCCGAAGGCCATTATTTACATAACTTTCACACTTCAATTCACTTCAATTCGCCGGTCCATCCCTGAGGGAATAATTGGATCACAAAAACATGACGGTCCCACATTTGATCTCAGGTGAAAGGCTAATGTTTCCACAAGATGGGAATAATCCTTTACAATTCTACAGAATAACACGCTTGCATATTGGAGGTGCGGATAAACCACGAAATGTCTAGACAAGACGGCCAAATTGCGCCGACCCAATCTGGGAGGACATGTTGAAGTATGAGAGACGTGACTTGACCAAGTAACAATCGGATGTTTACAGCCCAATTTTAGAAAAGTAAAGTTTGAATTTTGCACTAAATGAGTCATGCAAATTATGTCATCATAAAGTGCCATATATTTAAACGTTCCAATAAGATTGGCTGATACTGTGAGGCGCGAATAACAAGTGCGTCGATTAGGCGTTTGTACCAACAGCCCAGAAAAGCGTGGGCAGAAAACCTACAATATAATCTGACAATTTTTGCAGGTCTAGTTGACTGTGAGAATCGCTTGCCAAGACGACAACCTGACCTGCCAGAGTGAAGAATAAGATCAGATTTCCATTATCAGGACCGGAGTTTGTTTGAGGATCTTGACAATAGAAAATTCTACTATTTTAACAAGGAAAACGGAATCTGAGGAAACTGAAACACGGAGTCAAAGTGGGAATTCATTGTTAAAGTAACGACCCCTAAGAAGACGTGTAAAAGGCCTAATCCAGTGCCTTTATTTCTCTGAGCAAAATAGTCTGTGAACAAATTTGAAGCAGAAGTGAGTTGAGCGTCTGCAAGAGAGATGCGGCTTGTGTTGGGAAGTGAGCGGACGTATGTGTTTTGAGCTCATGCAGTATTCTGTGTTTTTCCTGAATTATTCCATCACCAGGACATCAATATACTTGGTTGAGGTGTCCCTGGCTTATTCTAGTAAGGAAATGTGTGCCTATTCATAAAAATGTCCAAAGGACGATATTAAATAAGTTTGAATGATTGCCAATGACCATCGTTTATAGGGAACGGACTGGACATACATACCACTGCATTTGCCTTTGGGGCTATATATATATATATATATATATATATATATATATATATATATATATATATATATATATATATATATATATATATATATATATATATATATATATATATATATATATCTTACCATGGAGCCGATTGGCAAACCTAATAAACTGCATGTTTGTAAAATTGTGAAGGAGGTGTTGGTCCGCTCAGTACAGTTATGCTGATTTCATGTTGTGTGACTACCCCCAGAGTCTATCTTGGCCACGGAGAATATCTCCGGAATAATTGAACAATAACGACACGTAACAGTTTTGGTGGCCTCAAGCCGGGATCTGAACATGTGATGTGGAACTGTTAAAAAGTATTTTCAAGTTATTTTTCAAAAAAAAATTTCAAGTCGGTGGCCTTCATTTTTTCAAGTGAAGTAAAGTTTTTCAAGATGGTGGTGCTGATCGGCTGCAAGTGTGATTACTGAATCGAACCCTAGTCACTGCATATCTGTTGAATCGTGTTTCCCTGAGGCAGAAGCTGGACCCAGGAGGATTTTTTCCATAAGACAGATAAGTGAATTTCTTGATTCATACAGTTTGAGTCTTGAAGAATCTCATTTGACAGGGTTCTTTTTTATTATATGTTCTATGAATATTTGTATTTACATGTTTGTGTGATATGCGGGTTGTTGGCGAGGGAACCATTAATTCACAATACCAATCCTATGGTCGTGAATTCTTGATTGTTCTATAGGGTTTGGTGCATGGTTTTCTCGGATAGTGGGGTCGGCATTACAAAGTCGTGTGTTTACTGCTACTACTGAGATTATCATTGCCATATCTGTTTGCTGTTTTGCCCTGTTTATTTGTAAATTTGTATTTATTGTCAGGTTCGTTGTATTTTATTTAGTTTATTCTTTATTATTGTTTGTGAGATTTGTGAACCTTATCTTGCTATCATTCATTTATTAGATGTATTACATGTTGTGACATTGTGGTTGTAGTGTCATAAGTGTGGTAGAGCCAATTTTTTTTCATTTTGCTACAGTTCATACATTTCTGCCTTGGTTTATTCATTTATATTTTCTTGGGTTGGCTCTTTCTACTGTTCTCATGTAATCTTGTTTGTACCTCTAATTTTTTTTCTCCTAATATACCATCTATAGTTTAATGCAGTTGGTTGATATTGAGTGGTGAAATAATTGTTGCTGTTATTCCTCACATACTACAAATATATATTGATTATAGTATTATTGGACAATTTGGAGCCACAATAGTAGTAAATTATGGCTACCTTGGATTAATTTATCAAGCTTGGAAAAGACTGTGGTATGGAGGGTGAAGCTTTAAGAACTTTTGCATTCAATAAGCATGCAATGGAAATCAAGAGATTAGAAGACGTGGCAAGAGATCAGAGACTCTTGGCTAGGGAGAAGAAAGAAAAAGAATTAGCTGAGAAGAAGAGAGAAGAAGAATTAGATAAGAAGAAAAGATAGGAAAAATTAGCTCTTAAGCAAGAGAATAAAATAAGAGTACATGAACTTGAGGAGAAAAAATTGGCACATGTTCAGGCAGAAATGATGGTACAACAAGCTCAAGCAGAAATAAGGGCAAAACAGGAGCTTGAGGAAAAAACATTGGCATACGCTCAAACAGAATTGGCCTATGCTCAAAGAATGGCAGAAATTGAGTTGGAAAAATTAAAATTTCAACATCAACAGGTTAATCCAGCAGGTGAGGAGGCTGGAAAGAAAGACCATGCCTCTACTTTTAAACTAATTTGCCCAAATTTAATCCCACTATAGACGATATTTCATGCTTTTTAAATATATATGAAACATATTGCCATGAGTTTAAGATTGATAGAGCTACATGGCCCAGCAGGTTAATGAGTTTATTAGTTGGTGAGGCTCTTACTGCAGTCTGCACCATGGATGATCATATTAGAAATTATTATAATGCTGTGAAGGCTTTATTGCTAAAAAAGTATCAACTGGAGGAAAATGGTTACAGATTAAAACTTAAATCATTGTTGCCTGATTCAACCAAGGATTTTGCTGAATTTATTTCATCAATTAAGCTTTGCTTTTCTAGGTGGGTTGATCTGTCAAAAATTGATAACACTTTTGATGGACTGGCTGACTTAATTTTAAGAGACAAAGTGCTGTCTTCGGTCAGTGGTGGCTTTTTGCCCTTTTTGCAGGACAGAAAGCCTGAAACGTTGGCTGCTGTAGAAAATCTTGGACGACAATACCAAATGGCACATCCTGGAAGAAATCTTGGCAGGGCTAACATAAAGGATGCATTGCCAGTGGCATCAGCTAGAACCATGATGTCCAATCTACCCAGACAAAGATCAAATAGCATGGACATAAATTTTCGATTAAATCGAGATAATAACACTGGATCTTTCAGAGGGAGGTATAATTTTAACAATAGGTCACAACAACCTTAAAGGAATTTCCATTTATATGATGATGGATATATACCTCAACAATCATCTTTTAGACTTAACAGGGATTGGAACAGAGGTGGATATAATTTCCAATCAAACAGAGGCCAAAGGTCATTCTATGGAAACAATGTAAATAATTACAACAACAGAAGTTCTCAACAGAACAATAACTTTCGACGTTCTATAAATCCTGAACATTCCAATGCAGTTGTGCATCAAAATGATAATAATACATTTCAGAATAACAATGTTGCTGCACATGGAAATGCATATAGTGTGGACTTGTCAAATAGTTCAGCTACAGGGAGTACCTAGGCTTCTGTGTGGACATCCTTTGCCAGTCATGTCCTCTTATGATGGGGCAGGCTCACTAGTGTTTAATAGGGTTTAGTAAACAACCAACTTGTATCAGTGCTCAGGGACACTGGATGCACTACTGTTGGAGTGCGAAGGTCATTAGTGGACCAATCTGAGTACACAGGCAAAGAAGTCAAGTGCATTACATTCGGGGGCACAGCTGAATTTTATCCAACTGCTGAAGTATTCTTAGATTCCCCTTATTTTACTGGAAGGACTCTCGTTTGCCTGTTGGACAAACTAATTGCTGGAATAACTCTGGGGAATATCCCTGGTCTTCATGAATGCACTAATGATGATATTTTAAAATCGGAACAGCATCATTTGCTTATGGCAAATGCTGTCACTACTAGAGCTCAGTCTCGTGCAAAATTGAATGAACAGGTCCAGATTGAGGAGATGACTGATGAGGTGATGAATGACGAGAGGGTGACTGAGGAGGTGGTGACTGATGAGATGTCTGATAAGGAGGAGACAGATGAGGATGATTTACATGTTGAACTTATTGACAAAGAATCATTCATACAGATGCAAAATAAAGATGATTCATTAAAAAAAAGAAATTTTCATGTTGCCAAGTCTGATGATGTGGTATTTAATGATAATTCTTTGCACTGGTACACAATCAAGAATGGGATCTTAATTCGGAGTTTCCAGGATTCCAAATCAGTAAAAAAACGAATTATCGTACCTACTAGTTTCCGCCCATTTGTCTTACGGCATGCTCATGATGTTAATTGTGTGGGTGATTTAGGGGTAGCCGGTACAAAACAGAGGGTTTTGTCTCATTTCTTTTAGCCTGAGGTGACAAGGGATGTGAAAATCTTTTGTCGCACGTGCAAAACTTGCCAAGATGTGGCAGCTAAACGCCCCAAGCATAATGCGCCTTTCCAGGCATCAGATATATCTTTGCGTCCATTCGCAAAAATGGCAATCGACCTTATATGTCCATTACCAGTCACGTCAGCTAGAGGTCATCGTTATGTGCTAACATGCATTGATATGTGCTCCCGCTGGCCAGAGGCTATTCCTCTGAAAAAAATATCCGCTACAGATGGTCCTGACGCGCTATTTTTAATTTTCAGTCGATTGGGTTTTCCAGAAAACATATTATCAGATCGGGGAACTCAGTTTATTTCTGACTTTATGACTCAGGTTATGAGAGAGTTTGAGATAGATAGATCTCTTAGTAGTGTAAAGTACTCTATTGCGAACGGGAAAATTGAGAGGCTTAATCGCTGTCTTAAACAAATGCTAGGCAAGGTAACTGCGAAATACCCGCAGGATTGGGATAGAATACTCCCAGCGGTATTGTATCGCTTACCGGGAAATACCGAACGAACATACTGGATTTGCGCCGTTCGAATTAGTCTTCGGTGAAGAAGGTGTTGGTCCGCTCAGTACAGTTATGCTGATTTCGTGGTGTGTGACTGCCCCTAGTGTCTACCTTGGCCACGGAGAATATCTCTGGAATAATTGAACAGTAACGACACGAAACAAAGGTGTTGTCTTTTTACACGGCCAAAATAGTTTAGCTGTCTAATTTTGATTTCCTTCATTAATTCTCTTTTCATTCCTAGATTTTCTAGGACCTCTTTAAAAAAACCCTACATAAATTCTGGTCCTTACATTGAAGAATGAAAAGGAAAAATGCAAGTCAATCCATCCCTAATATCAAACGTTCTACAGGATTAAGCCTGACGACGGACGAAGAGAGGGAAAGAGTATTAATCAATCGATTTGTGGAACAAACGGATAAAGGTGAAAAAAAGTGCCCGCCTGAAAATAAAGGACAGTGTGCAAAATGCCCTAAGATACCAGATAACTTGGATCTCATTTCTGAAGAGGACGTGGTGTACACATTGAAAACCAGCAGAAACACTGCTCCGGGTCCTGATGGTGTACAATACCATCACATTAAACAGCTCGACGACGCAGTCATTACAAATATGGTGAGCGATTTCAATACCAGCATACAGAACGCTGAGATGCCGGAAGACTGGCTATACAGTTACCTTCGGCCACTTCCTAAACCTGGCAAAGACCCCACACTGCTTAACAGCTATCGAATTATCACACTATAGAATGTGTGATAAAATTAACCGTGATACAACGTTAAAATATCTCCAAAGATAAAATGTAGGGATAAAAATAATGCGTAAGCTACTAGACGACATGATCGCCCACGCCGCGGGTCACCACCCGCCATGGAAACTAACTTGTTAGACGTGAAGGCAAAACGTTTACCCTTGGAACGGGATGAGAACAGAGATCAAAAGGAAAAAATATGACTGAACACGTGCTTGAAACTAGCAAGGCTAAAAAGACGCAATTGGTGGGGAAAAGAAAAAAATTCACGTCCCCAAGTTGACACAAGGTAAAGAAATCGACAAAAGGGACCTTAGCTATTATACGCAACAGTCATTTCTTGGACGCTTTTGCGATAACTTAGTGTTACGTGCAGTCTTTGATATCTTGCAATATTATACATTTGTATGCTTGTTATGTTCGCAAATATTTTGTAAACAAAATAGAAACTCTTTTGCTTAAGGAAAAGTCAATATTGAGTTACTTCCCTTGAAAGGAGTTTCAGATTGAACTCCGCGGATGAATCCAGTTTTACTGCAATTTATTCTTTGTTTGGGTAGAAATAGATTGTTCTTGCTTCAGTATATCTATGGCCTGAATTTATGTGTAGTGTTTGTCTAGGTAGGACGAGTCTGTCTTATATCTGTATATCTTTTCATATCTAAGTCGAACTATATGTTCTTTGTCGCTAGAAAGGTCAAAGGCTGTTCAGCGGATGTGTCGCTAGAGAGTTGTGATTTGGCTTCGCCCTGATGGGAGCTGTCGTGTTTTTCTGTATCGGCTTGTCGCCGGGAAAAGTGATCTCAAGATTGATGGGGAAAGTGATAGACGTTTAGACCTATCCTGTATGCTTTACCCCAGTGTTTATTCTTATTGCCAAGAAATGGCAGAATCATATTTCTGATACCAAGGTAACAAAAGCATTTCTTATGAACTCTTAGGAAGCCATCGTTTTCGATAAGCAGACGCACGATTTGTACGTCTGAGAGAATATTTAACTAGATGAAGAAGACATTCATTTCTAGCAGCACTATATCTTGTATGATGAAGTCAATTGTATCATGATAGAATCTACAGAGCCATGAGAACATTTAATGAATGACTAACTTTAATACAGATTCATTGTTTGTATCCTAAAGTGAGTGACAGCTCACGACAGCAGCCATCTTGTATCCAAATATTTTGTGACTTTCAAGAAGAGAAAAGGGATGCCCCGTACTATCGCTTGATGAGTCCAGAGATCACTGCTACAGATGAGAACCCATTACTAGCGGTTCAAAATGATTATATGAAAAATATGTGCTGAACATTATTTAAAGGAATCTTCGCTAGACGAGGTTAGGTCTAGAAGCCATCTTGAATATTGTTTATAAACTGACGTTCTTTGTCAGTAAACTCAGATGATATATATATATGGGCAATACTGAGTGCTTGTCTACTGACATTCCATTGTGCTATGATTCAACGAGTGCCCATGTATCATTGCAAGACCATTTATCAATTGTACCATGATGTATTATGCCAACCTGTAATTTGTCACTGTATCCGTGCTGTCGAATGTGTACGTCCAATTAAACTGTAACAAAAAGTACACAGCAGTGTAAAGGGCAATTTTTACTATCTTGCAATATAATACATTTATATACTTATTATGTTCGCAAATATTTTGTAAACAAAGTATTTCCTTTTTTAAGTGCTTAAGGAGAAGTCATTTTTGAGTTACTTCCCTTGAAAGTAGTTCCGTCATCTTCGATCGGACTCCGCGGACGAGTCTAGGCCTACTGCGATTTATTCTTTGGCTGGGTAGGAATAGATTGTTCTTGCTTCAGTATATCTATGGCCTGAATTTATACGTAGTGTTTGTATGAGTAGGACGAGTCTGTCTTATATATGGATATCTTTACATTTCTAAGTCGAACTATGTTGGTTGTCGCTAGAAAAGGTCAAAGGCTATGCAGCGGAAGTATCGCTAGCAGGGGGTGTGATTCATGGCTGCCATCCTGTCGAGATGTCGAATTTTGTTGTAGCAGGCTTTTTTGCCGAAAAAGTGATCTATAAGTAGATGGGGGAAAGTGATAGTCATTTAGACATGTTGTATGTACTTTACCCCAGTGTTTATTCTCTTTTGCCAAGGAATGGCAAAGTTATATTTCGCATAGAAAGGTAAAACCACAATTTATTATGAACTTGGGCTTCGCCATCGTTGTCGATAAGCAGATGCACAGTGGTACTTTTGAAAAGAATATTTATTCAAAGGAAGATGACATTCCTATGTATCCGCACTAGATTGTATGATATTATTCAATTACCTCTATGAGAGAAGCTATGAAGAAATGAGGACATTTAACGAATGACCAATTTTGGTCTGTATCCAATAGTGAGTGAAGCTCACGAGAGAAGCACAGCCATGTTGAAATCCATATACTTTGTATTTATCGAGTGAGAAAAGGGATGCCTGTACTATCGCTCGATGAACCAAGAGATCACTGCTACATGTGAGAACCCATGTCTGGGATTCCTATATCTTTATGGAAAATATATATATTGAACTTTACGTGAAGGGATATTCGCTAGACGAGGTTAAGTCTAGGAGCCTTCCTATATATATATTGGTTATGGTCTGACGTGCCCAGTCAGTAAAGCCAGATGATTTACATGATGGAACTCTGAATGCTTATTTACGAATGCTCCATTATGATATTTGCCAAGCATGAATGCTAACTTAAGATGATATTCCTGTGATCAACATTATGCTGTCTATGTCGACATTTGTTCCTGTAACCATACACGTACTGTCCAAGTGTGCGTCTCATTAAATGTTATAAAAAGACCACCATAGTTCCAGTACTTCTTGAATTCGAACAGTGTGAGTATGAGTGATGTACTACCAACCTGACAACTCTATCGAATCATTCTACCATTCGCGTACTGACATTCATATACACACTCATTGTCTACACTCACATTCTTGTCAGAGCCTCATCACGTTCCAGGACAAGATGACCTGTATGACCAAAACTGTGCTGGGTTTAATGAGTTGACAATCGTTACACTTTACTACACCAGTCCCAACATCTACATTTATCAACTGGTGGACATTCACGTCATTTAACAAATAAAGCGTGATTCGACAACTACAGAGTTTAACAACTAGTAGCCAGTATGAGTTAACAACTACACAGAGTTTAACAAGCAGTTGGCGTCGATGACTTCCAGCCATACATGAGTGAGAAAAAGAACAGTTATCAACTCTTCGAACTCTTTCATCATTCGCGTATTATACTCTCACTCTATGTCTACACACCACTGCGTAGGTCGAGTTGATATTCCTATTCCTAACAACCACTCTGACGAGCAACGCTGGGGCCAACAACAAGTCTTTAACATTGGAGCTTCCACAGACCACCATACCTCTTAACACTGTGGTCCTGTAAATAGTTGATGTCAGTGTGAACAAGGAACAATACAACTTCATATCTATACACCATTCAACAGTATATATAGAAACAGCATTTAACTCTGGTGGAATTCAAAATAGAAAGTATATATTTAACACTGGTATGCTCATATTTAACACTGGTGAGCCAGCTTTCTGGGTTTGACCTCGCAGAAGTTGAGAAGTCAACAGACTACCGATACCAGACCGTTTCCTGTGGCTGATACGACACACTTGCAGTATTAGTTTGCTCGTTGTCAACACTTTGTCACGTGACCTATCAAGTGAATGCAGTATCTAGGTCAGCGTTGTTGACATTTTTTCACAGTACAGAGATGATATTTTGAAGGCCATAAACTGTTCTATTGTTGCAGTATTCTTGAACATAAGTGCGTAAATTTCATCGTTGGACCTTCTGATACTCATATTGTTGAACATTGTAATAGATTAAATCAAAAATCTAGTATTGATTAAAGTGGCAGTTTACTTTGTTTATTCAGAAACTGTGCCATTATATTTATGAACTGAAACTCTTTCCAACACATTTCATTATTTAATGTATAACTGAGCATCCTATCTGCAACACAGTGCTTTATATATTACACACATGATATATGCATTTATGATTATATGTTATATGTTATTTGTTTGTATAGTATATTAGTTTATATGTCAGCGGGTTGTGTTTAGGTTGGGCAGTGTCCTCACAACAGAATATCCCACGTCATAGAGGGTCCGTTGTGGGCGTTTTCTTTAGGTGCAATTTCCTTAATTGGACATTTGCTTGCAACAACTAGTTGCTATTTGTGTTAGCTGTGAAGACTGTAATTATTGTTATTTTTTGTAATATTTCTTTGTTCTTTTTTGTTTTGATTTGTTTGTAATTTGTTGGTCTACCCTTTTCTATCTTTCAGTTCTATTCACAATTTATATTCATATACTGTGACGTGGCCGACCTCTGTGCAACCTACGTTTTGCTGATGATATTGATCTGATAGCTGGATCAGAATCAGAACTTCAAGACCTTACCTCTAGACTGGAGAAAGTAACAAGAACGTATGGGATGGAAATTAATATAGAAAAAAGCAAGATATTGGTGAATAGCCATAAGAAACATGTTCCGACCAACATTACATTAAATGGGCAAACGTTAGAAGAAGTTAACACCTTTAAATATCTCGGGTCCACTATATGTAGTGATGGAAGATCAATTAAAGAAATCAAGACAAGACTTGAGATGGCCTCAGCTGCCATGACAAGGTTGAATGTGATCTGGAAAAGTAACATCAGTTTTCCTGTGAAGATCAAATTATACAAATCACTTGTATTATCTATTCTCTTGTATGGGTGTGAGGGCTGGACACTCACTGCAGATACGGAGCGAAGGATTCAGGCTTTCGAGCATAAATGTTATAGAAGAATTTTGCGCATTTGCTATAAAGAGCACAAAACAAATGTCTATGTTAGAGAGAAGATAAACACCGGGTTACGGGCTGAGATGATGATGATGATACTGTGACGTCATTTGTGTTGTTATTCCTTGCAGATTCAGTGATTATTTTCATTGAATTCCCTATTCGATTTATTTGATTTCTGCAAACGTTTTCATATTGTCAGTCTTATTTGTACTTTACGTATGCTGTTGGTTGACATATGTTTTATATAGGTATATTTCATAAGACACTATTGCTTGTGCACTGCACTTAGATTATGGTATAAACCAGTACTTTATTATTATTACTGGTATACAAGAAATTATACAAGACCTTATTAAGGCTTGTGACCCACTGAGATTGAGATAGTGTACTTATTAATCAAGTCATTAAGAACTTGTGGTATTATTATTGTTTCAAGTAATTAGTATTATTGTTAGACATCATGTCTACATTAGAATACTTCATTGCACAAGGGAAATCCCTTGATAAGACTGGTCAACAATTAGAAGAATGGGTAGTTGCTCAATATGACAAGACATTAGCAGCTGAAGAGAGAAGATTAGCAGCTGAAGAGAAAAGACTAGACAGAGAAGCTACTGCTGCTGCTGAACAAAAGAAATTGCAGATGCAGGTGGAGGAAAGGAGATTTGAAGCTGAACTAAAAAAATTAGACAGAGAAGCTGCTGCTGAACAAAAAAGATTAGACAGTGAAGCTGAACAAAAAAAATTAGACAGAGAAGCTGCTGCTGAACAAAAAAGATTAGACAGAGAAGCTGAAGAAAAAAAAGCAATAAGAGAACATGAATTTGAGTTAGAGAAATTAAGATTGACAAGTATGAGTAATGTTAATCAGGCATCTAGTGGTAATGGTAAACCTTCTACTTACAAGGTTAAGGTTCCACCGTTCAATCAGTCCAGTGACGATATTACATTCTGGCTGGATAGATTTGAACGTTCTTTTCGTACTCATAATGTGGATAAATCACAATATGCTAACCAATTAGCAGAAAACTTGAAAGGTGAATCTCTGACTAGGTTATGCCTTGTAGGAGAGGCAGATAAGGATAATTATGATGTCATTAGGGCGGCTTTGATAAAAAAAATACCAGCTAAGTGAGGAAGGCTATCGCCTTTTGTTTAAGACGATGGTGCCTGAGACAGGTGTAGAATTCTCAGAATTCATTGCAAAGGCACGTCTCACAGTTGATCGTTGGATTGAGCTTTCCAAAACAGAAAAAAACGTATGAAGGACTTATGGATTTGTTGCTCAGAGATAAGATTATGTCATGTGTTAACAAACCATTCCTTGAATTTATACATGAGCGTAAACCCAAATCACTAAAGGAAATGGAAGAATATTGTTCCCAATATGTCACTGCACACCCCGACGTGACTTTTGGCAACACTTTGATTAAGGAGAGTATGCCAGTTGCTTCAGCAACACCATACAATCCCAATTATTCACACAGATTTCAGGGACCCCAAAACAGATTTGAAAAAAAGGTAACCATAATAGTTATCAAAACCAAGGTAACCAATCATTTCAGGGTTCTTCTTCGAAGAACTGGAGACGAGCTGATAGCTCTCGACACAGGGATGGTCATAATTATAGGAATTTCTGTAGAGGAAGTAATTATAGAAACTATCCGAGTTATCCGTCTTGGAGTCAACAAGATCATAATTACAGAGATACTCATTATAATGAATATGATAATGGTAACCAAGAGAACTATGACTCAAACCCAAATAGGGGTTACAATAGAGGTAACAATAACTACAGAGGTAATAATAACCGAGGAAGATCTCAAAACAGAAGACATAAACCACATTTTCAGGCAAACTCTACACAGCAAGAGTCTCATGAAGCCTATAAACAGAGTAAAGATAATAATGACGCTAGTAATATGGCATGTTCCGCTTTTGATTTTGGGAGAGCATCTCAGTGCCCCCAATGCAAAACATTATTTGAGCCAACCACAGTGTCTACTTTAAGCTGTGGCCATCCTCTTCCTGCTCTTCCTGCATCAGTCGCGCATGATGGAAGAGGTTCTCTTGTCCTACATAAGGGTTTAGTACATAACAATCCAGTCTCCGTTCTATTTGATTCTGGATGCACCACAATTGGTGTTAGGCAGTCACTCGTAGATCCTTCCGGTGCCACTGGACAAGTAGTCAAATGTGTAACATTTGGCGGCACATTAGAGAAATACTCTACTGCTATCATTAGGATTGCTACTCCTTTCTTTACAGGAGATGTACACGCATGTCTTCTTCCAAATCCGATCGCTGACCTTATCATCGGTCGCATTCATGGAGTCAAAGAATGCACTATGCAACAAATTTCCGCGTGGGAAAAGCAAAACATGCAGATTGCTAACGCTGTAGTCACTAGAGCTCAAGCTCTTAATATGCCTCAAACTTCATCTACTGAAGATAATGAAGTGCATATCCAAGATGATCCCTTGGTAATTTCTCGTGACTCGTTTATAAAACAGCAAGAAGATGATCCCACTCTGAAGAAATTTTTCATTCTTGCAACGAAAGGTGATCCGAATAAAGACACAAGTCGTAAATCGTGGATTACAAAGAAGAATGGCGTACTTGTACGTATGGTTCAATACTCCATTACGTCAAGTCATTCTCAAATCCTGGTTCAAAAGAATTTGAGAGTTAAAATTTTGCAGCACGCTCACGACTCTCAGTGTGCTGGACACATGGGTTTTTCCCGTACTAAGTCAAGAATTCTTGCGGCTTTCTTTTGGCCATTGGTAAACAAGGACATACGGATTTATTGTCGATCTTGTAAAGTATGTCAGGAAGTTAAATCCAAAGGTCCACGCCATGCTGCACCCATTCAGGCGGCAGACATTCCAATTCGGCCGTTTCAAATTTGCCAATAAGAAGAGATGCTTACGACAAAGCATTTGTATTACTACCTTGTAGAGAAAATAGACTACTTATTTCTTGGAAAGGTCCGTACGATATAATATCGAAAATTTCCGATGTCGACTATATTGTCGATATTGATGGGAAGCATAAAACCTTCCACATCAATATGCTTACTGAATTCCATGAACGTCCGGATTATTTACAACCCATTTTCCAAGCAACGGACGATTCTCCAGTACAACATGGTCATTACTCATCACTGTCCGTGATACAGGATGAGGAAACGAGTTTTTCAGATGTAAATCTTCCTCTTCCAATGATCCCACTTCATTCTAGTGAATCATGGAAGAACGTTACTGTCTCTCCTGATTTGTCTCTAGGAGAACAGCGACAAGTTTCAACTATGTTGCAAACATTTCAGGATGTACTTACTGACATCACTGGACAAACTCATGTCATTGAACATGACATTGTTCTAACTGACCATACTCCTATTAGGGTTAGACCTTATCCTATCCCTATACATTTTCAAGCACAGGTCGAAAAAGAGTTGGATGAGATGATAGATTTGAAAATAATCGAAAATCCACCTCTGCATATTCTTCGCCGATGGTTATTGTTCGGAAAAAAGACAATAACATACGTCTTTGCGTTGACTATCGCAAATTGAATCAAGTAACGAAGTTCGATGCCGAACCTATGCCTTTACTGGAAGAGCTACTTACTCGACTTTCCAAATCTCATTTTTTTTCACTAAACTTGATTTGTCTAAAGGATATTGGCAAGTACCTTTATCTGAACGCGCCAAACCTCTCACGGCTTTTTCAACACCTAGAGGTTTGTTCCAATGGAATTTTATGCCTTTCGGTCTTATGAACGCACCAGCTACATTCGTACGCATGATGCGCCGAATCCTATCTTATCGGTCAGATGTCATTGCATATCTAGACGACATCTGTCTTTTCAGCGATACTTGGGAAGATCACTATTCAGGGTTAGATGAATTGCTGTCTACTTTGCGCGAGCACAACCTGACAGCGAAACCCTCTAAAGCCTATATTGGTTTTAGCGAAAGTTCTTTCCTAGGCCACCGAGTTGGTCATGGTTTCCTAAAGACAGAGGACCATAATACTAGTAAGATACTTAACATCTCTATCCCTAAGACTAAAAAACAGGTGAGAAGTCTGTTAGGTCTTATTCAATTTTATGGCAGATTCATTCAGAATCTATCCTCTATCATGGCACCTCTTTCTACACTTTTAAAGAAAGGTTCGCCTAATATGGTCCACTGGTCTCAGGAATGCCAATGCTCTTTGGATAAGATTAAAACATTGTTTTCAACACCACCTATTTTAGTGTTACCTACTAAAGATAAGACATTTGTTCTTCGTAGTGATGCTTCATCCACTGGGATTGGAGCGGCACTAATGCAAGAGTACTCTGGAACTCTGCATCCTGTAATGTATATTTCCAGAAAACTTAATGCGGCAGAAAGGAATTATTCGGTTTTAGACCGTGAGCTATTAGCTATGGTTTGGTCAATTCCCAAACTACAAAGATTCCTTCTAGGCGCACATTTCATAGTAGAAACCGACCAAAAAGCTCTTACTGCTATACAGAGTAAGAATTTGAAGAGCTCGAGGTCTACTCGATATGCAATTGCTCTTCAACCCTTTCATTTCTCTGTGCGAGCTATTCGTGGATCAGATAATGTGATGGCAGACATTCTGTCAAGATGCCCACATGATTCCACATAACTATTAGGTCTTAGACGTCTTAATATGTCTAGGTCTATAGTAGTTCCTTTCTATATCAAGATAGATACACATTTGTAATTTAATAATATAATGATTGTATCACTTCTTAGCGGTTCATTGATATTTATTCACCGCTGTTCTTTAATGATTTTTCTTTATAAATCATAAATTTAAGATATCTAATACGAAATTATGGTATGAATTTTTGTATGCATTATGTAATAGCCAGAATTGTATTATACGGTGACACCTTCCTGAAAAAATTTACTTGTAGAGAAATAATTTCTCTCAGATTATGAGATACATTCTCACCAGTCGCTTCATAAGTCGACTTAGCCTCATATTAGGCGTTATGTTTATTCCTGATATTTGCATCTGCGCAGTATTCATGCGTTGTGAGCCTATTGTACGTTGCTCCTAGATGTATTTCAAAAAAAAATGTTTCATTTTTTTTTTCCCGGGAGGTGTGGTAAGAATGTTACGTGCAGTCTTTGATATCTTGCAATATTATACATTTGTATGCTTGTTATGTTCGCAAATATTTTGTAAACAAAATAGAAACTCTTTTGCTTAAGGAAAAGTCAATATTGAGTTACTTCCCTTGAAAGGAGTTTCAGATTGAACTCCGCGGATGAATCCAGTTTTACTGCGATTTATTCTTTGTTTGGGTAGAAATAGATTGTTCTTGCTTCAGTATATCTATGGCCTGAATTTATGTGTAGTGTTTGTCTAGGTAGGACGAGTCTGTCTTATATCTGTATATCTTTTCATATCTAAGTCGAACTATATGTTCTTTGTCGCTAGAAAGGTCAAAGGCTGTTCAGCGAATGTGTCGCTAGAGAGTTGTGATTTGGCTTCGCCCTGATGGGGGCTGTCGGGTTTTTCTGTATCGGCTTGTCGCCGGGAAAAGTGATCTCAAGATTGATGGGGAAAGTGATAGACGTTTAGACCTATCCTGTATGCTTTACCCCAGTGTTTATTCTTATTGCCAAGGAATGGCAGAATCATATTTCTGATACCAAGGTAACAAAAGCATTTCTTATGAACTCTTACGAAGCCATCGTTTTCGATAAGCAGACGCACGATTTGTACGTCTGAGAGAATATTTAACTAGATGAAGAAGACATTCATTTCTAGCAGCACTATATCTTGTATGATGAAGTCAATTGTATCATGATAGAATCTACAGAGCCATGAGAACATTTAATGAATGACTAACTTTAATACAGATTCATTGTTTGTATCCTAAAGTGAGTGACAGCTCACGACAGCAGCCATCTTGTATCCAAATATTTTGTAACTTTCAAGAAGAGAAAAGGGATGCCCCGTACTATCGCTTGATGAGTCCAGAGATCACTGCTACAGACGAGAACCCATTACTAGCGGTTCAAAATGATTATATGAAAAAATATGTGCTGAACATTATTTAAAGGAATCTTCGCTAGACGAGGTTAGGTCTAGAAGCCATCTTGAATATTGTTTATAAACTGACGTTCTTTGTCAGTTAACTCAGATGATATATATATGGGCAATACTGAGTGCTTGTCTACTGACATTCCATTGTGCTATGATTCAACGAGTGCCCATGTATCATTGCAAGACCATTTATCAATTGTACCATGATGTATTATGCCAACCTGTGATTTGTCACTGTATCCGTGCTGTCGAATGTGTACGTCCAATTAAACTGTAACAAAAAGTACACAGCAGTTGGCGTCGATGACTTCCAGCCATACATGAGTGAGAAAAAGAACAGTTATCAACTCTTCGAACTCTTTCATCATTCGCGTATTATACTCTCACTCTATGTCTACACACCACTGCGTAGGTCGAGTTGATATTCCTATTCCTAACAACCACTCTGACGAGCAACGCTGGGGCCAACAACAAGTCTTTAACATTGGAGCTTCCACAGACCACCATACCTCTTAACACTGTGGTCCTGTAAATAGTTGATGTCAGTGTGAACAAGGAACAATACAACTTCATATCTATATACCATTCAACACTTAGTCCGTTTATTTGAATTCAGCGGCAAACGCATTACAGAAGATGCTCGAAAATATTTCAAAAAACCAACTAACCTTGAAAAGTAACTTTTTCTTAATAATAATGTTAGGAATATAAAACCTAGCTGGCCTGATGGCCCATCTTGAGCAGTGAAATAATATGCTTTCATTTATACAGACGGATAGATAATAAGAAAGATATTGACAAAAGACTGTGTTGTTCATATCAGCGAGCGACTGCATTGAAACAAAAAATGTCACTAATTTTCAAAAATTGCGGCCTTGAGACTCAAGTGCTAAAATCCAGTTGGAATGAAAGAGAGGGAATGTGGTGGAGAATTGTGGCTAAAAATAACTTTAAAGGCAAAATTGTGTAGGGGACGGCAGAGTTGGTTCAAAAAAACAAGTGTGTTTTTTTTTGTGAAACGCAAGTAGAGACAGACGGACCAACAGACAATAATACATACTTGACTGAGGTATGACTGAATTGACTTTTGGTAGGAGGTTTGAATTTGAAAAGGAAAAAAGGCGGTGACTGGTCACAGATAAACATATTATTGGCTCTCAGACGCGCATTTTTGCCATTCATCATAAGTTGTCCAGTAGTAGACACAGTATTTCTTCAGTGGTGTGATTCCCAGAAGCTAATTGAAATATTTAGAGGGACGCCATACTAGAGCCAGCAGCTCAGCTGAGTTTTGCTAGCATATAACTGTGTTCTCTATTCATAATTCTGGTAAGACTGAAAGTATTTCTTTATATATTTTAATATTGTTTAATGTTTCGAGTGAATTGATACTGCCATATCAAAATCTATCCCTTACAACAAGTAAGGATTCGCTCTAGACCCCCCGCCCCAGTTCAGGGTCTAGAGACAAACAAAATACATAAACTCCAGCAAGGATTATGAAGGGCGGATCAAGTGTTGAGATCAGTGGAACATATCACCTATCCTATTCTATGGCAGGAAGCTAATGAACATATTTCAGAATATGTAGTCTGGGGGAACTTATCCTATGTGAAACCAACTTGGTAAGATGTGCTGTATGGTCAGAGAGATCTGACCCCGTCTATGTGGTGTTGTTGTGTAGTGTTGAGTGTAGAAGTGGCTCAGGAGGTAGAGTTCTGACACATGACCAAATACTTTTATTTCAGAACTGTGAGTTTTTTTTATTTGGCACCAAAGTGGTGTCAAATAATGTGTTGAATAATACAAGAGTGGACCCGTGCAGTCTAATATTTTGGCAGAGCATCCTTATATTGCCCCCAAGCACGGAGAGGTGGGGCCACCAGATTCCAGCACCAGAACTACTCATTCAAGATACGTGAGCGTCTGGCCTGCTGGACATTCACCAACTTATTTTCTAACACACCAACTATATTCCCATCAATAAAATGGACAATGTTTAGTAGCCATAGACAGGGAGTGATGAGGCCACCCCAACAGCACATCCATTAATCGTTCTCCCAGATAAATTACAACTATAAACAGTAGTAATATTAACTAGTCTTGTAAAATACATATGTACACACCTTTCATTTATTATGCCATATATTCATGCATTTCATTCATAATTTCAAAACTTTTCATATGTTCTGACCAAAATAAAACCTTGGTTCAGAACAAATAAACTTAAAGAATATTTACTATCAAAATTTTACACAGCTTGAGTTAGTTCAGTGTGTTATAACATTTTATTAATATTATTAGACTTATTAAATATCTGTGTGTGTGTATGTAAACTACCACAACACATTACATATCAGTACCCTAGAATTTTAACGTAGCCACATTCATTAGTAAAAAAAGATAGGTGTGAGGTCGTAGTGGTAGCAAGAAGGGCCTTCTGTAAATTCACAGCTACATTTATCTCAGGAGCCTTCACAGCTGACCTCATGCATCACACTAGGTAATATCACAATCATACAATACCATCAAATCCACTACAGAATGTCTATGGTAAATTAATGGAAAAGATAGTTGCAAGACAAATAATGAGTCACCTCGAAAATGCACTCATCCTTCCTGATACCCTGGGTAGCTATAGGCCTATGAAAACAACATGGGGCAACGCTGGAACGTTTGCGTTGATTCCATGGTAAAAGAGAAACGGCGGCTGTCGCAATTGACCTAGAGGATGCTTATAACAGTGTGGACTTTGCAACCCTAATAGACTGTAAAATGGTATGTGGTGTAAACCCTTGGATAACAAGGTGGATCGCTGCCTTAATGGAGAGATCAGTTGCATTTCGCTTGGGAACTTGGACATCAGAACCAATGCGCATTTGCACGGGACTACTACAAGGTTCTCCACTATCACCAGTGCTGTTTAACATCTACACAGAAAAAGTAGCAACCTTTCAACCAACAGGACTGAGACGAACATTAACTTTCGCATATGACATACTCATGTACAGAACTGGCTCAGACAGACAGGGAATGGTCCAAGGCATACAAGAGACACTATAGTCAGTTTCTAAATGGTGTGAGGAAAGCGGATCAAAGGTCAATCCCAACAAGGCATGTGTGATGTGGTGCTCTTTGAACAACTCCATAGTGAAAGCAGACCTTCCAGACATCATTTTCAATGGGCAGAACATTGAAAGGCAAGACAGGCTGAAGTATCTAGGAGTAACTTTTGATCGTGGGCTATCATTCAAGTATCATGTCGAACTGATCATACAGAAGTGCAAGCGAGGACTTAAAAACAATGGCTACTGCGGGTTGGACAGAGACTATTGTTTCTCCTGTATCATCATCTCCTGATTTCAGTAATCAAGTACGGGCTAGGAATACTCACGCTGTGAGTGTAACAATGTGAACGACTTGAACGCATTCAAAATGAAGGTTTGTGACTAGTTTTGGGCTGTACGCTTGATACCCCCATTGTGACAATGAGATACATGCTCGGATTGCTGTCGATTAGATCCAGATATGCGATGGCCCAGGCAAATGCGTATATGCGGGTAACCACCGACAGATGACATCCTCTACATGAGAATGTAGCTGACATCAAAGTAACAAGAATCAAGAGGGGGATGTCATGGATGGCACAGGCAGAGACTACGATTGGTCAGGTGACCAGGGTTGAAAATGTATCCAAAGGGGAAGAGTGGAGTAAGTCAGTGAAGAACTGGATAAACTACCAGCAGGTCATCATTAGCGAGCAGTGAGTGAATATTTTAGGGCAATGGAAAAGCAGAGCTGGAGATTAATCAGCTGATATGGGATCATGGGGGGGTGGGGGGGAGGGGGAATGATGACGCCATTGTGTACACTGATGGGTCTGTAGTGCGTGGTGAGAAATCAGGATGAAGCTTCTCTGCGAGAATAAAGGACAGGGTCGTCGCTGAACAGACTGGAGCCTACATGACAACAACCTCCAGCATGAGAATGGAAGTAGAGGCAGTTACTGCAGCACTGAGGTGGCTGTCTGAAACTCCATCAACCAGGGCAGTTATATTGTCAGAACAGCGATAGCGCAGTGGTTGGCGCACTGGCTTCCTAGCTCGGTGGTCCATGGTTCAATCCCCAGTTGAGGTGGGATTTTTTAGACCGCTAATGGCTCCGGGGTCCACCCAGCCTCATGAATTGGGTACCAGAGCAACTCTGGGAAGGTTAAGGCGGCCGGCGTGATGGTGACTACATCACCCCTAACGTGCCGGGGGTCAGAAAATATGGGCCTAACACCATATTCCCAATATGCCTCAATGGGCGTGTAACGGGAACCTCTACCTACCTTACCTCAAGCCATGTTTCTGAAAGTTCAGAACGGATGGCTGCGGCAGGAATGGACAACATCAATAGAATCCTCAAGTCTTGAAGAACTGGTGTGGATCTACTGTCCTGATCATGCGGGGGTACGTGGCAATGAAAGAGCTGACAGACTGGCCTCGAGAGTACCCATAGTGGGGACACTGGACATGGATAAGGGAGAGATATTAAGGGCTATTAATGATCGCCTGCTGGATAATGACACTGCAATTGATGAATCAACAAGGCTGTGGCTGTTGGAGATTAGCATCAAACGTGGGACTAGCAGAAATGGACGTGAGAGAGGATGCATCCGTCGTATGTACAACCAGCGTGCTACAGGTACAATTAGCATTCATACTCTTGGACATTTGCTGAGGGAGACTGAGCACTTATGGGTTTGCCCGGAGTGCAATGACGTCGATTCTGATTAACAATAACAATAACTAGGACCTCTTTGTTTGTTTCCTTCTCTTTCCATGAGACATGCCTCATTTTTCTGTATATCCACATCTCAAGGACCTCAATTCTTTCTTCTAGTTCTTTGTTCATTGTCCGTGTTTGTACGCCATACAGCAATACAGAATATATATAGTATTTGATGATTCTCAATTTGAATTTGTAAGTCGTTGTTTAGATATTAGTATCTTTCTCGGGTTGTTGAGTGTAGCTTTGTTCATCCATATTCTATTCTTCATTTCTGTTTCACATCTGCCATCTTTTGTTATTATATGACCAAGAGACGAGAAACTCTTGACTTGTTCCAGGATTTTCCCATTTTGTTTCTTATCTTTAATGTTGGCTTATCGCCTGCTTTGCTAATTATCATAGTTTTTGTTTTGTCAGGGTTAATAATTTACATATAACACAGTTAAAAGTCATACAGTGCATCTAATTGCTATACAGTATATGTACAACGCCTTATTGCACAGCTAATACCAATACTACATAGTTAATTATCGTATGATAAATGATCATTCTCGGGATGATGATGCCATTGTGTACACTGATGGGTCTGTAATCCGTGGTGAGAAATCAGGGTGGGGCTTCTCTGCTAGAGTAAAGGGCAGAATAGTCGCTGAAAATAGCGGGACTTACACGATAACAACCTCCAGCATGAGAATGGAGGTAGAGGCAGCCACAGAAGCCTCAAGGTGGTTGTCTGAGACCTCATTAACAAGGGCGGGAGGTACAGATTGGATGGATCAGGCATGAATGGAAAACCTCCATAGAAGGCTCGAATCTTCAGGAACTGTTGTGGATCTACTGTTCTGGTCATGCAGAGGTAGGCGCCAATGAAAGAGCTGACAGACTAGCTTCAAGGTCACCCATAGAAGGTCCATTGGATATGGATAAGGGAGACATACTGAGGGCAATTAATGATCGCCTATTAGAGAACGACACTGCAATCGATGACATCATCAAGGCTAAGATTGGCTGGAATTTGGCATGAATCGTACAACCAGCAGGGATGGTCGAATGAGAGATGCAGCCAACGCACAACAGGAACAATTTACATTCATACCCTTCCAGATTTGCTGCGGGAGACTGAGCACCCATGGGTTTGCCCGGAGTGCAGTGACGTCGATTCTGATCAACAATAACAATCATTATCGTATGTTTAGTTGTGCCGTCTATATTTTAATTACAGAGTAAAACTTCCAATATGCTAATTACTAATTAAAAGCTTTAATTTACACGTAAATTCACGTCTGTTATTTCTTTTAAAAAACATATACAGTATTATGTCTTAGCATGCTTCCTTCCTAGCACTTTGACCCACACACACACAGAGATTGTTGCGTTTGTTACCTACCGCTTCCCACTATGACTAGCTTAGGTGCGGTACTTGTAATGCTGTGCCTTAAAGCGTCCGATACCAAATGATGATTCACAAGAGCGATACGAGCTCCCAGTTTCTGTACACCTGGAGAAGAATAATTTCGCATTATAGTTTTGGTTACTAAACATAAATGAAATTGTTACATTCGGATATTAATACTAGATGTTCAGTGGGTAAATAATAGATTTATCGGAAAATAACTGTCAGGGACAACGATTGGACAAGCAGAAAAATCTTCGGAGGCCAAAGAGATCTGGTTTTACTGCAGAATGTCAAGAACACCATGGACTATAAAAACAGCTATACAAAAATCATGAAGATGTCCTGAAAGAAGCCATCAGGACGACAATAAAACGTATCACACATATTGGACAGAAGCAATCCACTTTCTGTGAATATGTTGTGAGAAATGGACAGAGAAATATACTGTGACCATAGGAGCCATTGGAAGATACAGAGAACGACAAAGACACAAGATATTGGACAGTTTGACATCATGTGACATGGGCAAAAGTCAGAAGCAGAACTGGTTAACAGCACTGGATACTGGAAATTTTGGATTAACATGGTCTCCCACGCTAGCTGCCATAACGCTAGAAGAAGTTGTAGAAGATCGAAATATTCGACAAACTGTTCCCTTAGAGCGTTAACAGCAAAAACAAACAAGATCATACCAGGCAGTGTGTCTGTATCTAAGGTTATTTTAATATTTTCTATCTTCTGTTTGATTATACATTCTGACGCACGTATATCCAAGTCTCCACCTCGTCCCATTGATTTACTCCATTACAGTTCACTAATCGTTTTTATTTAACATTACATGAGCGTTATTTATTTGTAATGTCTCAAATCTTTGACTCTCAAAATCTCTATTTATCACATGTAGTAGAGAGATGGAATGTTGCATGTACCCTTTCTTGGTACATTTTACTCTTTCATGTTTTGACTGACATTGGCCAAGTCGATTTTGTATAATAATTAAAACAATGTAAAATAAGTTAGAAATAACTACATTAAAACAAGAGTTTAAAGTAAGGGAGATACTGAACTGCGAATATAGATTGAGTTTCGCATTTGAAGTAGCTTGGGTCGGATGGTGAACGAATGTTTGACGATTAAATTAGTATCTTGCTTTCAACAATCAGGTAAATGAGTTTTTTGTTACAAACATCTCTAGTAGCGACCAATTTTCTAATGAGCTTTACATTAGGTGTTTAAATTTTTCAAAGACTTTTATGCATTCTGGCGCTGATAGTTTTTGTAGCAATAGATTTCACTCTATGACTTTTCCAGCGTTATGAATACATTACATTAGTGGCCTCATGCGACATGCCTGGTGAAAACTCTGGTCCTTTTCTTTCCTTTATCTCTTCTGGAGCTCTCGGGGACCACCTTTTCTTTCCTTTATCTCTTCTGGAGCTCTCGGGGACCACCTTTTCTTTCCTTTATCTCTTCTGAAGCTCTCGGGGACCACCTTTTCTTTGTCTCATCAGAAAACTCTGGAATTCATTTGTCAATTGTTCATGCCCTCAGAACTGTCGAGAATCATCTTTATTTTATTTGTCTCCCTTGAAACTCCCAAAAATCACGATGTCTTATATTAGTTGCCGCAGAAACGCCCCTAACCACCTTAACCTCTATTTGTTTCCTCAGAAACTTCCGAGAATCACCCTGTCTCCTGTTTGATTCCTTAGAAACTCACAAGAACCATCCTGTCTTTTATTTGTCACATCAAAAACTCTCTGGAACCACCCTGTCTTCTATTTGTTTCCTTAGAAACTCCCAAAGAACTTCCCATATCTTCTAGTTGTCTCCTTAGAATCTTCAGGAAACCACCCTGTCTTCTATTTCTTTCCTTAGAAACTCCCAAAGAACTTCCATATCCTCCATGTCTCCTTAGAATCTCCAGGAAACCACCCTATCTTATATTTTCTCGTCAGAAACTCCCTGGAGCACTAATTCTTTTCTTTCTGTTCCCAGAAATCCCCGGGAATAATAAAATATATTTCAGTCATCATTACCTCCCTTTTCCCTCCTTATGTGGAACGGCGCCACCAATGCAGCTGATCCCCTTGCATAAAGCCTGCATCAAATTTATCATGTGATCTTGCAGCAGTGATTACTATAATAATTTATTTTACATGATGGGTGTTAAGTCCTTTTTCGCTTGGGAGTTAAGTGTGTGAGACTTTCACATGCCAGTCTAGTCTTGATAGACGCACATGTGAGCGCATCTGAAATAAATGTATATTTTACATATTTATGCGTACTTTTCTGCATTATCATTGAATGCAGATGATGCACTTTGTTGCGTCGATTTGTTGCCATATAAATTATACCCTTGAGGCATTGTAATATTTTAGTCGTCGATGATAGACGCATTTTCGGTGTTCTTTCTCTAATGTAAAGAGAAGACCCATACGTGTTAATATAATTATGTACTGAAAGACGACGAAGTTTTATTCCTGCTGAATCTTCTCAGGAATCTTTCTACATTTATAATTATTGCCAGATAACGGCTCATTTCGATGTCTCATGCCTCAGAGACTCATCGCCCTACTTGTCACGGCGGAACGTCCATTGTATTCGTCATGATCAATGGCTAGTGCGTCCCTCTGACATGAGGAGCGAGATTACATGTCAAAGAAATTTAAATAATCTTCAAATCGACGAAGTCTTTGAATTGGTCACGACGTTGACCATGTTGTTATAATGACCGGCGTTCTCAGTCAGAGGTCATATCAACATTCATCTTAACTATGTTTGATGCCCACTACATGATCGTTATATAAAATGTTTCTGTCCTGCTGTTATATTGATGCCTCTTTGCCTATACATGATGGCATGCTATTTGATCGTTGTTCCTGTCTACGAAAAATAAAATATTGTCGATGTCCTACATGGGTCCAGCCTGCTTAATCTACATGTTGGTCAATCTTAAGACCCAGTCGTTGGAATTTCATTAACATTGGCCTATCCTTTCGGCCCACTGTAATAACATTCGCGTTGATAAATAATAGGTCGGCTACCACTGTAAGCCCGACGCTTCTGGCAACACCCTTGTCAGAACTATCAGACGACAAAACATTATCCCGCAAAGATCAAGCAAATCCCACACCCATAACAATGGGTTGCCAGCCCCATGGACAACCTCATTGTATTTGCTTCTTACGATACACTTAAGTGAGCACTAACCAATTTTGTTCAGACGGATTAAGAGTCTACATTTAGCGACATTCTCATTGTTAAACCTAGACTTTTGTAAGGGAAGGTACTTAACGAGCTTATATATATATATATCATGCATTGTCGTCTTCGGCGGTCCAATAGCACCTTCAGGCGATTCACTGGATCTAAAATTAATGCCCAGGGAGGTTAAACATTCTGAGGAAGATAAAGAGGTCGCCTGATGTTCATAACAGAAGATCCACTACTTAAAAAGAGGCATTCGTTTCCTCTTCGTTTGTGGTACAAATTGCCAGCAGTCAACACTAGATGTCTACATCAGACGTGTCTTAAAGACGCTTGCCTGGAGCGGGCATGAAATTAACGTCAAAATACAAAAATGATGGATTTTCGGATTAGTCCATTTTCTGATACTTTAGTATCTCCTAAATCTAAATGTAACAGAATTAAATGTCAAAATGCATTCTAACAATATGTATTTTGACTTTGAAAAAGGTATGGTATGGAGTGATTTTCTCAAACTCGAGAAAATATGTCTTATTAGACCGAGATTTTTTTACATAGCAACCAAGCTTACACCCCTACATATTATACATCGTTGGATTCGTCCAAATCTGCACTTTACTGTAAGCAGGTCACTTATTTCGGGATTCCAAATGCCAGATTGGAAATTTATAATTTCCAAGTCAACAATAAGGGTTTCCCCTCGATTCTAAAATTGTAATTGGCTGTGCGCGTTCACTTGACCGGCAACGACAATATGGCCGCGTGTTTACATTAAGGTTCGAAATTTCAGTTTTGTTTAGTAATAGTTGTGACAATGCCTATAAAAACGAGATGCTCTCGTTATCTCCAACTGGAATAGGCCAGAGGTAGAGATGGAAGCAAGACTTAGCCTACACTGGAGGTAAAACGTACTTATTGTGACGATGTAATGGTAAAAACTGGGACATTAGTACTCAGGCAAGGAGGGTTGAAATAAAACACAGCGGACCGTTTGTTCGATGTGGCCTTTGACAAGAATTTAGAGACGCAGTAAACAGGAGTAAGGGTTAGGCTTAGTGGTTGAAATGAAGCAGACAGGACCATCTGTACGATAGTTCCTTAGATTAGAATTCAGAGACGCAGTAAAAAGGGCTAATGGTTACGTAAATGTATCCTAAACCTAACCCTAACGACGTTGGCGACTTACTGGGATGACATCTAAGAAGACGGCCCACAGTGACTCATTTCAACCAGGTTTAAGAATCTTAACCTAACCCTAAACCTTACGACGTTGGCTACTTACTGGAATGACATCAAAGAAGGCGGCCCACTGTGCTTCATTTCAACCACCAGGGAGTTACATGAACTAGCTATTACGAGTAGTAGACAGTCAATTAAAAATCATCACGTTTTTCTGAGTTTACAAAATAACGGGTGACTTCTCATAATTCAGTACATTATCATGATTCTTGTAAGCATAGTGCATATTTGTTTCCTCAATTTAATGTTTGTTTCTTGTGTATTTTTTATTGACATGTCTTGTCACAGATGCTTATGTGTTATTTAAAAAATGCCTGCCAGACATGTGCAACAGCTGGTTCTTGGTACCAGAAGAAAGATTGGAAACTTCATCAAATGGAAAGTGAAGCAAGGCTGTCATATACATTTTGAAGGTATTTACTTTTGAAACTTACTTTATGTTTCCCCTTGTCTAAGCATAGACATTCATGTAATTTATTTTGATCTCCATAAATATCAAGTTTAGAAACATATTTCATTACTTACATGTATTGTTTTGCTTCCATTGTACTTTAAGACACAGTTTATTAATGCTTGTTTACATCTTTATTTGAAATTTTACTAATGTAAACATTTGCCTCTTTCTAGGAAGTTCAAGTGTCATGGAAGCTGAGGCAGGTAGTGATTTGTGAAGCTGTTCTCTGACGCGACATAAATTTCGCTACACCGTGTAAAGTGATTGTGATAGCAAAGCATTCAATCAGATCATAGCAATTAAACCATATAGCCCTAATATTGCTGACTTTAATCAAGGACCTGAGGCTGCTATATTTTTCAAGAAAGTCCTGGGGCTGAACAGTGGAAAAGAGGCTTGTCGACTGGCAGGAGCAAGAAAGCGTTAAACGTCTGGTGCTCAGCTCTAAAATGGCAGAAAACTGCACTAAGAAAATGAAGGACATTTAGCACAAATCTCAACAGAAAGCCAGACAAGAAACTGCAGAGGAAGCTGGATATGCTGCCGGTATGTTCTGCATGACTAGTAAGTTATTTTATTTTGCTGCAGTATCACATACTTATTTAATTATATTCTAATTATATTGAAAAATGTGATTTTAAAGAAATCATTATTCTCTTACTAATTTTCTTATAACTTCCACACTTATGTATTAATTGACAAGAATAGGAACATATATTGCCCATAATCTTTTAAAACTTTTTATGTGATGGATTTTAAGTATCTGATCAAACTTTTAGTTAATTGACAAAAGTAATGTAAAATTTAGTAAAATTTGTTACTATATTTAGACACTATTTTCAAAGTCCTACAACTTTTTTTGTATTAAAGTTATCAAAAATCCATCACTGGAAAAGTTTTAACATATAATGATAAACGTTGTGTTCATATTTGGTATTCATAGCTTAATAAATAAAAAAGCCTTAGTGATAAGGGTGGTATTTAGGCTGACATCAAATTCACCACCCCTATCGACACCAGGTATTAAAGTGTAAGATGTAGGTGTCTTATCTGGTTTAGGATGTTGCTGTGTAGGTTGTAGTAGAATAGTTCCCAGAGTACAACACAGGCAACATGATGTGTAGAGTCATAAAAATGGTAACTTCATTTTTCGTTTTCTACCATTTATTGCACGCCACAAAACAGTCATGATATATATGTCATCACCAACATAGTCCAAGAAATTCAGCATTCAAAATAATATTAGTGCCAGCTGATAGTCATGTAGAATCCAATATTCATAGTGTAAACAAATAGCTTCCACATATTCGATAACATAAAGTTCTGGTTCGTGAAGCTGTATACATAATATATAGCCCAAATCTGGGTACCTAAAGTTCATACATATAAATTCTGCAACAGTGTCAGCTGCATCTCATCACTGTTCATAGATAATAATAAATACTCCCTTCCTGATGCTAGCAGATCAGATGTATACAATAAGTCCATTTATCCTCTGCACGTGAATAGCATACTGGGAATACAGGTCAAGCCAACCTTTATAACGTTCCTAAGTCTAACCATCTGACTTGGATGTGATCTCTGATATAATGAATCCTGGAACACAGACAATAGCCTTGTTTGGTCTAGAGCGACCCATATATATATATATATATATATATATATATAACTAGTTCAGGTATAAAGATACCGGTGGCGAAACCTAATCAAAAGTACCTCTCCATTTTGAATCACACAAGCGAGCAAAGAGCAGCAAAAAATGTCGAACTTTTAGATGACATCGAAAAGTTCAAATAAAGAGGAATTACCTTTATTCGGAATCAACCACAAAACATATGCCTCCAGGCAGGCTTGAATAACACTGGGAAATAGTCTAGTTAGCTAACTAACTCACAAAGACAATGTATTTCCCTCAGAGAAATCACAAGACGCAGATTTGCGTCCACTCGCTGCTTAAACCATTTTGTCACTCTCCGACCTGGGCGGAAACCACAATCGAACTCTCCAAGTCTAGACATGCGCAGAACCCATCTACGTGAGTATCAATTCACACAAGACGATTCTAAGAACATACGAGATAAGAGACATTCACTATCGCTCCCTTTATGGTCATGAATCGAAAACCTTAAGACAGGTTTCAGACATCTACAACACTTGACTGATACTACCAAATAAGGAGATATGGTCACGCTTCGTTTAAGAAATTATAGACCGAACGAGTCTCAAACCAAGAGGAGGTAAACTCATAAAAAATAGTAGTCTCAAAATCTCGAGTTATGTCACTTTGACTGTAAAATAATATCGTACACATTTCAGTCAAGAAAATGATCATACAAAGATTTTTTTACGAAAAAAAAAATGATTATACAAAGACTTTGGACAACAAATGATCTGTGCGTAACATTACCGCACCCTCCCGGGAAAAAAAAATGAAACATTTTTTTTTTTAAAAATCCTGGAGCCGGAAAAATCTAGGCTCCTAACGCACGTATGATGCGCGGATATATACCTAACAAACTAGCTCAACGCATGGAGCGAAACTGAGATCATATCTCAGATCTTTAGAGAAAAAATTTATCTAAGTATACGCGTATATATTCCAGGAAGGTGCCACAACACACGCCATAATGATGGGAACATCATAATGAAAGTCAAATTACACTCATGCCAATATATGAAATTAAATCCATTATTATAATATCATGCAATGTGTTGCAAATAGCGGTGTAATATAATAATATACCGCACTATACTATTACATCATATAATGCATCAGTAATTATTAACTAAAATATGTGTTGTTCTTCGTAGATAAGAATACAATCAAATAGAAGAAGATGTGAACATCATCCGCTCCAAATCTAGGACAGGACTTGATATCATCAAAGTTTCACAATGGACATAATCTCGCTGACTTCAATGATGTGCTGCGAAAATATCAATAACACAAATCTTAAAGATAACTGTTAAATCTCTTAATACAATCATGAAAATATATTATCTAAATGTGGCCGAGTGATCTTTTGGCCCGTATATCACTAACTAAGCCTTCTTAGATAATTACATGGTACAATGTTATAAATTCCTCAAAAAAGTGAGAAAATATTTGCCAACATGTCATTATAGCATTGGACTGTATATCAGGAAATATATATGACAAAAGAATCATGTGGAATCGTGTGGGCATCTGGACAGAATGTCTGCCATCACATTATCCGAACCACGGATAGCTCGCACCGAGAAATGAAATGGTTGAAGAGCTATGGCATAACGGGTGGACCTCGAGCTCTTCAAGTTTTTGCTCTGAATAGCAGTAAGCGCTTTTTGGTCGGTTTCCACAATGAAGTGTGCGCCTAGAAGAAATCTTTGTAACTTCAGAATAGACCATACCATAGCCAATAACTCACGGTCTAAAACCGAGTAATTCTTTTCTGCAGCATTTAATTTCCTAGAGATATACATCACCGGATGCAGAGTATCAGAATACTCCTGCATAAGTGCTGCCCCAATCCCAGTTGACGAGGCGTCACTTCGAAGCACAAAGGTCTTCTCAATAGTAGGTAACCTAAGGATAGGTGGAGATGAAAACAGAGTTTTAACCTGGTCCAATGAGGATTGACATTCTTGCGACCAGCGGATCAGATTAGGCGATCCTTTCTTCAATAAAGTAGAAAGCGGTGCCATAATGGATGACAGATTCGGAATGAATCGTCCGTAAAATTGGATCAAACCTAAGAGACTCCGTACTTGTTTCTTTGTTTTAGGGACAGAAATGTTAAGTATTTTTGAAACATTGTGGTCCTCTGTCTTTAAAAGACCATGACCAACCCGATGACCCAGGAAAGAAATCTCACTAAATCCTATAAAGGCTTTAGAGGGTTTTGCAGTCAAGTTATATTCGCGAAGAGTAGACAGCAATTCGTATAAACCCAAATAGTGATCTTCCCAGGAATCACTGAACAGGCAGATATCGTCTAAGTATGCTATGACATCTGTACGATATGCGAGAATTCGCCGCATCATGCGTACGAATGTAGCAGGGGCGTTCATAAGACCGAAAGGCATGAAATTCCATTGGAATAAACCCCTAGGTGTAGAAAAAGCTGTAAAAGGTTTGGCACGTTCAGTTAGAGGAACTTGCCAATAACCTTTAGACAAATCTAGTTTGGTAAAGAACCTAGAATTAGCAAGTTTATTTAGCAGCTCTTCCAATGAAGGCATAGGTTCAGCATCGAACTTCGTAACTTGGTTCAATTTGCGATAATCTACGCAAATTCGAATGTTATTATCCTTCTTCCGAACAATAACCATAGACGAAGAGAATGCTGAAGTGGATGGTTCAATGATTTCCAATCGAATCATTTCATCCAATTCTTTTTCGACTTGTGACTGAAAATGGATAGGTATTGGATAGGGTCTGACTCTGATAGGATTATGGTCAGTTAGTATAATGTCATGTTCGATGACATGTGTGTGTCGCGGGATGTCTGTAAGAACATCCTGAAATGTTTGCAACATCGAAGAAACTTGTCGATGTTCTTCAGCGGAAAGATTAGGAGAAACGGTAACGTTTTTCCAAGATTCCGTAGAATAAAGTGGGACCATAGGAAGTGGAAGATTGACATCAGAAAAAGTAGTTTCCTCATCCTGTATAACTGACAGGGATGAGTAATGACCATGAGGTACTTGAGAATTGTCCGTTGCCTGGAAAATAGGCTGCAAATAGTCTGGTCTGTCATGAAATTCCGTGAGCATATTTATGTGGAAAGTTTTATGCTTTCCATCAATATCGACAACATAGTCGACATCGGAAATTTTGGAGACTATTGCATATGGACCTTTCCATGCAATAAGAAGTCTGTTCTCCCTTGGAGGAAGTAGAACGAGAGCTTTGTCACCTGGACAAAGTTGTCGTAGACATCTATTCTTATTTGCAAACTGCCTTGCCTTTTCTTTAGCAAATTCGGAAGACGAAGTTGCTAGTTTGCATGCCTCGATGATCTTTTGCCTAAGAGCAATGACATACTCATAAGAAGATTGAGTCTCATCGCTAATATTATCGGCAGTGATTAGATCGTGAAGTAAAGACATAGGGCCGCGCGGTTGCGCGCCAAAGACAAGTTCAAAAGGGGAAAACCCCGTATGTTCATTGGGGACCTCTCTATACGCAAAGAGAGCCGCGGGTAAGACCCTGTCCCAATCCTGAGGATGATCCTCAGTTATCTTCCCAAGTAAAGTTTTCAGAGTCCTATTCAAACGTTCGACTAACCCATTAGACATTGGGTGATAGATACTGCTGAGAGACCTTTTAATATGTAGCATAGACATTACCTGTGACATAGTGTCCGATATAAGTTGAGTGCCATGGTCTGACAATATTTCTCCGGGAAAACCCAAGCGAGAGAATATTAGCCAAAGAGCGTCTGCGATATCAGCAGTTGAGATGCTCTTGAGAGGTATTGCCTCTGGCCAACGTGTGCACATATCGACACATGTAAGAATAAATTGATGTCCTCTAGCTGACTTAATTCTAAAAGGACCGATAATATCTATTGCCATTTTTTGAAAAGGGCGAATAGGAATGTCAGCAGCCTGGATAGGCGCAGCATGTCGTGGTCCTTTAGATTTGACCTCCTGACATACTTTGCAAGAGCGACAGTAAATTCGTATGTCCTTGCTCACAAATGGCCAAAAGAAAGCAGCAAGAACCCTCGACTTTGTACGGGAAAACCCCATATGTCCAGCACATTGGGAGTCATGAGCATGTTGCAATATTTGCAATCTCATGCTTTTGGGCACAAGAATTTGTGAATGAGTGGACGTAGTCGAGTCTTGTACCATACGTACAAGTACGCCGTTCTTCATGGAAATCCAAGATTTTCTATTAGTATTTTGATTAGGATCACCTCTTTTTGTTAGAATGAAGAATTTTTGTAAAGAAGGATCTTCTTCTTGCAATTTAATAAATGAGTCACGTGAAATAGTCAAGTGACTATCTTGGTCATTTACTTCATCATTATTAGTTAATGAAGTTTGTGGTGGATCCAGAGCATGTGCTCTTGTGACCACCGCATTGGTAGCTTCCATGTTTTGCTCCTCCCAAACAGCAATCTGCTGCGGGGTACATTCCCTAATTCCGTGAATACGACCAATAATAAGGTCCGCAATAGGGTTTGGCAGTAGACACGCGTGGACATCTCCCGTGAAGAATGGAGTAGCTATATGTATTATGGCAGTAGGATATTTTTCCAACGTGCCACCAAATGTGACACATTTGATGACCTTTCCTGTAGCACAGGATGGATTTACAAGAGATTGTCTAACACCAACAGTAGTACATCCAGAATCAAACAACACTGAGACTGGATTACTATTTACAAGCCCCTTATGTAACATAAGAGAACCTCTCCCGTCATGAGCAACATTAGCAGGAAGAGCGGGCAAAGGATGACCACAGCTTAAAGTAGTAACGGTCTTCGGGTCAAATAAAGTACTGCATTGCATACATTTATTTGCTCTACCAAAATCAAAAGATGAGCATCCGATAGCATTATGGTCTTTATCATTATTAACCTGTTTATCTGCTCCCTGAGATTCTTGTTGAACAGAGTTTGTCTGTTGATATATTTTTCTCTTATGTTGCGATCTACCGCGACCATTATTGCCTCTGCAATCATTAAAGTCCCTACTGTAATTTTTATCCTGGTTTGAGTTCCAGTTTCCATAACTGTCATTACCATCTCTATACTGGTGAGAACCTCTATTATCTTGGTATTGAGGTCTCTGCGAAAAATATTTTCCTCTATACCGATTACCTTTATGAAAATTTCTAAAGTTACCGGGAGTAGAATACCGTGTAATATTAGGTTGTCTCCAGTTCTGGGAAGAAGAATCTCCCTTGAATTGATTGCTATGATTCTGGGCATAATTACGGTTACTCTTTTTATTGAAATTCTGCTGGCTACCCTGAAATTTACGCATAAAATTTGGGCCACAAGGTGCTGCCGAAGCAACTGGCAGACCTTCTTTTACTTTAGAGTTGCTAATGGTTATGTGAGGATGTGCAGTAACATACTGGCTACAGTATTCTTCCATTTCTTTTATGTTTTTAGGCTTACGCTCATGAAGAAATGAAAGAAAAGATTCATTAACAGAAGAAATAACCTTGTCTCTAAGTAGTAAGTCCATAAGAGCTTCAAATGTACTCTCTGTCTTAGACAGCTCAACCCATCGTAAAAAAGTAAGACGTATCCTTGAGATGAATTCAGAGAATTCAACTCCAGTTTCTGGTAACATGTTTTTAAATTGAAGACGATATCCGTCCTCGTTAAGTTGGTACTTCTTTAACAATGCTGCTCTGACAACCTCATAGTTGTTCTTGTCAGGCACATCTACCATACCCAACAAAATCAAAGCATCACCTCTAAGTATCTTGGACAGATGATAAACATACAATGTTTTATCTATGTTATGCACCTTACATGCACTTTCAAATCTATCTAGATAAAATGTTATATCATCAATTGAGGCATTAAATGCTGGTAGATTAAGCTTGAAATCCTTAGCATTAGTCTTATCTGACACCTTATTTGCATCATTAGCATTACTAGACAACTTCAACTTTTCTAACTCCAAAGCTAAGAGTTTTTCTTCATGCTCCATTTTTTGCTTTTCTCTCTTCCATTTCAAGTCTTTTATTTTCAGCCTCTCTTTGTAATCTTCTTTCTTCAGCCTCAGCCTGTAACTTTCTTTCTTCAGCTTGAGCCTGTATTTCAAGTCTTTTATTTTCAGCCTCTTTTTCAAGTCTCTTCTCCTGAGATTCTGCTTCTCTTTTTTTTGTTTTTCCATTTCCATTTGGAATCTCTTTTCCTCCACCTGCATCTGCAATTTTTTTTTGTTCAACTTCTAATACCTTATCATATTGAGCAGTTGCATATTCTTCCAACTTATCACCTGTCTTGCCAAGGGATTTCCCTTGTTCAATAAAGTAATCAAGTGTAGACATGATGTGTAATATTATGAGTCACAACCTGAAATAATTAATTAACTTATTTCAACCTTAATAGTAACAAGACTTAATAAAGTACTTGTATAATCCCAATGTTTAACCCAACCTCTGTGGGAAACAAGTCTTTGACACCACACTTGTATTATTCAATGTATAATAATATCACAAGTCCCTTCTTAATCATCAGTGCACTACATAAATCAGTGCATATCCATCAGTTATCTATCATAACTGCACTACAATAGTGCATAAGCCAAAAAACCACCAGTTAGTTATGATAAGTGCACTATAAACCAATAGTGCATGAGCATATATGTAACAATAGTGAAGGCTAACTATGCAAGAACTATGTAAACAATAACAAACAATGTAAACAATAACAAACAATGTAAACAATAACAAGCATCAGAACAATACGAAAACATTCGCATAAGTCAAATAAGTAGACAGCGAAAACTAAAAGAAATATCACAAAGAATGTGATGACAAAATGCGAAAATATGACAAACAAATGACGCTACAGTGTATAAACAAAAATTTTTTGTAAAGAACTAAATAATAGGAAAGAGTAGACCTACAAATACAAACAAATCAAAACAAAACTAAAGAGTATGAAAAAATACCGAAAACAACACTGACCATATCGTCACAACTAACAAAAATTAGCAAAAATATTGCTAACAATTTCCAATTAAGGAAATTGCCCCTAACAGAACGCTATCATAAGACCTCTATGACGTGGTATTTCTTATGACAGTCACCACCCATCCAGACCCGCAGAGAAATAAACATATAAATATACAAATAACATATAACATATAAACATGTAACATGAAAACAATAGGAGAAAGTGTGAAAGTACAGAAGGCTCAGTTAGAACATAAGGGCACAGTTCACAAACAAAACAGGCCACTTAACTTCTATAAATCCAGCGTCAGCACGGTGCAGAACAGGATGTAATCAGCATTCTGAGGATAATGATCCAACGTTGATTAACTTCTGCTCCCATAAACAGCCATGACGAAGGAAATGAGCTTCTAATACTGCAACAGTTGCTACGGCACTTGACCTTCTGAATCTGCAACAGTACCTCTGAGACCGGACAGTTGTTACGGCACTTGTCCTTCTTCCTTACAGATCAGGAAAACAATTTGCTCGGAACTTGGCCTTCTAACTTCGGAAAACTGGATACCCACGAGCAGCGCCGGGTAGTTTCAAAAAATCAGCAACTGTCAGGAAATCCGGATACTTTCAACAAAATTTCTTGTAAGGTGGTAGTTGATGCTGTAGTTGTATCTAGTATGATGATGATGTCTGGGTTTGTTGACCCCCTTGATAGCTGGTACCAGAGTAAACCAACATTTGGCCACCACAATGATAAAGGTGGTATTTAGGCTGACATCAAATTCACCACCCCTATCGACACCAGGTATTAAAGTGTAAGATGTAGGTGTCTTATCTGGTTTAGGATGTTGCTGTGTAGGTTGTAGTAGAATAGTTCCCAGAGTACAACACAGGCAACATGATGTGTAGAGTCATAAAAATGGTAACTTCATTTTTCGTTTTCTACCATTTATTGCACGCCACAAAACAGTCATGATATATATGTCATCACCAACATAGTCCAAGAAATTCAGCATTCAAAATAATATTAGTGCCAGCTGATAGTCATGTAGAATCCAATATTCATAGTGTAAACAAATAGCTTCCACATATTCGATAACATAAAGTTCTGGTTCGTGAAGCTGTATACATAATATATAGCCCAAATCTGGGTACCTAAAGTTCATACATATAAATTCTGCAACAGTGTCAGCTGCATCTCATCACTGTTCATAGATAATAATAAATACTCCCTTCCTGATGCTAGCAGATCAGATGTGTACAATAAGTCCATTTATCCTCTGCACGTGAATAGCATACTGGGAATACAGGTCAAGCCAACCTTTATAACGTTCCTAAGTCTAACCATCTGACTTGGATGTGATCTCTGATATAATGAATCCTGGAACACAGACAATAGCCTTGTTTGGTCTAGAGCGACCCTATATATATATATATATATATATATATATATATATATATATATATATATATATATAACTAGTTCAGGTATAAAGATACGGTGGCGAAACCTAATCAAAAGTACCTCTCCATTTTGAATCACACAAGCGAGCAAAGAGCAGCAAAAAATGTCGAACTTTTAGATGACATCGAAAAGTTCAAATAAAGAGGAATTACCTTTATTCGGAATCAACCACAAAACATATGCCTCCAGGCAGGCTTGAATAACACTGGGAAATAGTCTAGTTAGCTAACTAACTCACAAAGACAATGTATTTCCCTCAGAGAAATCACAAGACGCAGATTTGCGTCCACTCGCTGCTTAAACCATTTTGTCACTCTCCGACCTGGGCGGAAACCACAATCGAACTCTCCAAGTCTAGACATGCGCAGAACCCATCTACGTGAGTATCAATTCACACAAGACGATTGTAAGAACATACGAGATAAGAGACATTCACTATCGCTCCCTTTATGGTCATGAATCGAAAACCTTAAGACAGGTTTCAGACATCTACAACACTTGACTGATACTACCAAATAAGGAGATATGGTCACGCTTCGTTTAAGAAATTATAGACCGAACGAGTCTCAAACCAAGAGGAGGTAAACTCATAAAAAATAGTAGTCTCAAAATCTCGAGTTATGTCACTTTGACTGTAAAATAATATTGTACACATTTCAGTCAAGAAAATGATCATACAAAGATTTTTTTACGAAAAAAAAATGATTATACAAAGACGTTGGACAACAAATGATCTGTGCGTAACACTTTAATTGTAGTCTATTTATGGAGAAAAATGCGATTTTCTCAAAATCTAATTTTCTCATCCTAATTTCCTTAAAACTTCCACACTTATGTGTTAATTGACATAAAAATTGGCACATATGTTGCCCATATTCTTTTAAAACTTTCACATTGCTGGATTTTGAGTATCTGATCAAACTTTTGATTTATTGCAAAAAGTAATGTAAAATTTATCAAAATTTGTTACTTTTTTTAGACACTATATTCAAAGTCCTACAACTTTTTTTGTATTAAAGTTATCAAAAATCCACCAATTGAAAAGTTTTAAAGTATAATGATAAACATTGTGTTCATTTTTGGTATTCATAGCTTAATAAATAAAAAAGCCTTAGCAAATTGAAATAGAACAATAGAATCCAATATGGCCGCCGTTTCTATGGCAACCAGTAGTGCAGTGCCATAAAACTCTTCATTTTTCGTATCTAGTATTTATATAGGTTAATTCTGTGCATTTTCATGGAAATCCAGCAATTAATAACGAAAATAGCATTTCAGTGTAGCTCCTCCCCTTAAGTAGTTACCCCGGCCTTGTTGCAAGGGGCGTGCTACTGCCACTTAGATCTGACTATTCAAGAGAAGGATCAATCCAAAGCACCTGCTAGAACCAACAGCGACTGAAGCAGATGTCTTCTGAACCCCACACCTTAAGCTAAGTAGCATACAATCACAGCCAATGGATATTTCAATTTTTTAATCTTATCCACCAGAATTTAATATCATCCAATGATGACAAATATCATCGCTAAATTTTTGTAAACAACTTTATGTTTTTTTCTAAATCCTGTTAACTCATACTTACTTAGTCGTTCCCCTTCTACCGTGAGGTGTAGAGGTTGTGTTAACTCATAACAAATTAAACTTTTAATATGCAGAATATCAATCTATAGACGATTTAATCATTATTGATTGAATCTGCACCCCTACTGCTCAGGTTTTAAAAAGAATACATAACGATACAGAGCTAGTCAATTAATAGTTGATGAAAAGCTTTCTAATTTTGCGAACAGTAGCTTGATGACGATCAGGTATCACCTGTAGCACAAGATACTCCCTACCGGACGAGGTGATTTCTCTGGAATTCCCCCTTAACGTCGTTGTCTTTTTCCAGAAATTTGTTGTGATTCATGATTGTACAAGGGATAATACGTGGGTAGTTTCCTGTTGCTTTCCTTCGGTTTGTGTACGGTAGTCTCCGCTAGCCTTTGAGTAAAAAGTCAAACCCACAAGGCAGTGAATAGGGAAAAGGTTAAAGCGCCTTCATCGTGCTGGTTGTCACATCATAAAGCTTCAGATGTGATTTGTTACAGACAGCTGTCCATCGCAACTATCCAACCTTGCCTTCAGTGACAACCACCTGTTTTGGTTCACGGCTGATTATTCAGTATTCACAGCTAAACTCTAAATCTAGAGGCCATTAAACCATTCACCACCCGATTTACGCGTCTGGTAGGAGGATAGGTTCCTTCCCCTGATAGGGGAAGACACCAGAGACAACAGAGATGTAGTTTTACAGAAGAATGTTAAAAATACCATGGACAGCCAAAAAGAGTAATGTGGATGTCCTGAAAGAGGCCAATGCATAAAGGAAACTTATTTCCCAAGTTAGAAAGAAGCTATCCACTTTTATGGGGCATGTTATGAAAAGAGGGAAACTGGAATATATCGTAACTACAGGTAAGATTGAAAGAAAAAGAGATAGGGGAAAACAAAGAGAGCAAATACTGGACAGTTTGACATTGTGGCATGGAAAGAAGTCAACAGCAGAATTGATAAATTGTATTAGAGACAAGAAGTTGTGGAGAGACATTATCGCCTACGCCACTAGGCACGGTACATGAAGAAGAAAAAAGAACAACTTTCAAGGGGGGGGGGGGGGGGGGGGGGGGGGGTGGGGGGGGGGGGGTGGGGAGGTGGGGGGGGGGGGGGGTGGTGGGGGGGGGTGGGGGGGGGGGGAAGGAATCAGAAAAGATGAGTCAACATATTTTCTTACTTTCCTCACAGAAGGGATGGGAGAATAATAAGTTCATTACAGCTTAGATGATCTCAGTTGTTATGCTTGCTTTTCTTTAAAATGCTGTGAGGTTCCCTGAGGTAGATGCATCATTCTTCTGTTTATATCTTTTCCAAAGTAATCTTTAGCGAAGGTTTATGCCTTTGAAGACCATCATTATTATACTTTAAGTTTGACCATTGTTGGACTACAACTGCAGGACATGAAAGACAATACCGCACATCCTCCGAGTACTGCAGGAACTACACGGCGCTAATATAATACAGGGTGGTCATAAAGTCTTTCCCTGATTTCAAAAATTTATTTTTTTAAAAGTATTCTGTTCAGAGACACTTGGTTTTTGGGAAATTATTCCAGAACTAAAACAGTTTTTTATGCTATTTGTAGATTTCAACATTTGCGATTTTCAACACTAATATTCGAGGGATTGTAAGTTCTCTTGAGGCACGATAGGTTGATTTCTGAGGACTGCGTTGAAACGCTGTGCGCACTGCGTCCACAGTCCACAGTTATTCTTCTTCTTTTTCTTTCACCTTTCAGCTCCGCAAGGAGGACAGGCCTTCAACAACCTTATGCCAAAGTCTTCCTATCCCGTGCCATTACCTCAAGTTCTTTCCAAATATTCTTCATCCTCTTCAAGTCTGTCTCCACTTCTCAATTACATATGCTCTTTGGTCTTCCTCTACCACCTTACCTTGGGGATTATAGAACAGGCTTTGTCTGCTAATGTTATCATCAGGTTTTGTCTGCTAATGTTATCATCAGGTTTTGTCTGCTAATGTTATCATCAGGTTTTGTCTGCTAATGTTATCATCAGGTTTTGTCTGCTAATGTTATCATCAGGTTTTGTCTGCTAATGTTATCATCAGGTTTTGTCTGCTAATGTTATCATCAGGTTTTGTCTGCTAATGTTATCATCAGGTTTTGTCTGCTAATGTTATCATCAGGTTTTGTCTGCTAATGTTATCATCAGGTTTTGTCTGCTAATGTTATCATCAGGTTTTCTCAATGTGTGGTATATCCTTCTCATTTCTTGTTCCAGTGGCGCGTGTCTAGTTCTTGTCATTAGACCCCATTCTATGAGTGACATGGAATATATACATGCGATAAAATATCTAAATACGTAAATACCTAAATATATCCACAGAAATGCGGGTTCGTTGGACATGACGAGAGCAATGGTCTCTCCTGGTGCTATACCAAGTCGCACCAGAGTATGAGCCACTCTGTTAGCCTGACGGTTCACTTCGCTGTATGAAAATGTTTCATCCTTGAAAATTATCAAAGGATGGTTCTGTCTCAGCGCTGCTTGTCGTTCAAACTGGTCTATGACGAGCTCATGCAAGCTGTAAACCTTCTTGACTTTTCTTATCACTTTCAGATTGACATACAGCGTGTACAAGTCTCGCCATAAGGGAGGATAAAGTACCCTCAGAAGACCAACAACTACCAACAGTGTGGCCAACAAGAAGCCAAAAAATCCATACATCGTGGTCTGTGTCACGTGACCGCTGAAAAGAAAAACGAAAATCATTTGTGAGTTTAAAGGATATCAACACTTTAAAAGGTAACGACAGTCCAATAGCAGAAACTTAATAAGAGATTGAAGTGTTAGAGACCTCATTATACCAGGTCCAGCTTTACGAAGTGGGGTAACCAGCTCCCTTCCTCGCTGCCTGCTTTCCCTAACTCAAAATAGATTTAGGTGCCCACTTTCAGCTGGGTAGACTGGAACGTGACGCAACTAGGTTTTGAACACGGCTCTACTGCTTCAAAAAGCAGGCGCTGCAACCACTCTAACCACTCGACTATCAACATTCTTTCATAGTTTATAATGAATAAGTTAACCGAAGTATACTTGACATTATTTCGATCCATTATTATCATAACACTACAATTCTTTCAGGCATGTCGTACTAATATGTGGTTTTACATTTGGCTTGCAACCTCATCATTTAAAAAAATTCTTTACAGAAATCGCCGCTGTAAGAGCATGTGAAAGTTTGGTGTATAATTCCTGTAAGAAGACCAGCTGCTGTGGTAATTCCGTGCTCCATAAGAAGCGCCAAAGAAAATGATATTCTTCTGCGGATTTCTGACCTCTCTTTCACTTTCCCTCGGGGGTCGATAGCATTGCTGTTCTTGTGATGGTATCAGGGTCCCTTCTGAAGGCGTGGCCAACCCAACTCCAGCGTCTGCCAGCTATGGTGGTGTGCATGTCCTCCTGATTACTCCGAATAGGTAGTTCTTGGTTGCTGATGGTGTTTGGCCAAAAGATTCGGAGAATTTTCCTTAGGCAGATTGTGTGGAAAGAGGACAGTTTCGACATTTCCTTCTCTGTTACTCTCCAGCATTATGCACCATAGAGAAGCACAAAAAGTACACACCTCTCATACAGTCTTAATTTGGTGTTTGTGCTGTACTGCGAAGACTTCCAAATGTTGTTGAGACTAGCAAAGGCTGTTCTCGCTTTATTCATTCTGTTGTTAATGTCCTTGCTTGTTCCGCCGTCAGGTGTTACTATGCATCCTAGATAAGTAAACGTGTCTGTCTGTTCTAACTTCTGGTTCCTTTCTGTTATTGGCTCAGGATTGCCCACATTTAGTGTCATGACCTCTGTCTTCTTCAGATTGATGTTCAGGCCAACCTGCTGGCCATACTTATTCAGTTTATCGGATATTTCTTGGATGTGTTGATGTGAATGCGCGAGTAGTGCAATGTCATCTGCATATTCCAGGTCTTCCAGTGTAGAAAAGGTTGTCCATCTAATTCCTCTTGGACTGCCTTCTGTTGTCTGGCGCATCACCCAATCTATGGCTGTCAAAAATAGTTTTGTTGATATCCCTGTCATACTCCTGTTTTCACTTCGAAAGTTACATTACTCGATCCAACACTGCATGTAAAGTTAGAATAGAAGATTTTTATGATGGAAACAGTGCAGCTGGGAATTCCATAAGCCCTCAGTATTTTCCACAGGCGGTCTCTGTGTATACTGTCGAAAGCCTTTTCAAAATCAACAAAGGATTCCTTTCTAGGTTATACTTATTGCTTGCATCCGTGTACCTCTACACCTCACGGTAGAAGGGGAACGACTAAGTAAGTAAGCTTGCATCCGAATGGCATGCCCTACCTAAAGTCACATGCATGTCTTTGGCCTTCATTTGTTCTGGTCGGTGTTCCTATTTATCTTTCTGGAATTTGCATATTTTGTTGTTAAATCTTGCCGTTTTTAATGTTATTGTTGTTCAGAATCGACAACACTGCACTCCGGGCAAAACCATAGGTGATCAGTCTCTATTAGCAACTGTCGAAGGGTTAAAGTTAAAGTTAGTTGCTTATCCTTTTCAGGACGTGGCAATCAACCCCAGCTTTTATTGGCTGTTTGTGATTTATCTAGGCAATTTTTACGTTCAGTAGTTTGTCGAAGGGTATGAATGCTAATTGTTCCAATAGCGCGATGGTTGTAAATACAACGGAATCATCGTGTCATACGTCCGTCCCTGCTACTCTTACGTTTGATACCAAATTGCAGCAGTCTTAGCCTTGTAGATCCATCGATTGCAGTGTCATTCTCTAACAGGTGATCGTTAATTGTCCTTAGTATCTCTCCCTTCTTTCCAGTGTGGCCAATATGTTTCTAGCAGAAATCCGCAACTTATTGTCAGTAAATGAAATTGTTTACAGTTGCTCTAGTTTAAATAACTAGTATAACACGTATTGTTAACGATGAGGCTTGAAACTCGTTTGAAAACTACTGGCAGTAACTACCTCCCAGGTGGACTGGAAAGTAGTGGCCGAAAGGGACATTCGCGTTTATGTCTATAAACTAGCAATAACCCGTCAAACTTGACGGGTTTTTAATTATAGTGTGGTGTTTCCGTTCCCGGATGAGCAGATAGAAGTACATTCTTAGAGTGTTTTTGGTTTCTTTCCATTATACAGTGAAATCAAACTGTTCATGAACACCATCATTTGAACGCTTTTCTTTGTTGATTGTAACTATTTTCAGGAGAGTATATATAATGGAAACAATACAATTTTTCAACACGGTTGCATTTCTCAGCTGTGACCAACGTACGCACGGCTAGAATTAAGTTATTTTAGATTCAATTTAAAAGTTCCTTGATGACAACATTTCGTGTGAAAGTGCGTGGATTGTTTTCAAAAGTGTTCCCTGATAATAAGTGGTTTTAACAAAAACTTTCAAGTTTTCACGATTTGTACATCGGGTGATGGCTCATGTACACCAATTTTTATGCACTTTTTCTTTGTCGAGCGCTACTAATTTAGTGAAAGAATAAAAAAAAAAAAAAAGAAAGAGCCAACGTATTTGTTTTATATAACACCCACACCGCGCAAGTTACACACCGTGCGTTGCGCACTTTTTTTTCTGGCGCGAGTAACTATTTTCAGTGAGACCGACCGACATAACATACATCGGTAATTATGTTAGTTGGGATTCTTTTATTTCCTTCGTTCCTGTGTTGAACTTCACAACATGTCCCAGTTTCTGGAGACAGGAATGAAGGGGACAAACAGGACATGGACGGATCTTGAGCGGATGGCATAGAACAGGAGGGACTGACACAAGATTATTGAAGACCTATGCTACTTTGGAAGCTGAAAGGTACTGAGGATGATGAAGTAAAAAATTATATATTTTTGTATAAATACCTACCATATTTTGATTATAGTTGCTGGGTCCATTATATAAGGAAAACCTCGTATAATGTATGCGCATGGAACCCTTTAAATTATAGTTACTTCACTGACAACAGTGTATATCAGAGGACAATGATATTTTAAAGTAAAAACTCGTCGAGTTCTGAGAACTAACCTCTTATACCAATGTAAAACTTTTTATATGAACGGGACCGTACAGTTCTCATAGAATGTATGTAATTTTAACCTGGTCTTATGTCAACTGACTCACGCAGAAAGTCCTAACTGTGGTCTTTGCTATTGATGATGCCACACAGCTGTATAACATCATCTGGTGCAGAGATGCTATAGAACAATATGTTGGTGAATATCCTTGGTTATGATATGATATTGGTCAGTTATAGTGATCAATAATGAAGATTAAGATGAGAACAAGATGCGAAGGAAACCTGTTCATAGCCTTACAAGGCAGTCTTTGGTCTGGTATTGTCACCGGAAGGCCTACTACTGATACCATAGCATCATTCGTGCTATTAGTTATCAGTTAGATTAGGAAGAATAGTTACGAGGTTTTATTGAAACAGACTCGAGATACGCAGTTATCAGATTGAGACTGAAACTAGGTTAAATAGCGACACAACGCTAATTTTTGGCGGGAGTTGCTCAGCAACCGATGACGTAAATCGGAGTAGCCGAAACACTCCATCGGTAGACATATAAGACCCAATAAAATAAATAAAGAATTATTAGATTAACCAACCAAAATGTTGGTAAAAGCGCGCACTACTCTGTGAAGGCAGATTTCGATATCCGAAATCATTTGATCCCCAGAAGCCAGTTTGTACGGACGTACAGCTGCTGGTCTTGAAGTTATCAAGATATCAACTCTGTAAAGCAGATAGTTTTTATAATGTGGGAATTCCTAATTACCTTGTAAGTACAGCTTCGTGTGACCTTTTTAATGTTTCAGAATAAAACCTAGTTAGGCCAGAAATGCCTAAATGTCGGGAGAACGAGCTGAATTTGTAAGAAAGGAAACGGAGCTCGTAAAATGTCAAACTAGCTCATATCATAAAGAAGAGGTAGAGGCTCAACTGTTATTTAGCCCTGAGTCGGATAAATCTAAGAAGCAAACTCAAAGGAACTAAACAAGCAAAGAATACTTACCCCAACTTGGATATCAAATTTTGAGGAAATAATAAATAACCATGAAGATGCATTTTTATGAGGATTTGTAAATGAATGCAAGTAACTTTTTCTGGATTGTATATATATAAAATAAACGTGTTTTATTGACTCCTGAGGACTTGCTTAACTACCTGCAGTTGAAGTTTTTGCAGTAAATAGTGAACATAAAGTATGCAAATGATTGTCACACAACTTCAAACACCACAGAGGAATTCTGGAACGAACTTGGGTACAAACCTCATCAAGAATGACCATCTCTGGCAGTATACCAGTATCTTGACTTGAGTGATACAGTAAACAAACACACAAGAAACTTGAACATATAAGCCTTATAATTGAATCTACACACCACACGGTCCCACATATAAGCCTTATAATTGAATCTACACACCCCACGGTCACACATATAAGCCTTATAATTGAATTTACACACTCCACGGTCACACATATAAGCCTTATAATTGAATCTACACACCCCACGGTCACACATATAAACCTTATAATTGAATCTACACACCCCACGGTCACACATATAAGCCTTATAATTGAATTTACACACCCCACGGTCACACATATAAGCCTTATAATTGAATCTACACACCCCACGGTCACACATATAAGCCTTATAATTGAATCTACACACCACACGGTCACACTATCTACATGGTAAGAGATATAAAGGGAGGTCGAAAAACACAAGGAGAAGATAACTGGAGACAGAAGTCAATTGAATAACGAAGACATTTTTGGAATGTATTTGTTAAAGGCATATTCTACATGGAGAACTTAAGCGGGATGATGATTATGATGATGAGGATGATGATGATCATTATGAGGATGCTGATGATTATGAAGATGAGAATGATGATTATAATGATGATGATGGTGGTGGTGATGATAAAAGATAGAGTGCAGTTAGACATGGCTGCTCAGAATATTCACTGCCCTAATTGTTTTAACTAATAACCCTCGTTTCCTACATTGAGAGATACGTCACACCGTGTGTTAGCCAATATACAGATACACAAGAATATCCGAGTACATAGGACGTTGTGGTGAAATGGTTACTTTCGCTGAAACAATATACTAAACAACAGATAGGGAAGTAATGCTCAAGAAATAACCACTGGGCGTAGGTTCATTACAGACAAGTATATTGCCTGGTGCATCTGTAAGATTGACATCGTCATGCTTGAGTTCCCCTAGGAGCACATGACTTCAACCAATTAACGTCAAGTCTCCCCTGTCATGTGATCTTCGCTCAAGATTGACATTTATGCAGTTGTTGTTCTTTTTTTTAAAAATTTTATTTAATTTGAAATGAGCGTTGTTTGAATGTTTCAAATATTTTAGCCATTAGTTCATTGGGTTTCAGACGATATGTGGAGCTGAAATTTTGCACATTAATCTCTGTCGTGGTACATTTTAAACTATCAAAATTTGAAGGAACCTTCGAGTGTACTGTCCCAGGCCCGCACTAAACAATTTTACACGGAAAAGAAAAATCATTGAATTTTTACAAGATGTGAAAGGATTATAGATCTTAATGACGTTTTGCACAACACCGTGAACAGCTTCACAGAAATTGGTGACGTTGTACACAACATTGTGAATAAGATCAAGAACTTGGTGTCGCTGTACACAATAATTGTGAACATTCTACAAGATTTGTTGCAATTCGTCGTGTCAAAAGCAACAGCCTAATTAAAGATTTTTTAGTTGATTTGATAACAGTAGTAAAAGTGGATCCTTAAAACTTGTATTTTCCTAAGGATCATGTCTCTTAGTATCAGCTGAACTGTGGTACATGCTTTTCCAAACTATGGCACGCGTTCGGCAAGTTGTAAGTGAGATGACACTACTGAGTGGTACGCAGATAAATTTATGTAAAGAAGTGATAGGTGATACTAAACTCTATTGTGAGAACATTTTAGTAGGAAGTAATCCGATTATTAGAAAGGGTTCCCTCGTAACAGAAGGAGGGGAACTCGTAAAGAAAAATATACTGTAAAAATAAATAAGAGTTCGTACGCAGATATATCAAATACCGTAGGTTATATTAGAATGCTTGAAGTTTGAGAAACTACTTTAGTACAAACATGTGAATTATTAACTTAATCCAGTGGTTCTATACTTGGAGGTAATTACTCCCGGAGGGTATTTCTGCTTTCATCGGGGATAGGGTAAATTAGACCATGAAGTTGACAACAGTCTGGCAGATAGATGAGAAATATAGTAACAAGCAGAGTTTTCTTCAAGTCTTTCTTAACAAGTCTCAAGTCTCTTAGTACAAGTCTCAAGTCGAGTTACAAGTACCTAACAGTAGCTATTAAATCGAGTCCAAAGTCGAGTATTGCTTTTTTTATTTAACAATGATAGGAAACTCTTTACAGAGCGATACAACAGGAGGCAATCTGATCATCAGAAGAAGTCCCCCCATCGGACAAGTGTTTCGGCCCAGTATACTCCTTTACACTCTAAGGGGGGCGGGCCCACTTGGGTCATGACTCCCAAGCGTCTCAGCCTCCTGTTGTCTTGTATCGAAAATGAACCCATTTCACTTATGGTAGCAACTTTAATCCACAACTCCGCCAGCCGTGGAGGCAATTGTGAAAGTAACAAAGAGAAGACAAATTATTCCGTTCGTTCCGTCGCACACACTGAGACACCATCGCGAAGCCGCCGAGCCTAGCCACTGAAATTCTAACTCTGACACCTCCTATAATATACATCGCCTGTTGCCCCTCAGTCACAGCCCGCTCACTAGTACACCACAAAACTCAGCGTTTTGTGGACTTAGAAAAATTCCTGGTGTTTTCTGTACCGCAGCGTTTATTGTCACGATTTCCATTGCCCATTGCGGTTGTTCCACAGCCAGCCTGATGCCTTTTCGGCAGTTTCACTAAGCCTCTTCAGTGCCCTTGTTCTCGCCTGTCCCTTCAGCCCCAACAGTTTCAATAGATCATACATTGATGCAGCCACAAGCCCTCTTGCGCCCACTTCAACAGCCATGACCCTTGTAGTGAACCCCTCGTGTCTCAGATCCGCGGCCAGATCACTATATTTGGCCGCTTTGAACGAATGTTGCTCGTCTAATCTGGATTCAAATGGCACGGTCAGTTCAATCAGTATGACCTGAAGCGTTGAAGAAGAATGAAGCACTATATCCGGCCGTCTCCGCGATTTTCTGATACTCTCTGGATATGCCCCTCGTCCAGGTAGGTCTACCGCCATCTCCCAGTCATTTGCACAATCAAGAAGAGATGGTAAACTGCTACCTGGTATACTCGGTTTGGGGTGTGCTGACTTTCCTGCCCTCAGAAAGTATGTATTTGCGGTGCTCGGCCTGGGTTTGCTGTTCGCCTTCATCCTTGCTAGATCTATTGTCGCAGCAAGCTCATTTAGCACTTTGTTATGGCGCCAGGTGTATCGCCCTTGCCCTAATGACACCTTACACGCTGAGAGCACGTGTTCGAGTGTCTGCCTCCCCTGGCACAGGGGGCACTGCTCATCATCCGACTTTCCCCATTTCACAAGGTTGGTGGCCGACGGCAGCAGGTCATACATTGATCTAACAACGAAGCTGAGCCTAAGAGGTGCCATATGCCATATATCATTCCATGTCAAGGACCTCTGCAGGGCTCCTTCCCATGTAGTCCATTGGCCTTGTTGGACCTGCTGCACTGCTTTTTGCAACCTCTTATCATTCTCAGCCTCTCGTATCTCATGAACAACCATGTCTCTGCGCTCCCTGCTTGATGCCTTGGACCACCAGCGGATGTCTCCATGACCAAATCCCCGTCTATTCGTCTGTGTGTATCCGATTACCTCCCTCAGTTTGAGTGACTCTTGGGCAGCATCAACAGCTTCTTCCACTCTCCACTTCCTTCCTGTTTTCAGTGTGGGCTGAATGGACTTAACCACGTCATCAGCTGACTCGCGTAGCATCATTGCAAGCCTTGCCTTTCCAACTTTGTACTCTTCAACAACTGACTTGAAAGGAAGCAGAAGTTTTGACTTTTTGCAGTACAGTGCTACATCTGACAGACCTGGTGGTACCCCTAGCCACTTTCTCATGAACTTGTTGACCTTCTGCTCTATAGCTTCGACTGTACTTGTGCTTATTTCATATATAAGCAGTGGCCACAGCAACTTCGGTATCAACATGAACTGGAGGCACCACAGTTTGAACTTTCCCAAGAGTCTGCTTTGGTCTATGATCTGTTGCCCTCTGTCTGCCATTTCTATTGTCTGTTGCACTGCCTTCGAGTCTTTTAATGAGGCATCGTACACCCTGCCAAGACTTTTAACAGGTTCCTCAATAACAGTAGGGATTCTTTGGTTGGAAACCACGAATATGTCTTCTGCTATCTTCCCTTTCCTGACTGATAGGCTTCTCGACTTCTTGGGTTTGAAGCTCATTCTGCACCAGCTGACTAGTTCATCCAGGCGTTTTAACATCCTCCGGGCCTGATGTTCATCTGATGTCAGAATTGTTGTGTCATCCATGAATGCTTTGAGCGGTGGCATGTGACACATTCCCCCGAGCTTTGGACCTATAGCCATTCCTTCAGCCGCATTGAGGATTACCTGCATAGCCATCACGAATAGTATCGGAGAGATGGTACACCCCATTGCAATTCCAACTTCAAGGCCAATCCACTTCGTTGTGTACTCTCTGGTTGAAAATCTGACAGCAAACCCTGCGAAATACAGCTTCAGCATTGCTGCAATCTCTTGTGGAACATGATACATTTCCAGGGCCTGCCACAACATCTGGTGTGGAACGGATCCATAAGCATTCGCCAGATCCAACCAGATTACATGGAGGTCTGTTCTGTCAGACTTTGCCTTTTGGATTGCTTCCCAGATCATTGTGGCATGCTCTAGACATCCTGGTGTACCTGGGATACCTCCTTTCTGAATGGTAGTGTCAATGTACCCATTTGCCAGGAGGTATGTAGTGAGTCTTTTTGCCATCACTGAGAAGAATATCTTCCCTTCCACATTGAGTAGTGAGATTGGCCTGAACTGACTGATGTCTGTGGAATTTTGCTCCTTCGGGATGTAGACTCCATTCGCCTTTCTCCATTCCTTGCTTACAAGCTGGGCTTCCCACGCATTCTTTAGTAAACGGAGCAGTCGTTTGAGCACTTCAGGGCATCTCTTATACACCACATATGGAACACCATTAGGACCTGGAGCTGACTTGCACCGAGCTTTCTGGACAATGCTTTCTACCTCTTGCACCGTTGGGGGCTTGGTGTTAAATTCAGCTCCTGGCTTACTCGGCCATTTAAGGCCTGCCATGCTGCTGAGCGGCTCATCTCTGCGACCATCTGAATATGTCATTCTAAGGTGTTCTTCCAGGTCTTCTTTCTTGATGTTTAGCGTACCCGACCGTGGCTGCTCAAACAGTTCTTTGGCAAACTTGAAGGGCTCCCTGAAGAATCTTTCCCTATCCCTTCGAGTCTTCCTTCTCTTCCTGCACAACCTTTCTGCTCTACAAAGGGCATTATGTTGGCCTTTCAGGTGCTCCCAAACCTGTCGTAACCCTTCCTTCTCTGTGGCAACTGCGTTCTTGAAAAGTTTTCGGGCATGCTTCTTCTGTTTCCTGATTTCTTCTATTTTAATTTGTCTTCTACTTTTTCGTGGTGGGTTACTTTCCCTTGCCTCCCTCACTCCGAACACTTTGCGACAGTGCAGATATATTATGTCGCCGAAGATTTCCAGCTTCTTCTCCAAACTTATCTGCTTCAGGTTGTTATCCAACTCTTTTGCCAAGGCTTCGTCCAGCTGTTCCCAAAGCCCTTTTGCACTGGCAGGTGGAAACTTGATTGCATCTCTCTTCCCGTCCAAGAAGTGTGTGAGATCATCATCAGGCAGATCAACTTGAATGTACTCAGCACTGTGGATTGACTCCTGGCTGCGTTCTTCTAACGTCTTATCCGTCGAGACAGAGCGCTGTTGATCTCCCCCAGATGACCTCCCACACCCCTTTTTCGTTCGGTGGATTTTCATTCCTCTCTGAGTAGAGAACTCCCTACCACAGGCACATGGAAATTCCAGCCGTTGTTCAGAGCTCGAAGTCCGTGTAACGGGTCTGGTCGATTCCAATGAGGCGCCTGTGGATTCATCATTCTCCCCCCCTTTCGGTGAATCCTGGGGGCATCTATCATTTTTGGGTCCTGTAGCAATTGAATACAGCTTACGGGGTGCTAACCCGGTCAGCCGGTTTCTAGTCTTTCCCAGTGTCATCTGTCTTTCCAGAAGTCAATCGGTCTTTTCCCGATCGTCACTGGTTTGACCATGTAACTATGATAGGAAACTCTTTACAGAGCGATACAACAGGAGGCAATCTGATCATCAGAAGAAGTCCCCCCATCGGACAAGTGTTTCGGCCCAGTATACTCCTTTACACTCTAAGGGGGGCGGGCCCACTTGGGTCATGACTCCCAAGCGTCTCAGCCTCCTGTTGTCTTGTATCGAAAATGAACCCATTTCACTTATGGTAGCAACTGTAATCCACAACTCCGCCAGCCACAATCGCTTTTATTCGAAAAATCAAATCAATGATTATAAATATTAATAAATAATTTATATTTTTAGTATTTTATTTACTAACTGCTTTTATTTGATAAAAGAATATTTGCCATGTTTTTAGTGAAAATTACTGAGTAACAGTGTTTATTTTTCAGTATTATATGTTAGAAATATTATCTCAGTAAGGCGAGCTAGTTTGCCAACATTTTCAAGCACAAAGTCGAGTGAGTCGCTAACACAAATGTTGCGAGCAGAATCGTGAATCCAGTTGCTGTGGTGACTTAAGTTCAGCTCTAGTTCGAGTCGATTGACACAAGTTGGCAACACTGGTAACAAGTTTCAAAATGCAGAGCTTTGACAATAAATAAACGAATTCAGTCCACTTTATTGTGACAATAAATAACTTTTACTTCGCCACCCCTAACAAATGGATAAAAGTCAATCTATATATTTAAGGTAGACAGTGAAAGCACTTACTACTTGCGATGGTTTGTATATTTTCTGAATGGTCTCTGATTTATTAGCAGAGATTAAACTGTTAATGTTCTCAATACAAGGGAATGTTGATTAGCAAAGATTAAACTGTTAATGTTCTCACTACAAGGGAATGTTGATTAGCAGAGATTAAACTGTTGATGTTCCCACTACAAGGGAATGCTGATTAGCAGAGATTAAACTGTTAATGTTCTCACTACAAGGGAATGTTGATTAGCAGAGATTAAACTGTTAATGTTCTCACTACAAGGGAATGTTGATTAGCAGAGATTAAACTGTTAATGTTCTCACTACAAGGGAATGTTGATTAGCAGAGATTAAATTGTTAATGTTCTCACTACAAGGAAATGTATATTAGCAGGGATGAAACTGTTAATGTTCTCACTACAAGGGAATGTTGATTAGCAGAGATTAAACTGTTAATGTTCTCACTACAAGGGAATGTTGATTAGCAGAGATTAAACTGTTGATGTTCTCACTACAAGAGAATGTTGATTAGCAGAGATGAAACTGTTAATGTTCTCATTACAAGGGAATGTTGATTAGCAGAGATTAAACTGTTAATGTTCTCACTACAAGGGAATGTTGATTAGCAGAGATTAAACTGTTAATGTTCTCACTACAAGGGAATGTTGATTAGCAGAGATTAAACTGTTAATGTTCTCACTACAAGGGAATGTTGATTAGCAGAGATGAAACTGTTAATGTTCTCACTACAAGGGAATGTTGATTAGCAGAGATTAAACTGTTAATGTTCTCACTACAAGGGAATGTTGATTAGCAGAGATGAAACTGTTAATGTTCTCACTACAAGGGAATGTTGATTAGCAGAGATTAAACTGTTAATGTTCTCACTACAAGGGAATGTTGATTAGCAGAGATGAAACTGTTAATGTTCTCACTATAAGGGAATGTTGATTAGCAGATATTAAACTGTTAATGTTCTCACTACAAGGGAATGTTGATTAGCAGAGATGAAACTGTTAATGTTCTCACTACAAGGGAATGTTGATAAGCAGAGATGAAACTGTTAATGTTCTCAATACAAGGGAATGTTGATTAGCAGAGATGAAACTGTTAATGTTCTCACTACGGGAGCCGCGCTGGTGTAATGGCTTCGGCGTTGTACTGGCGACCAGGTGTTCATGGTTCAAACCCGGGCGTCGGCGTTTGAAGAAATGTTTACGGCCGGAAATTTGACTGAATAGCCTGAACGGCTCCTGTGATAAACCCTCTGTGGATGGGAAGGAGCGAAGCTCCTGACCGGGTTGGAAGGAAAGTCCTCAGGTTCCCCAGCCTCGCAATGACATGTCATTGGGCCGAAGGGCTGAAAGCCCAAGTGCTGCTGGTTAAGGAAAAAAAAAAATGTTCTCACTACAAGAGAATGTTGATTAGCAAAGATGAAACTGTTAATGTTCTCACTACAAGGGAATGTTGATTAGCAGAGATGAAACTGTTAATGTTCTCACTACAAGAGAATGTTGATTAGCAGAGATGAAACTGTTAATGTTCTCACTACAAGAGAATGTTGATTAGCAGAGATGAAACTGTTAGTGTTCTCACTACAAGGGAATGTTGATTAGCAGAGATGAAACTGTTAATGTTCTCACTACAAGGGAATGTTGATTAGCATAGATGAAACTGTTAATGTTCTCACTACAAGAGAATGTTGATTAGTGTGGTGGGTTTTGATGTTAAGAAGGTTGGTGTGTGGTAAAGTTGTACTTGAGTGAGGTCAATCTGTGAAGGTCCCTGATGTAGACAATTGATAGCTGTGTTTCAGAGAACCTTGCTGATACCACCTACGATCTCACTCAAAGTTATATTTTGGCCTAGTATGATTGAGAGCTATGTTTAATGTCTAGGGTAATGTAAGAATGATGTTAAAGAACCTCAATACAAAAACATACACATACACATATTAAGTACTATGATAGATTCAACTAATTCCAGTTGTTAAATTTTATATTTAGAATTTCTTTTGTTAATCTTTATTGGTCCTGAGCCTAAATTTGTTTTGGTCAGGACTACCTCTCAATGAGAATCATATTAGATAGATAGATATATTTACATATATATATATAGATATTTACATAAAAAGGACAATATGTCCAAAGTACATTGTCAAAAGTTTCCAATTGGTGTTAATTAATCTATTTAACTAACTGGTACTTGGAGGCAGGTTGGGGATTTTAATCATCCCAAAGTTCTTTTGTTTCACCTATGATTGTTTATTTTATTCTTTGGGAGGAAAGTTTATTTATACACAGGAGATCTTTCACAGTCACTGATAAGTTGTCCCAGGCCAGATATTAAGACTTATCTGGACCCTGGAATCACAGTAGTTGTAGTTGGTTTGGCCAAACACCCCAGTCTCCTCTGGTCTTGAATTTCTTTCCTATAAGCAGGTACCAGAGACTCTTTGAAATCGTGCAGAAATTTTCAATCAGCAATTACCAGCACCAGACAAGTGCCAGCAGAAACCCTTGTAAATGAAAGTTATGTTTCTGTCTTAACATCAAACTAATTCCTCCCAATTTACATGTAATAATACATTCAACACAAAAGAACTTGGTCAGTTCTCTCTGACCAACCTAGCTTCTCCACTCTAGTTTGATGGAACAAATTGTACCAGTTTTCTTTTCTTTTCCCTAATGGCTGCTACGCCTCTGTCATTCCAGCAGTAATCTTTTCCATGCAATAAGATAGGTGTAATGCTCCTGTATGACCATCATATATAATCCTGTAGTTCTAAACTTCTTTAATAGTCCATTATATGATGGATAAACATCTAGGCCATGCCTAAGTCTGCCATGGAACCACCTAATTACAATCTTTTTTACATGGCCTTTTCTTACACTCAACCTTTTTTTTTTATTATTAAAAAGTTAATAAAATCAATCTTACCACATATTCAAGGAAATATAAACAAGTAACGATGAATAGGCAATAGAATATGGCACACTTTCAGCACTTCCCCTGTCCAGGCTGCTTTCTGTTATTAGTATTTTAAAAAAAGCACAAGTTTGCTCATCGCTGCTTGCTCCTCAGAATATTTTGAAAAAATGGCAGCGAGCAGCCTACATTCCTTGATAATATAAAAGGCTTTGGCCAATGGGACCAAGCATGTCTTTACTTTGAATGAACTTTAAAAAAAAAAAATCTCAAACCACTATGTGTTACTACTACCAACTATATTTGTATTTTTAGGTCAGCCAATAATATTTCGCCTTGCTTTAAACTACAACCAATCAAATTCCCCGTACTTTCTTTCCCCAAAGTTGTTTTTCAAAAATATGCCATACAAAAAATATGCAGGCATGACTTTTCCTGACAGTCCGTCGGATCCTCTATAGTATTATGGCTATAATTTGGTCATTTAGTGGACTATTTGTGTAACTGATAACATATTCTTGCTCAGAAAGTCCCAAGGCACCCGAATATATAATTTTTATGGCCCTAGGTATCTTGGTTCAAAATTCCATATTTTTTCTATGTTAGTTGTTTATTTCTAGAGACTACCATTTGTTCACTTCTTTTCCATGTACTTTCAACCTATTTACGAGAATCATCCGTATTACGTTAGAATTACGTCATTCTCAATAAGAGCTAAGCCTGTTTTCTTGACCCAATTGTTTACATGTTCTAACATTTACATCGTATTTTGAAAATCGCTCAAGGCAAGTCTTGCCACTGCGTTGCTATTGGCTTTTAGTTTGAAATCAACGCGCGACGAGTTAGTATTGGGCCATCTTTCGTCCTCTCTCCCCCTTTTGCTATATATTCTGTCTCCTGGGCAAATATTTGTTTGAACTTGGAAAAAGTGTTACGTTTTATCTCAAGGTCACTTAGGATCATTGAGTACATTTTATTCGGCCATAATGCGTTATCAAAACTAATACACTGGCGGCGTGGGTGAAGACGCCAATTCTCTACCAAATTTTTAGTTCTATCTTATTTTAGACTTTATGCACTTTAATGTTATATTCTAATTTAGATATTGTATTTAGAATATCGTCACAATTAGCAGAGATGAAACTGTTAATGTTCTCACTACAAGGGAATGTTGATTAGCAGAGATTAAACTGTTAATGTTCTCACTACAAGGGAATGTTGATTAGCAGAGATGAAACTGTTAATGTTCTCACTACAAGGGAATGTTGATTAGCAGAGATTAAACTGTTAATGTTCTCACTACAAGGGAATGTTGATTAGCAGAGATTAAACTGTTAATGTTCTCACTACAAGGGAATGTTGATTAGCAGAGATTAAACTGTTAATGTTCTCACTACAAGGGAATGTTGATTAGCAGAGATTAAACTGTTAATGTTCTCACTACAAGGGAATGTTGATGTTCTCACTACAAGGGAATGTTGATGTTCTCACTACAAGGGAATGTTGATGTTCTCACTACAAGGGAATGTGATGACAATTCTCAAAGCTCTAGCTCTAGCTCTAGTTTGGTTGTAAGGACCATCTGCATTGCATACGGACAACTCTGTTAGTGCTCCTATCTCCTCCCTTAGATCACACAAGGATGATCTCAGCACAGCGCACGAACTCCGTAGCCCCGGTGAGGAACCCACTGTGTGTAATCAGGAATGACACACTCAAAACTGACGAAGAAGAATTAGTATTAACCTTCACCACGAAGGATTGTCATGTTTGAAAAAAAACTTCCGCATGCATTGTGTAACGAACAGTTTTAGTGTAAGGGGAAGTAAACTGGAGTATGTCAGTAGTTGAAATAGATTTTGAGTTATAGCACTTAGTTGCTTGTTAGCTATCGAATTATTTAGAGAGTATCTCGTGATAGTTTCGAGAGACAGATTACAGACAGCGTGAAAAGCGCTGATATATTTATTCTGTAATGTTTGAGCGGAGTGAGAATAGCTCGCGGCTAGGAGCAGATGATTGATTGACTGAGTTGTGTTGACCGTGAGGAAGTCTCGTGTCTGCTTTTGAGCGGGACGAGTGTGTTATCTAGGGAGAGTGTTCCGGGCGTTTTGACCGGGTAGGAAGACAGTGTTTTTTGGGAAGTGTGAAATGCCTGTACAGTGCTGAATTTAAAATGTCGACGGATTTTTCGCTGTGGGTACAGCGTAGTATGAAACTGCAGTTTTGATTATTGTGGAAATGTTTATAACTGCAGTGTGCAGTCTTTAAAGGCCATTATCTCCTGTGTGAGGAGTCTTGATTAATAAGAGTACTTTAGGCCATGAATCATTAGCTCCTGTGAGAGGATTGTTATTGAGGATTCTTTATAGCGCTGAGTTTAATAAGAGTACTTTAGGCCATGAATCATGATATCATTGTAGCTGCCGAGTGCGCAGTTATTATGTGGTACTTTATATCTTGTGTTGTGCTGTGAACGGTATTCTATGTGTATTTCATCAATGTGTTGTGACGTGAATAAACCCATATGAAATGTCATCAGTCGTTTACAACCATCCATGACTCTTGTGTACGTACCTGTGGTGTAAACGACTAAACCAACACACGCACTTAATATTACAAGTGTGACAGGGAACTTAACACGTATTTAGAAATAGCCCCGGAGTGGGCGTGGTCTATCTGTATCGAGAACTTGTGCATCGCTTACCAGTAGACTTCTACAGTGTTTGCCTGTGTGGCGTATATGTATGTATCAAATGTAGACATTACCAGATCCACAACACAGCAGCAACGTTAGCAGATAATCAATAAGACACCCTTACCGTACCATACACCAATCCTTTGTATCAGTTTCAGTGACAGCCATGATTGACTTTCACGTGCTTGACGGAGGTACAACAGTAATGACCTCCCGGATTTTCCTATTATCTTTAGGGGGGTGTAACAGTGGTGTGCTAGTTTTATAGGATCAGACACCCGCGAAATTCGCGTGATATTAATTCACAAGTGTTAGCGTGTAGCCTGAGTGGCGATAGTATATGAAAGACAGACATCACATTTGAGAGCTGTATCCAGGCCCAAGAAAAACTTATTCAGTATCAGTTAAACTGGGAACTGTTAACTCAAGTCGCAAGTCGCAACTCGCAAGTCAAGAAATTTATTACTCAAGATTATGAGATGTCATGATATACAGTGGCGTCTGTATACCAGTACAAGTAATCATCTGGCAGTATGAACGAGCGGTGTACCTCCTTTCAACGAAATTGACAGACGGTGACCCATTTCCTGCTTTCCTGTGCGGTGTGTTAGCACGTAGCGTGCTGAATCGAGGACCTGAGCGGAATCGAGGTGTCAAGTTCCAATGCCTTTCTGTTGTCGATTGTTTTACCATTGAACTTTGTGATATCCAGGGTGTTAACGGAAAGGAACAGAAGAGTTTTCATTCAAGATAAGTGATTATGTTTGTGATGTGAACTGTGTCACCTTAACTATGTCAACGAGCCTTCCTGTGCTTTGCATCTCCTATACTGTTGAAATCTGTTGTTTTTGTTGTCTAATTCTATATAGACATATTATTAGGATTTAGTATTGATGCTAAGTATTGATGGTTGTATGATATATGTTGACTTCCCTCAGATGGAAGAGGAATTGATGATACAAAGTTATGAATAATATTTTTGGTATACATACTGAACTGTGTGAAATGGAAGGGTAATTGTCAGAACTTCTTGAAACATAAACTTGCGACATTAATAATTATATTGATATAGATATATAGTTAACTGAGTGATTGAATCACCATGGATTTTGATAATAATCCTGCAGATATAAGGCCTATGTTGGAAAGTGCATTGTTAATAGGTAGAGATGAAAAGGGATTGAGAGGTCCAAGACTTGGAGTATGGATCATGGACGATTTGTTGGTTAATGTGTCAGTATCCCTAAAGTTATTTGCTGAACATAACTTTAAGCTTCTTTGTAATTCAATAATGGCTAAGGATTTGATTGATTTGTTACAGCACCTTCGTGTGTTTTTGAAACAGTATATTGAGCTTGAGCACGGACATGTAGTTCAAAGGATATTCAAAATAATCCACAACGGTAATCCTGATGAGCAGAAAAAGGAATTAGGAAATGAGAATCAATTAAAAATCAACAAACAAAATGCTCTACAGGAAAGAGCCAATTTTCTACAGGATATTGCCGAAAAGAAGGAATTAAGAGAAACAGTGTCGAGACTAACACATGATCTAGATAAGTCAAACACGGAACTTACTAAAGTGCAAGCGGCGTTAGATGCTGCATTGGGCAAAATCAAAGATTTGGAAGATCAAGTGCATTATAGAGATGGTGAAGTAAGTGATCTCAAGCAACAACTTCAGGAAAACAAAGAGAGGTGTAGTAAATTGGAAGCTGAGACAACTGACCGTGATAGGTCGTATACAAACACACTTCTTGATTTGTTGAATAAAGTAAATTCTGGTATTGAAGAAGAGAATTATACTGTATTTCCAAATGAAGTTGAAGAACTAATGAATGATGAGGATAGTGAGAATGAAACACGACAACTAAGTGTAAATGAAGAAAAGGATGAGAAAGACAAATTAGAAGAGTTAACGACTGAGAGAGAGAAGATGATTAAGATTGAGAGATTGTTAACAGGGGAGAGAAGTAAAGTTTTGACATTTGACAAATTAAATAGGAAATTAAGTGAAGAAATTTCACAAAAAAAATGTTGAAATTGCAGAAAGTACAAAAAGGGTAGAGGGTCTACTCGATGTTATTTTAAACAGCGGAATATGGTCTACTGTCAATGTTGACAATACTAGACAGAAAGTTGTTTGCCAACAGGTTAAAAAGATCCAGCCCTATACAATCTTTGCGGATAGAAAGGTTAAATGTAATGAACAAATATCTTTTCGGGGAAAATATAACTTTCGAAGATCTTTTGATTCTGCTTCCAATAGCAACGAATCTTGGCGGAAGTGTAATAGAGAGAATGATAAGGTAACAGTCAGTCCTGAGAGATTTCAAGCTAAAAGCCTAAAGATTAAACGAGTAACTGATTTTGGAAGTTCTCAGAAGATGATAGCAAGGGATAAAGTTATAAGTAGTGGTTCCAAGGATGAAACCCATTATAGGCGTAACGATAAAGATACTTATAGATCTGCAGATGATACTGCAAACAAGCATATTGTCAAAGAAAAGAATGGGAAAAGTTTTTGTAGGAGAGATGTTTCTAAGGTTAGAAAGTACCAAGGAATTCATATGATAATAATTTTCCTTCTCAGAGAGATAAGAGACAAGTTAATGTATCTCAACAGTTTAATTCTCAGAATTTTGAAAATAATGGTACAGACAAATACAAGAAGAGTTTTCAATCGTGCAATAATTTTTCTGACAGATTTTTTGTGCGGAGTAGAAACGTTAATCATAACAAGCCTAACTGGGATTATAGACATAATAATAGTCTCAAACAAAGAGGAAATGATGATAAATATTTTGATCGAACGACGAATAAGTGCAATTATGCTAATTTTGCTCGACATGAGCCTAGAAGCATTGTTATTAAGCAAAGTAGCAATGATAATGATGTCACAAATACTACTGCTTGTTATGTTTCTGATTTTGAAAGAGCAGCACGCTGTTGTGAACTTAAAGGAAGAGTCGATGACAGCGTGGGGTGACCAGATTTCCACACGAACCACAGTGCGGGGTAATTGTTTGTTTAACCTCTCCGTTGTTCGTAGTAAATTTCACCATTCATTAAAATGGAATTTTCATTTGTATTTTTTGAACAGAGGCGACTTCTTGATATGGGTCAGCGCTCCTGTTTACGTTAACGGCTGTTTACGGTAGCGACAAGAATATAGGCCAAGATTGTGCCCGAGTGAGTGTTTTCTCAAGCAGAACATATCAGCGTGCTAACCATGATTCGACGTTTTACCCCTAGTGTTTATGAGATGTCGGCAAGACCTATGGAGATTTTTTTTTTGCGTTTGATTTTTTGTTTTGTTTGTTTATTAGGACAGAAGATGTTAATGTATTCTATTGCATAGATCATTATAGGTTGTTATATTATGATCATCATCTTTACGCATCATTTGATGTCTATTGTTTTTCTTGATATGTATGACTGTTTTGATTATAAATTAGTTCATTTCGATGCTATTTTTATACTATTGTGTTTTGGATAATATGTAGTATGTTAGATGGTAGTGACGTGTTGTTTACTATTCATGAATGCAATGAGCAGATTTATATTTAACCTTACTGGTTACAAACTTATGCCTATTTTTTATACTCTGGTGTAGAACTTGCAGTTTTTTTTTTTGGTATTTGTTTTACAGATGTGTTGGGTAGAATAGTTTTGTACATGATGAGTTTGTTAGCCCTATGCACATACTCATTAGTTGTAATGTTACAATAATTATTTTTAATATATCAGATGGAGATAAATATAAATTTATAACTGAATAACACTATAGCTAAGCTGAACGTGATTGTCAGCCGGAAATATTTAAAAGTTTAAATTGAACTGTATAGAGAAAATTAACAGCGGTTGCTGATATTGTTATTGGATTGAGAAATCTAGAGATCTGATTTAAGCACTTGCTTAACATACATTACGTTGTTTTCATGTATTTGCAAACCTGTATGTTGGTAATAGTGTGTTTTTTCTATGTGTTTCTTTGTGATGTATTTTTTGAAAAATTTACACGTGTTGTTTCGTGTTTGCTTAGATGCAGGAATTGTTATATGTCTCTCATTTTGCTAAAGCTAGTTTTTTGTTAATTTGTTAATTATAGATTTGAATTAATTAAATTAAAATACTATTTTTATGTAACTTAGCATTACGAAATATTTTTGTACTGTATTTTTTGGAAAATATTTTTATTTTCCCAGACATTGTAATTTTTTATTTTTGGTTTTGTATATGCCTAGCGTTTGACTATGTGCTATGTCTGATATGTAGAGTAATGTTAGTTCTTTAAAGAAAGTTTTTTGTTTGTTTTTTTGGATGTTATGTTGTATTAGCGCTTGATTATGCGTTGGTCTTGTAGCAATGCTATCACTTTTTTGTGTGGTGTCGATAATTTATTGTTGATTATGTATAACTTGTATAACTTGTTTAAATTACTGATTATGTTTTGTTTAGTTATAAACTATTTTTTGTAGTATTAGTATAGGAATACTTTGTTATTTTCTTTTGTGCTTTTCGATCGTGTTTGTATGTATTTTGAAATACGTTGTTGATCTAAATACTTCTTTGTATACATTTTTATCAACGATCTCTATATTCATACCTTTTGCTTTCTATCTGTCTCTGTTGATTATCCTTCATTCCATTCCTTCTTTTCTATTGTCTTTTCAGTATGGTTTCATATTTTGTTTACATTTCGTGCTTTATTTACGTTTCACTTCATTTTTCTTGTATACTTCTTCTTTCGCTTCTTAAACTTTCATTCTATGTATTGTTACTTTAATGGTATAACTTAATATAGTGTAACTACTTGTGATATTTGTAATTATTTTACATATAACAAATTGTTTGAATGTAATATTATTGTTTTTTTCCTCATATTCTGATTTCATACTTACCTTTATTACGGATCATTTTTTCGTTTGCTTGATCTTGTCTTTTCTTGTACTATCGGTTGTTTCCTATTTAGTTGTGCTGTATTCACTTAACTTGGTTTTGTAATACATTATTTTTGGTATGCTTAGTTGATTACATTGGATACTTCATTTTTACATTTCACTTAATGCTTATATTTTGTAGATGTCTTATCTTAACTTAACTTAAAGTAATTCTTATACGCATATGTTAGAGTTTCATTGTCCTCTTAATCTTTTTTGGTTTTGGGGAATGTATTTGTCAAAAAATTGATAGAATCAATTTTTTTTTCTCTGGGGTGAGGTAAGATGTAACGAACAGTTTTAGTGTAAGGGGAAGTAAACTGGAGTATGTCAGTAGTTGAAATAGATTTTGAGTTATAGCACTTAGTTGCTTGTTAGCTATCGAATTATTTAGAGAGTATCTCGTGATAGTTTCGAGAGACAGATTACAGACAGCGTGAAAAGCGCTGATATATTTATTCTGTAATGTTTGAGCGGAGTGAGAATAGCTCGCGGCTAGGAGCAGATGATTGATTGACTGAGTTGTGTTGACCGTGAGGAAGTCTCGTGTCTGCTTTTGAGCGGGACGAGTGTGTTATCTAGGGAGAGTGTTCCGGGCGTTTTGACCGGGTAGGAAGACAGTGTTTTTGGGAAGTGTGAAATGCCTGTACAGTGCTGAATTTAAAATGTCGACGGATTTTTCGCTGTGGGTACAGCGTAGTATGAAACTGCAGTTTTGATTATTGTGGAAATGTTTATAACTGCAGTGTGCAGTCTTTAAAGGCCATTATCTCCTGTGTGAGGAGTCTTGATTAATAAGAGTACTTTAGGCCATGAATCATTAGCTCCTGTGAGAGGATTGTTATTGAGGATTCTTTATAGCGCTGAGTTTAATAAGAGTACTTTAGGCCATGAATCATGATATCATTGTAGCTGCCGAGTGCGCAGTTATTATGTGGTACTTTATATCTTGTGTTGTGCTGTGAACGGTATTCTATGTGTATTTCATCAATGTGTTGTGACGTGAATAAACCCATATGAAATGTCATCAGTCGTTTACAACCATCCATGACTCTTGTGTACGTACCTGTGGTGTAAACGACTAAACCAACACACGCACTTAATATTACAAGTGTGACAGGGAACTTAACACGTATTTAGAAATAGCCCCGGAGTGGGCGTGGTCTATCTGTATCGAGAACTTGTGCATCGCTTACCAGTAGACTTCTACAGTGTTTGCCTGTGTGGCGTATATGTATGTATCAAATGTAGACATTACCAGATCCACAACACAGCAGCAACGTTAGCAGATAATCAATAAGACACCCTTACCGTACCATACACCAATCCTTTGTATCAGTTTCAGTGACAGCCATGATTGACTTTCACGTGCTTGACGGAGGTACAACAGTAATGACCTCCCGGATTTTCCTATTATCTTTAGGGATATGGAGTCACCACTGCAGTTTTCCCCTCTCAGGAAGCCTGCATCAAGCATTAACAATTTTCTTGCAGATGTGGTTATGTAGCAATTTGTTTACATGATGAAGTTGACAGCTGTGATGGAATACATTGATACAGCGATAAAATCCTCCATTATAAATATAAAAGTTAAAATAAAATGTAGGGATAAAATATAGTTATGATACGCTGCTGCTTCTTCGCCCACGCCACAAGCGCGTTGATTTTGGTAGACCGTACCATCGTTTTCTAGTGTCATTGAAAAAAACTATTTATAACATGGGGACACGAAAGGCCTATTCGTTCAGACGGGGTAAGAAAAGGAGGGAAGAGAAAAATGATGCCGTCTGCAAACGGGGTTTGAATCTAAGCCTAGCATACGCGCGAACTTGTAGTTAGTTGTTTGAAATACGACGAAAGCTAAAAAATGTTCGTCAATTGGGTCACGAAAACAGGCTTAGCTCTTATTGAGAATGACGTAATTCCCAACGTAATACGGACGATTCTTGTAATTAGTTTGAAAATAGCGGTAAAAAGAAATGAACGAGTGGTAGTTTATAGATTTCAACATGGAAAAAAATATGGAATTCCTTATTAATAGGTTTAGAATCACAAAAGTTAGCTAGTTTAAGAGCTTATCTTTTCCTGATAAATAATATGCTTTCAAATAAAAGGACGGACAGATAACTCGGAAGTTATTGACAAAAGACTGATTTGTTCGGTGCAGACTAGCAGACAGATGTTCGTTTTGCAGTCACTAGCGGTTACATTTTGACGCGTCCTTGAGTAAAAGCATGAAAAGGGTCATGTGTTCTGTAGGAAAAGGGGTAGACACGGGATAAAAATTATGGGATAGCTCAAACTGAATATTGTGTTTTTTTTAGTGTTGGGCCAAAACCATATCCATTTTTGGGGAATGCCAAGTTCGGACAGACCGACCGACAGAAATACACTACACATTGGACCAAATTTGGACCTTAGTGTAAAATTTTGAATTTAAAAAGCTTGGCTTTCCTATCTGATTGGTCAACACAGTTAAGATTATTAGAAAATTGGACGGCTCGTTGCCATTTTGTTTAAGACTGTCCACAGATCGTTGATGCTATGAAGTGTGACGTCCACTGAATATAAATAAATAATATAAGGAATACGGACGCCATAGTCCAGCCAGCAGCTCAGCTGAGTTTGTGCTATTTCAACGTACCTGTGTGTTTTCATTTTGAATTGTGGTAAGACACAAATTATTAACCTTTTATTTAACAATTCTGAGTGAGTGATACTGCCATATAATGAAAAATGATTACGACAAGTGAGTACTTATTCTAGGTCCCCAGCCAACTGTTACAGGGCCTAGAGGTTGAAATATAATATGATAAACTATCAGAAATGTAGAATACAGATGTTTCTTTTCAGGTGGTCATGTGGAAACATATCACCCCCCTTATTATATGGAAAGAAGAGATTAATGATAATATTTCAGTTAGTTTTAGTACCAATATTAGAAATTTAATTTATGTATATGTACATCTTTCATGTGTTTACTTGATTGAAATTGAAATTAATTCATATTGAGTTGAAAGTCCTGACCAGAAGAAACTGGGTTCAGGACAAAATAAATTTGGAAAAAATTGTAAATTACTAAATTTTAACCACAGTGTCAGTTGACTTAATCATAGAGATTAATATTAGTGTTTGTGTGTGTGTTTGCGTACTTAATTACCAGCACACCACATTTTCATTACCCTAGACAGTAGACGTAGCTATCAGACATACTAGTCAAGAATAAGTCTGATTGAGGTCGTAGGGTGGTAGCAGCAAGGTACTCTGTAAATTCACATAAACTGTTATCCCAAGGGACCTTCACAGCTGACCTCATTCAGTACACTAAGTAAACATAGCAACAACACTTAATAACATCAAAACCCACCACAACAGCCATGTTCACAACCTCATATCAGTGGCCTTGTACGACATGCCTGAGTGTGCACAGTCCTATTCTCTCTTTGTCACTTTACAGACCCCCCTCCCCCCGGAATTACACGGGAAACTTAGTGCAAATTATTACTTTCATAAGCGTGACCTGTTTGTAAACCAACGCTGAATACGTACTACATGAATATTCTTATAACATATTCCCTGTCTGTATAATAATACTGAATACTCTCATAACATATTCCCTGTCTGTATAATAATACTGAATACTCTCATAACCCCTGACCTCTCTGTACACTAATTATCATTTCCATGTTGACTTCTTATATAACATGAAACCACCACTGTGAGTAGCGCTTATACATGAAGCCTACGTCAAAACATTCATGTGAGGTTGTAGTAATGCTTCTGTAGCAGTTTGTTTGACGTGATGAAGTTGCCAGAACCGTACAAAACCTCACGTTAGTCGCTTCTTACGTCACCTGTAGACCTTCTCTTTCTTTGTCTCCTCACCCACCACCGGAAACTACACAGGGCTTAGCACATTAATCATCATCAGCTGCCGTCTCCGCAACGACGGTCGGCTGCAGTAGGTCTCCCACATTATCTGTCTCTTGTCGTGATGGTGCACTCTGATAGATTGTTTCCTTATCATCTCTTGATGTTATCTTCCCACTTATAGCGCTGTCTTCCCCTTGCATGTTTGCCTTCAAACTCTGCCCTCTGTTAAGGTTTTCTGCAAGGTGTTATGTCTTTTTATATAGGCAAAATATTTTAGCTGCCTAATTATGATCTCCTTCATTAGTTCCCTTTTCATATCTAGGTTTTCTAGGACCTCTTTATTTGTTTTCTTCTTCTACCATGAGATGCTCCCCATTCTTCTATATATCCACATCTCAAGAGCCTCAATACTTTCTTCCAATTCTCTGGATGCATTACTACTGAAAACATCACACTTGAATAATTTCATAAGTGATGAAAGTTTGTATACTTATACAGAATACTTACTGCTTAACTACTGAATAACAGAATCCCTGTTTAAACACTAACACTGAATGCTTACTGCATAACTGCTGCATAACAGAATCCTTGTTTAAACACTAACACTGAATACTCATTGCATAACTACTGCTTAACAGAATCCCTGTTTAAACACTGCATAACAGAATCCCTGTTTAAACAATGCATAACAGAATCCCTGTTTAAACACTGCATAACAGAATCCCTGTTTAAACACAAACACTTAATAATAAGTCTTATTACATAGCTATTCCATAAAAGAACATCTGTTTAAACATGAACACTAAATACTTACTACTTTCATCCAAAATGTCTTGTTTGCTCACTAACACTTGAATATTTACTGCATGAACATTGTCATATAAGACGCTCTGTTTGCAGACAGTCTGTGAATACTTGCAACAAGACCACTTTTATAAACGATGCCCAGTTTACACTTTAACACTTTGAATACATAATGCACCGACAGCTAGATTAACTGTCACTCATGAGTCCTTCACACAAAATGCATTCGTTCTAACCAACCATTGGAATTAAGACTTGGGTTGGTCCCTTCTGAATAGATTAGAATAAGTGATAGTCACAGTGAGAAGTAGTAATAGCAATAGATTTCCACGAGTGAGATGGTAGGAATGTGATAGAGGCTGTCTCTGAAATCAAGAAATCTTCTCTCTTTCACCTATCTTCTACGACAGATTTAGATTGAGTAAGACAGTCTACACACATATATATGAAATATATATATATATATATATATATATATATATATATATATATATATATATATATATATATATCCACTCACATACATACACACATAAGACGACAGTTAGACGTACAGACGTGGGAAAAACTATGACAATGATTATATGAATAGTTTGGGAAAACGAACTGACCGACACGCTGGAATAAATTTTATGAGTAGTTTATTTATCTAGACTAAACTTCTCTCACAACATATCAAATCACATCAAGCATATAGAAAAAAAAATCATAAACAAAAAAATCAAGAAATGCTACAAGAATGATAGACCCGTTGGAATGATCCTTCCCTCGATGTATAGCTCACAGTCCCGTTAGAAGAAAGTGATAGCCCAAAGAGTCTTACTTACTTACTTAGTCGTTCCCTTTCTACCGTGAGGTGTAGAGGTTTGGAAGAGAGAGCGCCAGACTATTCTATCAGCTGTCTTCCTCCTGGCCTGGTTCCATTCTAGTCCTCGGTCCTTCAAAGATTGTCTAATGTTGTCCTCCCAGCGGACTCTGGGTCGTCCTCGGGGTCTGGATCCTTGGCTCTTTGTTTCCCATGCTTGTCGTGGTAGCCGATCTTCTCCCATTCTGCAGACATGGCCAAACCATCTTAGTTGGGACTGTTCTACTTGGGTCTGTAGGGGGTGGCATTTTAGGCCTTGACGTATCGTCTGGTTGCGTACCATGTCTCTTCTTGTTACTTCAACCACCTTCCTCAGATACCTCATTTCTGAGGTTTGGATCTGGCTTTTATGGGTTGTAGTCATTGCCCATGACTCGCATTCATATGTCAAGACTGGGACATAGGTGGAGCGGTATACAGCCATCTTCGTTTTCTTACCAACCTCTCTCTTGCTGAGGAATCCTCGATTTATGGCCTGAAAAAGTCTCCCAGCTGCTGCTTTTCGAGTGGCCAACTCTTCTTTGATGCCTCCCTTTCGGTCTATAATAGCTCCGAGGTATTTAAAGTGGTCAACCTGCTCCAGGACCTGTTCTCCCAGCTTAATCTGATGCCTTCTTTCTTCTCGTGATATCACCATGGATTTTGTTTTAGAGCTGCTTATGACCATCCCTCTCTTCTCCAGCTCTTCCTTCCAGACTTGCAGGTTGGATTGGAGATGTGCCTCTGATTTAGCAATCAGGGCAACATCATCAGCAAATGCCAGCTCTGAAATATAGACCTGTCTCATCTTCCAGTACCCCACTGAATACTTTCTTGTTCTCTCCTTACATGCCTTGATGACATCGTCCATAAGGAGTATGAAGAGGTAAGGTGATAGGATATCACCTTGTCTTGCACCAGTGGTGGTCCTGAACTCTTCTGACTTATGGTTTGCTGTCCTCACATAATTTCTGCAAGACTTGTAGAAGCTCTGTATAGCATGAATCAGAGGTGCTGGAATATTCTTCCTTGCCAAACAGTCCCAAAGTTTGCTCCAAGGGACCCTGTCAAACGCCTTTTCCAGATCTATGAAACAAAGATGGATCTCACTCTTATACTCAAGGGCCTTTTCACTCAGCTGTCTGAGTGTGAAGATTAGGACTTGAGTACTTCGGTTTGCTCGGAATCCGCACTGGACCTCATCCAATTGTGGCTCAGCTAGGCGTCGGAGTCTCTGCTCTAGGATTCTAGAGTAGATTTTTCCAGGGACACTGAGAAGGGATATGCCTCTATGGTTTCCACACTGTCGGTTGTCACCCTTTTTGAAAATTGGTGTTATGATGGCGATCTCCCAATCCTTTGGTATGGTCTTGTTGCACCATGCTGCCTGTAGGACCCTTTAGAGTAACAGGTCGCCTGATGCTCCCATGTACTTAACCATTTCTGGTGTTATACCATCATGCCCTGCTGCTTTGCCCATCTTGATTTTCTCCAGTGCTACCTTCAGTTCTTCCATCTTTATGTCATCTTCATCACCATTGGTTTCCTCTTCTGTGCTAGTGGTTATCATTTCTGATGTTTGACCTTGCTCACCATCAAGGAGTTCTGAGAAATATTCTTTCCATCTTTCCATTACTTCCTTCGGGGCAGTAAGCAATTTGCCTTGCTTGTCCTTTATAAATTTGAGAGGGCAATGTTTTTCCTTCCTCATGTTCTTTAGGGTCTTATAGAACAATTTCTGGTTTTCTTGTGCATCTTTTTCTAGCTTTTCTCCAAATTCTTCCCAGGACTTCTGTTTTGCTGCTAGCACTTTGTTCTTTACTTCTGTTCTGAGTGTCACATATTCTCTATATTTTTCCATTTGTCCTGTTGTGTTTTTAGCTCCTAAGTATTGTTTCCATGCCATTTTCTTCTCTCTTATTTTCTCTTTGACTTCCTCTGTCCACCAAGGTGTCCTCTTTCTCTGGTTCCCAAGTCGGACTTCACCACATGCTTCTGCAGCAGCTGTCTTTATGATGTCCTTGAATTTAATCCAGACGGTTTCCAAGTCATCAGGTTGTTCTTCTGTGTTGCTCACCGCTGCAGCAATAAGCCCCTGATATCTGGTCTTAATTTCTGGCTCTCTCAGCTTGTAGATCCTAATGCTCATTTCTCCTGCTCGTTTACTTGGTTTCTTGCGTGATGTTGAGCAGTTCCTAGGCTGAGCAACTCTTTCAGTTGTTCGTTTGAATGTTAGCAGGTAGTGATCACTTCCAATCTCTGGCCCCCTCCAGACTCTTGCATCTCGGACATATTTGAATGAGCTTCTCCGAACAATGGCATAGTCGATCACTGACTTCTCATTCTTTGTTGGTTCACATCTAGTGTATGCATGTATGCGCTTATGGGGGAACTTTGTGTTTGTAATGATCAGATTCTGCTCACTGCAGAATCTAAGGAGTCGCTTTCCATTGTCATTGAGAGTATCTTCTCCATATCTTCCGATAACTCCACCCCATCTAGCATGGTCATTTCCAACTCTGGGATTAAAATCTCCGAGCATGATAACTTCATCTAGGCAGTCATCCACTGTCCTTTGAAGCAGCTCGAAGAATTCCTCCTTGACCTCTGCTCTCTCATCCTCATTTGGCCCATACACTATGACCAGGTTGACTATGGTTTCTCCTTCTTTTAGTTTCACAACCATAATGCGCTCTGAGACAAAGTTCCACCCCTTGATACTATCTTTTTGATTTTGGGCCACAATGCAACCCACACCCCCTTTAGCTCTTTCGGATATGGGTACACCACTGTAGAGCAGCGTGTTGCCATTGAGATCCATGACTCCTTGTCCTTTTTTCTTTGTTTCCGTTATAGCCAGGATTTCTAGTTTTGCTTTCCTCATCTCTTCCACCAGCTCCTCTTCCTTCCCATTTATACTTCTTGTGTTCCATGTTCCATAAGTCGTAGTCCGTAGTCCGTTCCAGTTCGTCGCCTTTAGAATCAGTCCGGTTTTCTCTCTTGTGTTACTCGTAATCGTGGTTTAAAGCAAACAGGTGATTGGCCTGTTGTGCCTTTGCATGGTGGAGGGGCTGCCTCCTTACGGCCTCCATGCAGGCCGCCCTCCTCCTTTTTCATCCGGGCTTGGGACCGGCATGGGCGGAGTTGCCCAAAGAGTCACAGATACATATGATTTAGTCTAAAATTCTTCCCCTTTAAGGTATAAACAGACAAGATACTCTGATCTAGTCTAAGGGAATATATATATATATATATATATATATATATATATATATATATATATATATATATATATATATATATATATATATATATATATATATATATATATATATATATATATATATATATATATATAATTAGCAATACCTTGCATAAAGAAATGTTATGACAGCAAAAAATGAATGGGTGTCAAATTACCACCATAAAAGGATCGCTCAGTCCTGCATTCACTCTATTCATTCAACTGTGATCACGTGCATTTTTTTGTTATACTCACAGCTTTGGTAGCCACTTCGGGAACAAAAAAAAAAAAAAAAAAACAATATTTTTAGGACTTGCCCATACAGAATCTTCAATGGTAATCTTGGCCAAGAAAACCCCAGGTCCAAAAAGACGGGTTGAATTCACTACTTCTGGGACCGTTCTTTTGGGAATACTATTGTTTTGGATGTCTGTTTAAGTCACATAAAATTGTTCAGGCACGAGCGTTTATAGCGAGCATAGTGTCAACATCTTAGATTTCAAACGAATGAGGAATGTCAGGTCGGCACCTTCTCTCTGTATAGGAATTTAGTTGGTCACACCACCACTTGTCAACAGTGTCGGGAAAGTTACTGATTGAAATATGTTACTTGCCACAAAGGCTGAAAAATGACTAGAGTGTTCTCAGGAAGAATCAAATCAGACTCGATGACCCGTTACTTCTTTAAAATCTTAAAGTTCTTGCAAAAGTTATACATCAAATCTTTAAGGTAAGAATGTTTGTTGTTTTCTACACAGATTTATCTCTTTACTCAAACGCTGGCAAAGTTTGGGTACCACAGTTTCACTATATATAAATGGAAAGAACACATATCAAATAATTATACATACTATAACTGATAATTTAAACTGCAAGCGTAGCTTGTCTTATAGTTTAACACTTCCCGTTGAATAAGTTATATTTAAAAATCAAACATCCTGAATTAGGAATACCTACGCATTCCGTCAATACTCAAGATGTAGCAGTCATTTAATAAGTTAGTTTTAAAATATTCTCGACTGCGTATTAGCAGTAAAATTAAATCCATTATGGCTACATGATTTTAAGCTAGAAATTATAATTTATTCCGCTTTCCACTGTAACTCGTCGACTAGAGAATATAACAGACTTAGGAATTTAACTCTCTGCACAAATCTAACTAGCAAAATGAAATAAGCGATTAAACACTTTAACACTCACAAAATACTAGATAAATAATATAAGATTTACCTCAACACAGAACTACTAAGAACTTAAACCACTACGATCATACTAAATGACATCTCTATTAACAGAGATTCTAGAAATCGAACGAAGGCTTGTTCTAGTCTTGACTGCGAAGTTACTGAGTGAAAATGAAATCTAACTCCCTCAGTATATATGAAACACCAGACAAAGATGTACACTATTTCCATAAACTACGCAATAGCCTCCCCTTCTCATAACACCTCCTGTCTTCGCACCTCACGCCAAAATGACCATTCTAAGCGAATGCGTGATGGCGCCTTCTCCACCCTGACACTGAGAATCTACCGAGGAAACTACGTGTCAGATGCAAAATACCAGACACATGTCTGATACTGCGCCCGGGGAGATGTCGGGATTCACGCCTCACCTCAGCGCTCACCGAGAAACTACGTTTTGACAAGTGAGAATGCAGAAGATATGTCGGTCCTGTGTCTGAGATAGCCAAAATATTCACAGTTATTTCGTCAATCTGCAGCGATTGACCGAATGCATTCTCACGCCAAATCGTCTGGTGCGAGGGACTAACACGTTACGTAAAAAGTTACTCGTTTAATCTGCAATGAAATGCGTTTCTAAATGAGAAACGAAACTGGCGAAAGTGAGAATGGGAAAAAATATTTTTCGCAAACGAACGAATGCGAAAAATACAGGAAAACAAAATAAAGAGTGATAATAAATAGAGGATACGGGTGAAAGAAAAAGAAGAGGATATAGGCAATTCAATGATCATAAAACCTCTGTGACAACTAGCATTATTCCTTTTGGTAGAATTAGATATAGCATTACCGTTTAATAGTGCACGGAAAAAGTGTAAGCTGCGTGATTTAATATCATCATCATGAGATTTCAGATCACCAAGGAGCTTAGGTCTTCAACAAACTTATGCTAAGTCTCCCTGTCCCGTGCCATCAGCTCATGATTTTTCCATGTTTTCTTCAACCCTTTCATGTTTTCTTCTCCATGAGTTCCTTGATCTCCCTCCCTCTCTATGGAGATTCCAGAATAAGGACTACCTGGTAATGATATCATCAGGTTTCCTGAATGCTAGTTCTATCTATCACCATTGTTGTCTTTTCTCATCTCTTGTTCTAATGGTGCTTGTCTGGTTCTTGTCATCAGTTCCGCACTGGTTATCTTATGATTTGACATGCCAATCTAATGTTGCCACTAGAAAGGTGAAAGACCATCTCCTGTTACAGGACTTAGTTTTTCTTTTTCTTCTTGTGTTCTGATATAACAGCATGTGTTTATATTTTAACGTTGATGGTCTGTCTCAGGCTTCTCTCATGGCCGTAATTTTTTACAGTCAACAGTTCTGGTGAATCATCAACTTAATTTTTCTTTCGCTCTCTACAGAGCATGGGGCCATTCGTGTCGCTGGTGCCCCTGTAGGAAGTCTGCACAAAACAGTCACGTGCTCTTGCTGTTGTGGTTTCTGTGGCAGTTTGTTTGATATGATGAGGTTGACAACCCACTGTACAACCTAATATAAGTAGCCTTCTACGACATGCTTACGGGTACATTTGTCCTATTCTTTCTTGATCTATTTATAGACCCTAGGAGACTACACGGGACACTCTGGTCAATACCATACTGTTAATGTGCGTCTCTTGTGGAGTCGACATTCATGAAGACCGTTATCTACAATTTTTAAAATCTACTTATTTTGGCATATTATAAGTAGATTAAAATGTGAATACATTATCACTACACACAGTACTGACGAGAAGATGAGAAAGACGACAACATAGATGAAGATACTGAACAATTTTTCATCAAAGCATAATATTACATATCAAACAATCGGAACGGTAATCAGCAGCAGGGACAGGAAGTTCGTAATCATAAAGAAGAATGGCACAGGATACAATATTGAGACCCGCTGTTTATTCAGCCTGCAGAATTAACATTTGAATATATATGTCGGATTACTTAAAGAAGCGAGTCATGCCTTTTCACAGTGTAAGGAGACTCTCAGTTAGCTGACGTTCTGAAGGTCTGTTCTATAAATCTGATTAAGGTCCTGTTTCGAAACGAACGAACGGTTGGGAGTTAGGCACTGTCAGACGCCACCTCAGTATGAGGTCTTGCAAATTTTGATTAACACATCCTGTGCGGTCCAGTATTTAATTTAACAATAAATGAATCTTATATATTCTCCCTATCTTGGTCGTTATATGACAGACGATGATAGATGTGAAACAGAAATCAATAAGAGAATAAGGATGGCCAAAGTTACATTCAACAATAGGAGACAAAAACTAACATCTAAACAAATAACTTTCAAATTAAAATCAAATGTTATATATATATATATATATATATATATATATATATATATATATATATATATATATATATATATATATATATATATATATATATAATATATATATATATATATATATATATATATATATATATATATATATATATATATATATATATATATATATTTATTTATATATATATATACTGAAGCACATTAAAAACGCACCACCTGTATAATCCAGGAACAGAGTGTGAAATGTAAATATAAGTGTGTACAAGTTTACATATTTGGAATCTTTATTCATTTTCCCATGAATCCATGCTGGTCATTAATTTGTACATTTGATTGTTATGAAATTCATTGCATTCTGTGCAGGCAAGGGAGAAAACCAAAAATACAAAAAAATGCACGTGCGTTATCCTGCTGGAGAAGCTGCAAGTCTGGATAAATTGTGAACGCAGGAGCAACCAGTGCATCCAGAACCTCATCTCGATATGTCACAGCATTAACATTTCCACGGAAGACGTGAAGAGGCAAGCGATGGTGAAAACGGAATCCTCCCCAAATGTGAATACTGCCACCTCGAAATCGGTTGACACAGCAATCTGCAAAGCGCTCTTCACACCGTCGCTAAATCCGCATACGTCCATCTGCAAAGGATATGTTGAATCTGTTCTCGTCTGTGAATAGGACAGCATTCAACTGCAGTCTAGTCCATCTGATATGTTGCTCTGCCCATTGCAGGCGCTGCTGACGATGTCTGTGAGTCAAGTTTGGCCCAACATAAGGTCGTCTTGCAGTAAGGCCTGTATCTCTGAGTCGTCGTATGACTGTCATTCGAGAGACTTGCCCATGTCTACCCACTATTGCTCTTGCTGTTTGACTTGCCGGGAGAGTCAATTCCTTAGGTGACTCAGCACAATATGACGATCTTGCGCAGGGGTAGTAACTCGTGGTTGGCCACTCCGAAGTCTATCCCGGGCACTGCCAGTGGTTCCGTAACGTTCATTGAGACGTACAATAGTGCTGTGGTGGCAATTCATCCTTCTGGCAATGGCCCGCGAGCTCATTCCGGTCTCCAACATACCAATGGCTCGTTGGCGGTCGTTTTCAGATAGTCGTGGCATTTCAAGCACATGTACTGGGTGTTTTGTCTCAACGGCTTTTTTATACCGAGTATACTGCCACAACGCGTACACATTTTCAGGGTCATAGCTGTTGAGAATCGTGTTGCACGTGTAACTTTCATCGTTTTCATGTAGTCTGTACACACACCCATGGGTTGAATCTTGCACTTTCCATTCCAGCAGCCATTCGCTCTCTACCGCATGGCAAACACGGGGAAAATCCATTCCCACACTTTTTTTTGCCAGCTTCTCGGCATCCGTATATATAATAGTGGTGCGTTTTTAATGTGCTTCAGTATATATATATATATATATATATATATATATATATATATATATATATATATATATATATATATATATATATATATATATATATATATATATATATATATATATATATATATATAAATATATATATATATATATATATATATATATATATATATATATATATATATATATATATATATATATATATATATATATTCAACGTTACGTTATGGTGTAGAAAAATGGACAATGAGCAAGCGATTCGAAGAAAGAATTGAAGCCCTTAAGATGTGGATATATAGAAGAATAGGGTACATCATATGGAAAGTGAAAAAAATAAATAGAGAGGTCCTAGAAAACCTTTGAATGAAAACAGAATTAATGAAGAACATCAAAAGTAGACAGATACAATATTTTGGCCATGTACAAAGACATACCACCTTACTAAAGACCATAATGGAAGGAAGGGTTGAAGGCAAACGCGCAAGTGGAATACACGCTACCTGTGGGAAGATAACATCAAGAGATGGACAGGAAAAAGTCTGTCAGAGTGCATCAGGAGACAGAAGACTTTCGTTGTGGAGATGGCAGCTGATGATGATGAGATATTCTCACAAAATCCTTTGGCATAATACAAAGATTATTCAGAGTGTAAGATAGGATGATAGTCCGCAACACTGTCTTTCAATATATGGATCCAGACTATGACAAAAATATACTTCTTCGGGCTCGTAAATATGTGGTGTTTTATTATAATTACCAGCAATAACCCGTCAAACTTGACGGGTTTTTAATTATAGTGTGCTGGTTCCGTTCCCGGATGAGCAGATAGAAGTACATTCTTAGAATGTTTTTGGTTTCTTTCCATTATACAGTGTAATCAAACTGTTCATGAACACCGTCATTTTAACGCTTTTCTTTGTTGATTGTAACTATTTTCGGGAGAGTATATATAATGGAAACAATACAATTTTTCAACACGGTTGTATTCCTCAGCTATGACCAACGTACACACGGCGAGAATTATCTTATTTTAGATTCAATTTAAAAGTTCTTTGATGACAACATTTCGTGTGAAAGTGCGTGGATTGTTTTCAAAGAGTGTTCCCTGATAATAAGTGGTTTTAACAAAAACTTTCAAGTTTTCATGATTTGTACATCGGGTGAGGGCTCATGCACACCAATTTTTACGCACTTTTTCTTTGTCGAGCGCTACTAATTTCGTGAAAGAATAATAATTAAAAAAAAATAAAACCGCCGCCCAAGTTGCACACCGTGCGATGCACACTTTTTTTTCTGGCGCGAGTTACTGTTTTGAGTGAGAACGACCGACGTAACATACATCGTTAATTATGTTAGTTGGGATGGGATGGGATTACCACACTCACGTCTTATTCTCTCTTCGACTTCTATTAGGCCCACTGTTTACTGTCAACTTCTAACTGCCGACTCCGTCGTCCACAGCTGCATCTAACAACCGATCACTATTTTCTCACCAGCGTCACAACTCATTCGTTTAACCCCTTTCATTCTTGAACACAAATGCACCTTTACCTTTTCACACACCTTTGACACACAGTCATCAATAAGGTAGTCCCATATCAGAAACTGGGTAAGTGTAGTGTGGTGTTGGTCATTCCAAGACTCCATCATACTATGTCTAGCTTAGTTATGAGGTGGAGTAGCAAGTCCCTTCCTTGCTGCATCTGCCTTCACTAACTCAAGAGCAAGGGCCAGGTATCCATTTACAGCTGGGTAGACTGGCGCGAGCGTAACGCTACTAGGTTTTGATCACGGAACCCTTTATCTTTGTCGCAAAAGGCTATTGCTCTAACCACTTAGCCACTTAGATGTTCGTGTCAACAACTACTTGACACAAATAGTGGGCATTCTAACCAAGCCTGCATTACAACAATAATTATATAGATAATAAACCTGCATGACAACAATAATTATATAGACAATAAACCTGAATGACAACAATAATTAGATAGATGTAAACCTGCATGATTATAGCAGAAATAAGATTACACGAGCTAAATTGTCGCTCATACAAACAACACACCAACCTGTGACATTCCCGCAATCCCGTCTGACACTCGGCCCCATGTATCAGCTTTCATTTTGCACTCATAAATAATTGTTTACATAAATATTTAAGACACGTAAACAGATGTAGCAATCTGTAAATAAATACGCTGCGATATTTTTTAAAAAATGCTCTTTCTGAGTGTCAGAAGTTTAAATGTTGATTGGAGTTGTGCGTTTGGAATATAAACGTGATTATACACTTAGATTTTTGTTTTCGGCGCATCGATTTGAATACAACAACACCAGAAAGCTCATTTACTTCTTGATCTTCATCTGAGAGTTCATTGAGAAACTCGGTGAGATGAACTAAATAGATAGTATACCTCTCAGCTGGACAAATAATATTAGGCAAGGCATACGTTACAACCACAATGTCTAACGTCATTGATAAGCGAAAGAGAACAGTCGAGAAAGGAAAGACAGAACTAATCTAAATGCACAAAACTGATCATGATGGTGATGATAAGTACTGAGTTTCAGCCTTTTCGTTTCGGATTTAGAACAAGTACTACTTTGTATACTCGTAGCTCAATAGTAAGCACAACTTCTTACATAAAGGGCTCTGTAACTAAGATTACGTCTTATACATTAGGCTCTAGAATAAGGACTATTTCTTTTACATTGAGCTTTAGAACAAAAACTACTTGTGATGCTATGGACTCTAGAAAAATAGCTACTTGCTATACAATAAGTTCTAGAATAAGGACTGTTTCTGATGCTGTAGGGGAGCCGCGGTAGTGCAGTGTTAGTGCACTAGCTTCCTAGCTCAGTGGTCCATGGTTCGATCCCCAGTTGAGGTGGGGTTTTTAGACCGCAAACGGCTCCGGGGTCGACCCAGCCTTATGAATTTAGTACCAGAGCAATTCTGTGAAGGTTAAGGCGGCCGGCGTGATGCTGACCATATCACTCCTAGTGTGCCGATGGTCAAGAAAATGTGGGACTAACACCATATTCCCAATATGCCTCAATGGGCGTGGAACGGGATCCTGGTGCTGTAGGCTCTAGAACAATGGCTACTTGCTATACAATAAGCTCTAGAATAAGGACTACATCTGATACTATGGGCTTTAGAACAATGGCTACTTGCTATACAATAAGCTCTAGAATAAGGACTACATCTGATACTATGGGCTTTAGAACAATGGCTACTTCTTATACATTAGACTCTAGATCAGGTGGCAAGAGAACAGTTGGGCGACCACAGCTGAGGTTCAAAGATGTGTGCAAGAGAGATATGAGGGCACTGGACATGGATCCAGCAACATGGGAGGATGAAGCTGCCGATCGCAGTAAGTGGCGATGCTATTTACGGCACCACCTCAGATTGGGCGAAGAGAGGCTCACACAAGAAGCAGAGGTGAGGAGAAAACGTCGAAAGGAGCACCAGGAAAATAAGCAGCTGAGGGCTGCCACCTCAGGGGCGCATTCCCATAGTCAGTTATGACTGAAGGGGCTATTATATCTTACAAATTCTAACACAATTCGAGAAAAAAGTATACAGTCACTGTTTCGTCATTGTCATCATGTTATTGGCTTGAGTATCTTGGTTATTGTTTTCATGTTAAGTTTTACTTAACTTGCTTGACACTTTGTAGTAGCTGACTTCACTCGATTGTTAAAATATCTGGACACTGAAGACGCTATTCTTATACTAGGAACAGTGTCGGTCTACTGTTACACAGTTTCGCAATTTCAAATATTGTGTCACGTTTTTCACCACTAGATGAACCTGCAAAACATGACCAGGTTATGGTATCTATGGTTTATAACCAAGACGCCACTCTGATGTTGACTGGTCAGTGCTGAACATACTCCTCATTTTGACAACACTGTCTTGAGGCTATGGTTAAGTCAGTCAAAAGAGGATACGTCGTACAACAATACAATACATTTTTACGTAAGTTTAAGGTATTTTCCAAATCCAGCCATGATTACTCCCATTTAGCTTAGCCTTATGCCAAAGTTAGCAAAATTATATCTCTTACTAAACATCGACAATATGTGCAGAAATAAAGACAAGAAAGAAAAAGAGAAGACGAACTCTTTGAGCACAGCATCCAAAAGCAAAACCCTAAAAAGGACTGTACGCTTTTATTGCTAGCGTTGGTCAGTCCTAACAAAGACTTCTAGCTGAGCTAATGCTGTCCAGTATTGAGGTTATATATTGGTTGTAGCCATCTTCCTTCAGGCACAAGGTAAGATATAAACATGAGGATTTATATTAAGCATAATATTAATTTTAAATATTCATCTATTTTAAATGTACATTAATTCACTAAGATATTTTGTAAGGTTAACGATCTCTGCAGATATACCCTAAGAACATTGGTACTTCAAAGTCTGCGGCTGTTAGAAGCTCACAATAGCAGTCAGCTGTGGCTTCTTCTCAGTTTTGCTGTGTTATGGGTTAAGACTTCTAGTATCTAAGAGTCAGCCCTCTAGAAATCTTCTAAGCTCTGTCAGATCTTGAAGTGATTTCGGAAAGTAAGGAACTATGTCCAAGACGGGCCTATATACCCAGTCTTGATCTAACCCTTGCTTTCTCAGAAGTCCACGCCTGAGTTCATATTCCCTATTGTAAGCTTTCGTGGGATTTCAATGCTGTTGTGCGAATTTACCGACACTATAATATTTTCCTCGTCAAATACCAAAGATAATGATTTCCTACTGCCATAATTACATGTATTTGCATTTGCTGTTCAAATCCCAAAAGAACTACTCCGATCGGGCCTTTAACCATAAAGTTGTAGCAGGATTTATGTTAGTTTGTGACGAAATGGACGACCTCTTAGCTATCTTTGGTTCTCTCCGGCAGTATCGTTACATTTGTGGTACTGATTTTTATTATGTGCTGTCAATTATCGCCCTTTTCTTTCTTTCTTTCTTTCTTTCTTTCTTTATTTTTCTGCTAAGTAGCAGATATTTGATTTTATCAAATCACCCTGTAGGTGATAAATATCACATTTGCCAGGAGCGGCTGATATGATACATCACATTTGATTGGCGCTTCCCAGGTTTGTTGGTTATAGGCGCGGCAGATTAACACGATAAGACACGGAGTTTGCGTACTTATACGACAGACAACGAGATTACTATCTGTGTGACACATGGTGGCAGACAAGTGGGATATAATCGCTTCCGGTCACTTGGTTAAAAGTAATCATGGATTTATTATATTTTATTCAATATGAGTCTACAAATTATTTTGTGAGAGTGTATGCAAGGCATCAGATGTCCATATATGGTAATACGCGACCTTTGCAGGCACGCACCTTATTTCACGTGGGACTATTTTGAAATATCACACCCTATCTGCATGATTTGAAATGATTGGATCTTTCTGATTAGATTCATTACAACAAGGCGTGGGAAGAGAGAGAATATAGGCTGACTATTTCGCAGTTTTTTTTAACTGTGAATTTCACGCTGGCCCAGACAACATCAGACCTCGCCAGAGTGAAGACTAGATTTATAATTCCGTTTTGTTAACTTGACCTTTTATTGGAGAACCAGATAAGACTTACAAAGCACAGAAGATCTCTATCAAATTTTAATAAGGAACCCCGGGACTAGGAAACTGAAGAAACACGGAGTCAGAGGGGGAATCTATGGTCAAAATTAAAGACATTCCAGACGCGTGTATGAGAAAGATTCGTCTCTTTTATTCCTCTGAGCAAAAAAACGTCTGTAGCCAAGATTGGCGTAAGTAGTGCATTTTCATTCAATGCTTTATTACTGTTATGGGCTTCTCGGGATCCCAGTATGTTATGGGTACTTCGATGACTTCTAGTATTTGAGGATGACCAAGTTATTATATACGTATTCAGTTTATTGAGTCAAAGTCCCTCGGGTTCTTATCACTTTTGTAGGATTCCGTAATACTGTCCGTTGGTATCGATAATGTCTGCTTTAACCCTTGTGATACATTCTGTGCTGAATATGTTTCATATTAAATATTCGACCCTTGACTGACCTGTATTAGTCTCTTGTCTTATTGATTATATTGGCAGTGTGAGATGCAGTGTGTTAAGACATTAATCATCACTGGTCATGATCAGTTGAAGATGAATAGCATTTAACTCAACTCCGAATACGATAGTTGATAAGACTGTGATTTTGACGACTCAAAATATTTAATTAGTAATTTCATACCATGAGCAGACACCAACTACATGGGAACAAAAGTCACATCACATTCATGTACGATCTGTAAGAGTTCTCATTATTTCATAAGCACATGTTCACAATCTCTATCTAGAGTTCTGGTTAGAGGTCAGTTCCTTTTAACGGCCAATGTCCTTTGGCATAAATTCAGAGGCTAACTAGACTTACTCCCGTCGCTAGTTTATACAATAGCCTTTTGCACTAGACTTAACTATCCTGCTAGTTCTGCAATACACTTATTATGCTAGGCTTACGTCTACTGCTAGTCGTTTAATATCCGTTACACTAGGCTTACGCTTGCCGCTAGCTGTACAATATCCATCTATACTAGTCTTACACTATTGCTAGTAACATAATGTTCCTTTGGCATACCACGCCAGGCTAATCTGCCATAATTATGCAAACTGCGTTATTCATACGACGACTTACGTTTGGTTCAAGAAATACACTGCTCAAATGGCTTCCCAGCCACACAATTAAAAAGTGGATATACCACACAGTATAAGTGGCAATGGCCACACTTCTGAAACACACTGCCGTTCGGGTCAAAACCCACAAGTCGAATGACGTTACAAAGACATACGCGTCATGCATAGTGATATGCATACTTGTCGTTACTATATTCAATTGCGATGTTCCACGGTGCAGCAATCCGAGTTGGCCAAACTCAAATGCTTGCACACATGCAACAATCATCGACATCGGTCGATGAGATATATCTCTATTCGTTTGAGGTGTTCCATGATACAGTCATTCGGATCGTGCACAAATCCAAATGCCTGTAGACATGAAACAATCATCGACATCAGTCGCGGAGATATAATCGTTTGAGGAATGCGCCATGCTGCAGACATGAAGCAATCCTCAACATCATCCCCCTCACTTCCAAACGTGACACTTGTGGCACGGATGATAGTGATGGAGAAGACGCTCGTCTCCCGAACATATCAATGTTAGTACTACTTACATATAAACATCATAATCATTAAGTAGACACATTAAATGTTATAACATTAATAATAGCACTTGTCAACATGGTGACTAAAGAGTTAATTCAATTTCTTCTCAGAGAAGTTGCGCGATAAAAGATCTGCCAAGTTATTGTCTGATCCAGCAATGGGCAGAATCGTAAATGAAAATTCTTGAATCAACAAGTACCATCGGTGTATTCTAGCGTTACGCATTGTCCTAGCTGTTATGTAAGTAAGAGGACTATGGTCTGTCATGATAAAAAAATGTGTGCCGATGAGGTATCTTGCTAGCTTCTGCAGGCACCAGACGATGGACAGGAGCTCACGTTTACCTGTCGCATACTTTTGTTCAGCCGGAGTCAGTTTCCTCGACACATAGAAACATGGATGGAGTGTTTCCTTGTAACATTGCAGCAAACAACCACCCATGGAGTAACTCGAGACATCTGATTGGAGTATGAATGGAATACGTATATTCGGTAATAACAAAATAGGTGCATTACTAAATAATTTCTTAATTGTTACCAAAGCGCTTTCGCAATCTATGTCCCAACGTACCTTATTAGGACTACCTTTGGTCAACAGTGCGGACAAAGGTGTAGATAGTTGTGCGAAATGCGGAATGAACTTATGGTAATAGTTTATCAGGCCTAAAAGGCTTCTAACTTGTTTCTTAGTTGAAGGGGTAGAAATCTCAAGAATTCTTTTGACTGTATTGTCGTCAGGATACAGTTTGTGTTTACCTATTCGGTGACCAAGAAAAGAAATTTCCTGACAACCTATTTGGACCTTTGAAGGTCGCACAGTCAAACCATGCATACGTAACGTATGTAGAAGGGAAGTTAAACCATCAATATGGTCTTCCCACGAGTCATGAAAGAGGCAGATGTCATCGATATAGGTGATGACATCTTTACGATCGCCAAGAAGGCGGCGCATCATGCGCACAAACGTCGCTGGCGCATTTACCAACTCAAAACACATATAATTCCATTGGTAGAGCCCAAAAGGAGTTGTGAAAGCTGTGTAAGGTTTGGCATTTTCGGCAAGAAGAATTTGCCAGTAGCCTTTAGAGAGATCTAGTTTGCTAAAGAAAGTAGCATTAGATAATTCAGACAAAAGATCATCTAAAAGTGGCATAGGCTCACCGTCTGTGATTGTAATTTTGTTCAATCGCCTAAAATCAATACAAATACGTAAAGAATCATCCTTCTTTTTAACTATCACCATTGGGAATGCATATGGTGATTCCGAAGGAGATATCACACCTAAACGTATCATCTCCTTTAACTCTTTTTCCACCCTATCTTTGTGGTGTAAAGATATAGGATAGGGTCTAAGTTTGATAGGTTTATAATCAGTAAGAGTAATATCATGGGATATAAGCGATGTCTGACCTGGAAGGTCGGTGAGAACATCATTGAAAGAAATAAGAATATCCCGAACTTGATCTTGTTGTGACGAAGATAGTGACGAAGAAATAGTCACGTCTTTCCAAGATTCCGATGATTGCAAAGAAGGTAGTTGGAATTGTAAAGGGATAGACGAAGTGGTATCTTCTTCCTGAACAACTGCAAAAGAAGCAGTATGATGTGAAGAATCATCAATAGAGTTAATGACAGGAATTAATTCCTGTGGTCTTTCAACTGCTAATTTTAGCATGTTGACGTGGAAGGTTTTGATTTTACCTCTAACGTTCACTGAGTAGTCAACATCTGTGACTTGTTTGATAACATCAAATGGACCTTGCCATGATATCAGTAATTTGTTATCGTTATGAGGTAGCAACAACCAAACTTTTTCCCCTGGTTTGAATGATCTTAATATTCTCTTTTGATTATGTAATAATCTTGATCGTTGAGTGGCTGATTTTATACTCTGGGATGCATAAGTGCACGCATCGATGATTCGTTGTCGGAGATCAATAACTAACTCGTAGCTGTTTCGAGTGGCTGTATCAATTGATGCTCCAATCAACAAATCCTTGAGTATCATCATTGGTCCGCGAGGATTCGAACCATAAACCAATTCGAACGGAGACCACCCTGTGCTTTCGTGGGGCACTTCACGAAAAGCAAACAGGGCTGCCGGCAGAAGCCTGTCCCATTCACGAGGGCATTCTTCAGTTATCTTAGATAACATCTGTTTTAGAGTGCTATTGTAGCGCTCGCACACACCGTTTGATTGAGGCCTATACGCACTACAAAACGAGTGGTGAACAGATAGCATGGATTCTAAATCCCTCATAATGTTGGAAGTAAATTGTGATCCTTGATCTGACAAAATATCTTCCGGAAAACCGATTCGACAAAATATCGAAAATAATGCATCAGACACAGATGCAGTTGTGATGGTTTTCAACGGTATGGCCTCTGGCCAACGCGTGCAAAGATCTACGCAAGTTAAAATGTAACGAAATCCATTATTTGAAACAATTGATAACGGACCCACTATATCTACTGCAATCTTTTTGAAAGGTCTCTCAGGCACGTCTGTAATCTGTAAGGGTGCCGTATGGAACCTGCCCTTACAGATAACGGACCCACTATATCTACTGCAATCTTTTTGAAAGGTCTCTCAGGCACGTCTGTAATCTGTAAGGGTGCCGTATGGAACCTGCCCTTACGTGCTATACCTTGGCATGTTGTACAAGATTTGCAGTATAACTTTGTATCTTTATTAACCCCAGGCCAATAAAACTGTGACGTAACACGAAACAATGTTCTTTTGATCCCCATATGCCCTGCCATAGGGGAGTCATGACCTGTTTGTAGGACCAATGGTCTGTATTCTTTAGGTACTATCACTTGATGTATAATTGTTTTGCCATCATCATAATATCTAGTGAGTATTGATTTCTTTATCTTGAACCATTGTTTAGCCCCTCTTGTGTATTTAATAGTTTTTTGTTCTGCTCGGCTAAACAATCCTTGTAAAGGTGGGTCACTCTTCTGTTTTTCTGCAAAAACAGAAGGTGAAACAGTGCCAACTTGAGACATAATTGTATCTATTATAGGAAGAGGTGGTGTAGCCATATCCGTAGCTAACTGTTGTGCTCTCGTTACAACAGCATTTGCCACCTGTGGGTGAGATTCAACCCACATTGCAATCTCCTCAGGAGTGCAATCTTTAACTCCTGGTATGTTTCCTATTATAATTTCAGTTATGGGTGCTCTCAAGCCGCAGGCATAGACAGTGCCTGTGTAAAAAGGAGTATCAATGTATACTCGTGCCACAGGGAAAGTTTCTATATTCCCACCAAATGTGACACACTTAACTGTAAAAGCAGAGGGCTCGATAAGCGAGTGCTTAATGCCTATCGTTGAAGACCCCGTGTCCCGCAAAACTCTCACTACCTTACCCTCCAATATTCCGGGATGAAATGTAAGATAACCGACATTTACACATGCCGACATTGTTGGCATACAATGACCACAATCAAGTGTAATTGTAGACTTTAATCTGTCTTTCGACTGACACTCATAACATGTATCATTCATTACCATACATGCGTTCGCATGATCATTATCATCATTACCTTTCTCCTTTTTAACACTGCAACTATTTGCATGTCTCTGTTTATTTTTGTCTCTCGACGGAGATCTGGCATTACCTTTGTTATTATTGACTGACTTTTTATTGCTGTAATAAAAATCAGTAGAGTCATCCTTCCTGGCATCTCTACCATAAGATGATCTCTGCTTATAGTATCCTTTTTGATGTGAACCATCATAATCCCTGCCTCTGTGATACCCACGATCATGAGGTGAATATCCTCTATAACCTCGTCGATATGAATTCGAAGGAGAGCGATGACGACGGAAGTTATAAAAACCTCTGTCGGATTGATAATAATCTGAACGACAACGTCCATCAAAGCTCTTCGATCGAGGTCTGTGATCATGTTGTGCCGCGCACACAGGCATAGGATCTCGAATAGTCGATCTATGAAGATCTTTATTCTGATGTGCGGTTTGATACTGTCTTCCGAGTTTTTCATACTCATCGATAGAATTAGGATGTCTTTCCTGTAAAAATGCTTCTAATTCAGTGCTGCATGCGGATAAAACTTTATCTCGCAGCATGAGATCTATAACACCTTCATATGTTTTATTTATACCAGACAGATCAATCCATCTGCTAAGGAAATGTTTAATAGATGCAATGAATTCACCAAAATCTGCATCCTTGCTTGGTTTTGCAGCATGAAAGCGATCTCTGAATCCAGACTCAGTTAACTGGAAACGTCTTAGTAATACCTCTTTTACGACATCGAAATCGCTTCTGCTCTTTTCATCAAGACTCATGAAACATTTAAGTGAGTCACCAGTCAAAAAAAATCAAGTAAAAGACTGCTCCATCTTTCCTTGGGTATGTTCAGAGCTGTGACCTTGATGATGAATCTAGATAGGAAAGAGTCAACACAATCGCGAGTCTGGTCAAAATGTGGCATTTTTAACTTAGGATAGAACATATTTGTAGCAGCCGCAGTCTTAGTCTGTTCAGACTGCACTTTAGCTAATTCTAAAGCTTTTTCTTTTTCTGCATGAAGTTTTAATGTTTCCATTTCCATGGCATTTTTATGTGCTTGATCCAGTTGCATAAGTTCCATTCTCCTTAATTCCATTTCTTTATCTCGTTGTGCCATTCTTTCCTTCTCAAATTCTCTGTCTTTCTCTTGTTGAGCCATTTTATCCCTCTCGAATTCTCTGTCTTCTTCTTGTTGAGCTAATTCTTTATCTTTCTGCTCTCTGTCTTTTTCTTGTTGAGCTATAGTCAGTCGTTCTAATTCCATTTTCATGGATATTTCTTTTTCCTTCTGAGCCATCTCTTTTTTCTTTCATTTCCCTTTCTTGGGTTAATTCAAACCTCCTAAGCTCATCAGCTCGTTTAGTCATTTCGCGCTGTTCCATTCTTTCCAGACGCGATAAATATTCATCATATTTTGTATCTGCAAAACTTTGTAGTTCCGCCCCTGATTTTCCATAACTTTTTCCAATATCAATGAATTCCTGTAGTGTAGACATGATAATAGGTTTCTGAGTACCTTCAATAGTCTATAATATACACCAGGATTATAGAACTCACTATAATATGTACATGAATATATTAATCAATAACAAACAAGTTAGGAGAACATGTGACAAAGACAGTGAAAACAATCAAATGAGTTACAATGAAATGATTTTTCAGTTATACAACAACACTTTACACTTATAAAGTAACTAAAGGAGACTTATAAACAGTAATCAGTAAAAGAAAGAAAAGAATTTACATTACAAAAATATAACAAGACAAGTCGTCATAAACGAACGTGTAGACAAAGAAGTTTTAGATCACACACGACAACAATTGTCAACAGTACTGAAATTAGGTTATGTAAATAAAGAGGACGTAATTCACTTGACGAAACTGCTAAGTACACAAAATATGGTTATAATACTAACTGAAGAAACATTTATTTCCTGACTCAAAAGAAAAAAATATAATCAGTCAGATCCTCAGTCAGCAAAATAAGCATGTAAATCTAATAGAAGTTAACATTCACTGAAGCTTTCCTGGGAAAATTCCAGTCAATATTAAACACGACGAGTATACAAATATACGGATAAACATGAATGGGGGAACACAGATGATAGTAAAAAGTAAGTAAAGTGATGATGAACTGTAGACCAAAGATAATGCAAGGACAATATGATAATGTTCAAGCTCCTAAGCACAATCAAGAACTTATCTGTTTAGCTGTCCCTCTGAGAAATACATGAATGCATGTAATTCTAATCCTAGTTCCGAAACTTGTCTTCAACAGCTGAGGTCCATTGATGGTAGACCTTGACCTTCGCAGCAGGGTAACCGTTTGAAAGTATTGCTTCGGTCTTCGAACGTAGTTTCTTCAATCGATCTGTGTCGCAGCTTCAGATGAATTTGATGAAGAGATACATTCTCCACTGGTTCATGTTCTTGAGTGGAAGATTACCGTTCTATCTGCTTGAATCAGTCTCTTGTGGAAGAAAAATTCGGATTCTCAGGCAATGTTGTCTGCTAACGTTGACGGCATCGATGTAGTGACGTCACTTTCTGTCCTGCGCATTTCAGTTCCCGGTTAGGATTGAATGAATGATTTTGCATTTAAACGTTCATCATCAGTTTGACTTTCTTCGATACTTGAAGGGGGGAATCCAGTATTCACGAAATCCAGACACTTTCTGACACCAGTATGTTATGGGCTTCTCGGGATCCCAGTATGTTATGGGTGCTTCGATGACTTCTAGTATTTGAGGATGACCAAGTTATTATATACGTATTCAGTTTATAGAGTCAAAGTCCCTCGGGTTCTTATCACTTTTGTAGGATTCCGTAATACTGTCCGTTGGTGTCGATAATGTCTGCTTTAACCCTTGTGATACATTCTGTGCTGAATATGTTTCATATTAAATATTCGACCCTTGACTGACCTGTATTAGTCTCTTGTCTTATTGATTATATTGGCAGTGTGAGATGCAGTGTGTTAAGACATTAATCATCACTGGTCATGATCAGTTGAAGATGAATAGCATTTAACTCAACTCCGAATACGATAGTTGATAAGACTGTGATTTTGACGACTCAAAATATTTAATTAGTAATTTCATACCATGAGCAGACACCAACTACATGGGAACAAAAGTCACATCACATTCATGTACGATCTGTAAGAGTTCTCATTATTTCATAAGCACATGTTCACAATCTCTATCTAGAGTTCTGGTTAGAGGTCAGTTCCTTTTAACGGCCAATGTCCTTTGGCATAAATTCAGAGGCTAACTAGACTTACTCCCGTCGCTAGTTTATACAATAGCCTTTTGCACTAGACTTAACTATCCTGCTAGTTCTGCAATACACTTATTATGCTAGGCTTACGTCTACTGCTAGTCGTTTAATATCCGTTACACTAGGCTTACGCTTGCCGCTAGCTGTACAATATCCATCTATACTAGTCTTACACTATTGCTAGTAACATAATGTTCCTTTGGCATACCACGCCAGGCTAATCTGCCATAATTATGCAAACTGCGTTATTCATACGACGACTTACGTTTGGTTCAAGAAATACACTGCTCAAATGGCTTCCCAGCCACACAATTAAAAAGTGGATATACCACACAGTATAAGTGGCAATGGCCACACTTCTGAAACACACTGCCGTTCGGGTCAAAACCCACAAGTCGAATGACGTTACAAAGACATACGCGTCATGCATAGTGATATGCATACTTGTCGTTACTATATTCAATTGCGATGTTCCACGGTGCAGCAATCCGAGTTGGCCAAACTCAAATGCTTGCACACATGCAACAATCATCGACATCGGTCGATGAGATATATCTCTATTCGTTTGAGGTGTTCCATGATACAGTCATTCGGATCGTGCACAAATCCAAATGCCTGTAGACATGAAACAATCATCGACATCAGTCGCGGAGATATAATCGTTTGAGGAATGCGCCATGCTGCAGACATGAAGCAATCCTCAACAATTACTAACATGTGAACTAACATATATATATATATATATATATATATATATATATATATATATATATATATATATATATATATATATATATATATATATATATATATATATTACCATGTGAATTTTAATGTGTGAAAACTGCTATTGGATGTCAAAGTCATTTGAGGCTGGCAACCTCAGCGTATAGAATGAGGATTCATGAACCACCACTGCACGGGCTGGTGATTGTTTTATTGATAGTTTCATAAAAAGAACTAAAAGCATAAAGTAGTTCCAGGTTCCCTATGGACCAGTGAGGGAAAGATGAAAAGAAATGATGTACATTCTACTAATAATACTTACATTTTCATAGCAGTGTAAATGGGCTTATAAACATATTCACTTCAAAATTAATGTAAGTTTTCAAGCTTTAAACCAGTGTAAATGTCTATGTGAAAATATTCATTTTAAATTAATAGAAGTTTCAAGCTTTTTCCATAAGTGTAAATATAAATGAAGCATAAATCAGTTTATATTGGGAACAATTTTCAAACAGTAGAGATGTAAATGTAAAACATATTATATCTGTACGTTTAACCTTTTCATTTAAATGTAATGTAAAGCTAAAGCTATTCAGTTTAAATGTAAAGGAAGTTTTATCCCGAGGGATTCAATTTAATTCTCATCGAGGGTAAATTCTGACATGGGATGGTAGAATAGAAGAGGGGGGCACATAACTGTGTCGGAAAACGCCATATTCAGAAGAGCGTTTCGTTTCTATTTCTATTACCAGTTATTGGTTGTACCAGCAGAAAGTACTATCTCTGGAACCAAGTGAAGGTAGAAGTGGACTGACGTTGTGTAAGACGCCATTTATAAGAGGGTCTTATAGACAGACGCAGAACCAGCTCGGCCGTTACTCCTTGACGTTCTTGGAACGTGCTGCGCCTGAACTTTGACCAGAGACGAGCGCGAGCAGAGCGAATGGAACTAACCCAGCGGGAAAAGAAACTACAGATGGCAGCTAAGTGAAAATATCCGCTGCCAAAAGTGACCTCCTTTATTCAGTTAAATCCCATTCAAGTGATGAAATCCTTTTCATAAATATTCAAATTATTTTCCAACTGTTAAAACTTAAAGTGATTATTAAATTTTGTTATTTGTAATGTTACACATTTAACTTCGATTCAATCCTTTTAAATGTACTACATGTTTGTCTCAGTAAAAGGTACTAAACAAACACTCTAAACAGAGCTGTATATAGCATAACAATAATTGCACTGATTAAATCAGGGGTGGGGGCTTAACGAGCTAGAATAACCATTGTTTAAATTCTTTATAAAAGTGTCGGCAGATTACAGAATTGACTTGCTCAGCGACAGCCAGCATTGTTTATGATTGTCTGAATATCTTGTGAAGACTCCCATGTGATAGAAGCTTTACTGCTCTTCTATCTACATTTCTGCCAAGAGTAATCTTGTGTAAAGATAGACTCCATTGAAGCCTATAATAGATACTCTTGAGTTTTGGCCACTGTTCGACCACTACTGCAAAGCAGGGGAGGCAATACCGTCACATGGTTGTGCAATTCGTAATTTATCATAAAGACACTAGTTTACGCAGCAGTTCCAGAGTGTCTTGCCCGTGATATAACAATAATCATCATTATCTTTCAGCTTCCTAAGGAGCATGCAGTGAAAGAGATAGATGGTGACCGAAAAACACATGGAGAAGAGAACTGGGGGCAAATGACTGATAAAAAGTAGACAATAAAATTTCTTGATCTAAAAGAACAGGATAGGTGAACTTAGCACGAGTTTGTTGAAGGTCAAATCTGCTGGGAAGCTGAAGGGTAACGATAATTATGATAACGGTGATGATGGTCAGAATGTGATTTAAAAAAAAAGAAACGTAATGGAAGTTTCCGTGGTTAGGTGTAGTCAATTTCGATTGAACGAGAAATGGTTAATTTCGTCTCAGGGCCATTTTCCTCATCTCTGTATCTGTCTCCGAGAGGATGCTCTATCCTGTATTTCTCTGACAGAATTTTTCATTGCCTTAGTTTTAACATTTGCTACTTTGTCTACTGGCTCGTTGTTACTTCTTGTTGAATTGTTCTAGAGGCTGCTGTTCTGAGTGTGCATCCCAGGGCTGTGGAGTCGAAGTCCAGAGTCGTGGAGTCGGTAAAAAAGTGTCCGGACTCTGGACTCCTAATTTAATGCCATATGACTAGTAAAACACTGTAGTCGGAGTCGGGAGTCGGACGTTTTTACATTTCAGGAGTCGGAGTCGGAAATTTTATGGCCGACTGTACAACCCTGTTGTATCAAATCCATCTCTTGTGTTCTTTCGCCATAATTTACATCGTCATATTATTGCTTGTGTAGTAAAGATCTATTTTTTTTTAAACTAAAATGTTAATACTAGAGTTAATGTTAATAAAATGTTCTAAAACGTTGGAAGGCTAAACATCGGCAGCAAAGACATGACAATAATAAAGAATATGTACTGGTCACAATCAGCAGTAATAAAAATTAGCAGCTAAATAGGAATGTTTCAACACATAAAATAGTGTTAGGAAGGGATGTGTGCTGTCATCAGATTTGTTCGACCTGCGCAGAAACAATATGAGATCCAAAGAGGATTAACCAAGTGTTGGTGGACGTACTATAAATAGATTGAGACTCGCTGATGAGACTCAGGCTTAATATTACTAGTGACAAAGAGTAAAATGACAATATTGGCATAATAGTGAAGGAAAATACAAATAAAGGCCTTAGCTTTGTAGCAATTAAACAGAAGTAATAGTCATGTCGAAGAACATGACGCCTCCAGAATTTACCATCGAAGTAAATGTAACAGTTTTGAAACGGGTCAATAGATTCAAAACCTAGTAACATCACAGAGAAGATGCATCTAAGATATGTGAATAGATTAGGTCAAGGCAACGTTCAATAAATAAACAATATTTTATGCAACAAACTTAATCAATTAAAGTAAGAAAGATAATTCTTCCGTGTTATATAGAACCAGTCATGGTATATGGAAGTGAGTCATAGACAATTAGTAGACAAACAGGAAAATTCATGGAGGGCAAAGAGATAAATTTGTAGGGAAGAATATTAAAAATACCGTGAGCGGCTAACAAACAATAATCGAGGATGTCCTGAAAAAGATTAGTGCGCATAAGAAGTTAGTGCGAAAAATAAGCTTATTATTTATATTAGAAGGAAGTAGTCCACTTCACTTTTATAAGCATATTATGTGAAGAAGATATTCTGAATCTTTTGTTACAACAGAAAATACTGAAGCAACAAGAAATAAAGGACGACAAATAGACAAGATACTTGACAGTCTAATATCGTAATATAGGAAAAAAAAAGAAGTTAATAATAAAATTCATAAACAACACTGGGGACGTAATAATGTTACTATCAGTACCAGGAAAAATTTTAAAAAGTATCATTATTGAGAGATTAAAATAGTCCATAGACAGACAACTGAGAGACGAAACAAGCAGGTTTTCGACAAAAGAGATCATATACATACCAGATAGCCACATTGAGAATAATAGTTGAACAAAGTCTGGAATGGAATTCACCGCTATACGTTGGCTTTATGGAATATGAAAATCCGTTTGAAAGTATAGACAGAGAATAACTTTTGAAATTGATGAGGCATTATTGAGTCCCACTGAAGATCATTAACTTAAAAAAAAAAAAGTATGAAGATATGACATGCCGAGCTCTTCGCGAAAGACAACAAAAGGAACCGTTTGGAATAATAAGTGGAGTGCGACAGGGATACCTCTTGTCTCCATTTTTTTAACTGCCAATAAATTGGGTTATAAAAACATCGAAGTCACATAACAGAAATGGAGTCCAGTGGAATCTGACTAAACATTTTGTTTGTGCTATGGACCTCTTTGGTTGTCTGATGGAGGCTAAAAACTCCGTTGATTGTCCGGTGTAGGCTATTGACCTCTTTGGTTGTCTGATGGAGGCTGAAAACTCGTTTGATTGTCCGGTGAAGACTATTGATCTCTTTGGTTGTCTGATGGAGGCTAAAAATCCCGTTGATTGTCCGGTGAAGGCTATTGACCCCTTTGATTGTCAAGTGAAGGATATTGACTTATTCTTGGAAAAATAATGCACACAAAAGCTTGCATACAGATTTTACACTTTTAATTTTAGGTATGCACACGGACCCCCTAGAATTCATTCACGGACCCTAAAGGGTTTCATGGACCACATGTTATCAAACCTTGATCTAGATTTTGCAGATGATTTGGCTCTTTTGTCTCATAACCTTAATCTTGCAAGATAAAATGAACACACTCGACGAGGGGTCACAATAAGTGTGTCTGAAAATGCGCAAAGACAAAGATAATGATAATACATACAGGTGATTACAACAAGAAGTTGAAGAAACATCACTGCAAAATGTAGGAGAATTTACATATCTTGGCATCAATATAGACAAAGTTGAAGGAACAGACAATGATATCAAAATAAGAATACAAAAGGCAAAAAGAGCTTTCCTTATATTAGAAAACATATAGAGATCAAGAAAATAACACAAAAAATAAGAATCTTTGTGAAAAAAAGTCTGAACATGTCCTTTTGTGTGATCTCTCACACCTTCAGCCCTCCGTCTGTATCCTTTCTTTTCCTTCATTTTTCTCACTCATCGCTCTTATTTGAAATAAATCATGCCTTTTCATTCGTTATTTTCACTATTTTGCTCTATGCTGGACATAGCATGGTGAATTCTATAACACGCCACTCCCCTATGGCAGTATTTGCTATGGGAGTAATGCAAGACTGTTTTTACGATTCGCCAGGTTTGATGGCCTGGCCATCGATAATATTTTATATGGAGATTCTATTTTATCTAGATCTTAATAGAAGCCTGGGCTAATCTCTTCATTCGAGATTTTTGATTTCGCGTGTTTCACATAATTTGAACGTAGAACTAAACGTAGGTGTGAAGTCTGGTTTCGGGTGATTATTAACTTATTTCCTTTCATCAGAGATATATTTATACCAGAGCAGTTTAGACTCAAATGCATTCCAGACTCCGCGGTTCTCTAGACATATCTAGCGACGTTTCTAGATTACTTTATTAAGTAAAAATCTCAGTTTGCGTTGGAGAAAATAGTCTGTGTCGAGTATTTTTGGGTAAAGCCCAACCTCTAGTTTGTTGCTAATGCTGTTTTCCTCTTAGACAAGATTCAGGTATTAACTCTGTTCTTGCACTCTATGGGAAAATTTTTGACTACAGCGTATAAATCTGTGACTCTTTGAGACTATAACTTTTCTCCTAACAAGATTGTGGGCTAAACAGGGAGGGAAAGGACTATACCTATGTGTCTATTATTCTTTTAGTAATTCTGTAACCTTTGAATTTGTATGTATTTGATATTAACATTTATGTGTTGTGGTAAAATGTATTATGATAAATAAAATTCACAGTGTGTCGGTCAGCATGTTCCAAACATATATTCATATTCCATAGATATAGTTTCACGTTTGTACGTTTACCTGTCGCCACTAAGGTGTGCTTGTCAGTGAGTGGTTGATATAGAGTATATCTATATATATTACTGAGGAATCTGTCTGACGTACATTTCTGTTGTAGAGAGATAGGCCGAGCGAGAGATTTTCTCTAGTTCAGGGACAGACTTACTTATTTTTCCACCATCTCACTCGTGAAAACTATTTTCTTAAATCATCTCTTACTGAGTCACCTCATGTTCTAGCCTATTCAGAAGGGACCAATCTGAGTCTTAATTCGCCTATCTAAAATCTACGACAAATGTGAGCTCGTTTCCGGGAATTGAACTCAAAATCCTGAGCAAGGACTACAAATAAGGTCTCGTCTAACGGGATTTTGAACTTAGAATAGGAAGACGACACGATAATATCAGCTCGTCTGTAGATTCTGTATTCTGAAATAGAGTAAGAGTGTGATGTCTCGTGAGATTAGCATCTTTAAAAATAACTATTCCCCTAGACTAACGATCTGTTTATGGGCTTGCTGACCACACAAATAATATTGTTTTTCCACAGCATTATTAGGCATTAACGTGTGCCACCCAAGCAGCGGACACCCTCATTTTGATTTACAGGTTGATTTTGTCGGAAGATATGTTGATTACAGATTTTGTAATATTAAACCGCTGGTAGAGGTTGTGATTGTCTAACAATCACTGGGTTTTTGAAGAAGTAGGTGCTTTGAACTAAGTTAAGGAGCGCGTTCGGACATTTTTTTGTCCAGTTAATTGCCTCCCTTACACTAACTGTCTTCAGGGGTGAACTTGATAGTGGATTAAAAATTAAGGGAATTTTTTTTTTCTCCTTAAATTTTTGCAATAATTATTTTGTTTCCACTGTAGCAACTTATTTTTTTTAGTGAGTAATCTTAACTACCATTTATTTGGCATAGTCGATTGCAGTATGAGCTTTTATTTGCCGATAAATAGAAGCAATAGTTAGATACTAATAGTTAGATATTAGGAGGAGGTATCCCAGTTGAATATATCATCTTTTTGATTTTTGTATTTTCTCGTTAGTGGTAGAGAACCAGTGTATCCTTTTCTTCTTTTCTTTCTCGAGTAAGTCTCAGTCAGTTATCTGAAATGGCCGAGAGGGCAAAGCTTAGGCAGATGCTCAGACAGAAAGCAATGGAAGAGGGACTGGACGGAGACGAAGCGAAAGATTTTGTCAAGGACGAACTTGACAGATATGATGCGGAGAGGAAAGCAGCCGAAGCTAGAGAGCAGAAGAAGATGGATGAGGCAATGGAGATCCGCATGGCGAACGAAAGAGAGGAGAGACAGCATGAGGAAAGAGAGAAGGAGAGACAGCATGAGGAAAGAGAGAAGGAGAGACAACATGTATTGGCTCTTAAAGCTCTAGAAGTCCAAAGTCGTGGGGCGGCCTCTACCTCAAGCAATGGAGAGTCTTCTCCTCAGTCTTCCTTGACTGATCCTTTTAACACTCAATCTTCTCATCTCACCGCTATGTCTTTCGCTCTAGAATCTTTCCCTTGTCCTAATGAGAAGATTGACACGTGGTTAGAAAAATTCGAGAAAATGGCAACTCTGTACGGTTTATAGAGGTCGCGTTGGTGTATGAAGCTTTCCCAGGCTTTAAAAAGTTCTGCTTATGATGTTTACTCTAAAATAGAAAGCAGCCAACAAGACAACTATGACGTATTGAAGAAAGCGTTACTTGAGCGCTTTGAAATGAATGCGCGCAAATGTTTGCAACTGTTTTGCAACAACAGAAAGGAGAATTCTGAAACTTTTCACCAGTACTCCTCTCGTCTAAAGGGATTTCTGACAAAGTGTCTGGAGCTTTCCCAGCTCGCCTCTACCTATGAAGGACTTGAGGAACTTGTTGTAACAGAACAAGTAAAGAACACATTGTCTGGTGACACCCTAAGACTTTTAGCTGAGCAAGGTGCAGAAAGACTTGAAGATATATTAGAAAAGTCTAAGCGATATCACAATGCGCTGGCCGAACTGCCGGACACAAAACGTAAACCGACAGAAGAGCCTTTTCGAAAGAATAATCTAGACCAATCTTCTCATGCTTCTCACAAAGATAACCACAGAGAAACTGGATCCCAAAACCCCCCTCCTGAAAAGTCTAAGTTCTACAAAAACAAGTACCCCACCAACAACAAACAGTCTGATCAACCCAACTGCCCTACATGGCAGCGCAGCCAGAAAGGACATGGTGGCAAAGGGGAAACCCCTGAGCATGGGACATATGATCAGAGCGAGCACACCGAGCCGAAACGCATCGGATGCTTGCTAACAGTCTCGCAATGTGGAATTAATGTCAGTGATTCTCAACCTGAGAGAGAGAGAGACCCTCAACGCGAGGTACTGTTATTTTGAACGGTTCTCAAACTTTTTGTTTATTTGACACGGGGCTTTCTTATGATTGCATTGTTGCCAGGAACCTGGTTAAACCGGGTCAAGAGACAGGAGAGACCGTCCAATTTTGTTGAATTTCTAAGAGTGATGCACCTACAGCGCTTCCCATTGCATTGGTTGAGATTCACTCTGATTTTGTCAGAGGTGTGATCAAAGCGGCTGTTATGGATGACCCGATCTACCCAGTCATACTTGGTGGTAGATATGTGTTTATTGAGAAACCGGAAGAGCCGATTGTGGCAGCAGTAACTACAAGAGGGAAAACCAAGAAGGAACGGGAGCCTGCGCCTAATTTGTTACCTATGGAACTTAGAGAAGCGTAACAAAAGGACCCTACCATGGCACCCTGCTTTAGGAAACTGCCCATGGCTAAGGAACCCAGACAGCACGGGGACATTTTTTCTAAAGATGGCGTACTTTATCGCAGAACGGGCACGCCTTACCAAGGTTACAACCAGCTCCTAGTACCGAAACAGTACAGAAGCCAAATCCTAAAAATGGGGCACTCTCTTTCCTTCAGCGGACATATGGGACATAACGCCAGAAACCAACGGATAACTACTCATTATTGGTGACCAGGAGTGAACTATGATATTATCAGATATGTGAAATTCTGTGCTCAGTGCCAACGTGTGCCACCCAAGCAACGGACACCACCAGTTTCCATGGGTGAAATGCCTATAATGGGAACACCATTTGAACGGGTTGTGATCGACATTTTAGGACCCTTTGAAAGGACTAAAAGAAGGCACAGGTTATCCTGACCTTAGTTGACACATGCACTATGTGGGCAGATGTTATACCGCTTACATGCACAGATTCGAAGCATGTCGCAGAAGCCCTCGTGCAGATTTTTACTCGGTTGGGATTCCCTCAACAAGTGTTGACGGATAACGGATCCCCATACTCAAACCTGTTAATGGATGAGATCGTTAAGATCTTGAGGAACCAGCACATCTACATAAAGCCTTATACTCTGGCCGGACGTGGGTTAGTAGAACGTGTTAACGGAAACCTCAACATAATGTTAAGTAAACTGGGACAAGTGAAACCTGAAGATTGGGATCTTTTCATTCCTGCAGCTTTATTTGGTTACAGAGAAGCCCCACATACTTCTACAGGATTTCCCCCAGCCACGCCTTTATTCGGCAGACCTATTAAGGGCCGCTTGAAGCCTTACTTCAGTCGCTGACAGACCAGAAGGCTGATGAGACAGTTTACTTAATTTTCATTGAGTTAAAGTTCTGTTTTGAAATTAAATACATTTAATACATTACCTCTACACCTCCGGTAGAAGGGAAACGTCTAAGTAAGTAAGTAAGTAAAACATTACCCTAGACACCTTGCCATAAAACACCACACAGATACATACTCTTGGTGAGATCTCAAGAGGTAGCGGATAGGGACCCAGAGAACTTCATCGTCATCATTCTTTACTCTGGGAACTTACATAGCTGGACCTCACCTTAATTGTCTATACACCCTTGCTCTTTTCAGAGAAGGGGGTATTTCTTGTAAGACCAGTCTCTTATCTGGCACTATCCTGGTATCCTCTGATACATCTATTTGTCCAGGATATCTTATAATTAATACATCATAACCTCTTATCACAGTCAGCATTAACTTAACTAATAATACTGAGGTATAGGAGGGGATTTCGCAGGGTGGCACCAGACTGATTATGCGCGTTACAGTTTTTAAGTATCTTTCGATAAAATATATGTGTTATGTTTTGTGTAGCCGCCCTTAATCTTATGTAAATAAAAAAAAGGGAAACCCGAGGCCTGTACACATTAAATAAATGATACACAAATAAAGGTGAACTCGTGGGAAATAAAGAAGTAAAAAACTAGACAACAGAAAAATAATTCTTAGTATGTCAACTTCACAGACTAAACTATCCCTTTTTCCCGCTTCGTTATGAAATATGGAGCCACCACTTTAGATGACTTCCTTGAGGGGACGCCTATGTCATGCACATGGTCTTTCAGTGGTCGTTTCCGTAGCAGTTTGTTTTCTATGATGAGGTTGCCTGCCCCTTGCACAACCTCACACTAGTCGCATTCTACTACATGCTTGATGAGAGGTAGTTCCAGTGGTGGTGTTAGGTTGTTCTATTTCGTAGGTAAGCGTGAACGTGTGAGGCCCCTCTTTTAAATAAATTCCTGCTATGGCGACAAGCACATATTTATTCGCGAGACCGAAAGCCAAAGCCTAGATTGCCTATGACTAACACCTAAAATAAAAAGTTATATTGTTTCTATGTTCTCAACAACATCCTTAATATTTGTATTTAAATCCTAATAAGACAAAAGTGTTGTATGAAACACGAGTTTCGCTGTGTAACATACAATAAGATTATTGAGAACTGCGACGAGTGAACGCGTGTTGACTCACCTCAGCAGAAAAACTTAACATTTGTTAATACCGGAGATTTAAGGTTGCATCTACGCATTAAATGTACATTTTTTTCCATTCTACTTCCCTGAATATCCGGAATATTTAAATAGGCACATCCTGGAATATTAAATATGCCTGAAAACTATTAACGTGTTTTTACTTACATATGTAGTTTGTTTAATAGCTCTTATAGTATAGTTTGTTTACTTAACTCTTTATATTGTTTACTTACGTGTTTACTCTATTTCCTGAGTTGAATTTAGTTGGAGCGTATTCCAGTTAGGCAGTCACAGCTGACCATATATAAAACTGGTTCACTTGATCGATGAATGCACGTACAAGTTTCCTAGATACTGTAGATAATAGACTAGATATTCAATGAACGAGGGTAATATTATTTCAGCTCTTTTACAGAGCATGTACAGAGAAGTGTGGATTTAATAGAGTACAAGGTCATGTCTTCCTTGACTTCGGTTTAAAGCGCCTCTTCATTAAAAAGTAAAGGTAGTCCCATAGCAGATGCTGACGTAGAGGAGCGAATTGTAAGAAACTTTATTTGTCTTAGGTCTCATCTTTATGAGTTGGGGTGACTAGTTTCCTTTCGCGATGTCTTTGCCTTCCGCGATGTATTTGCCTTCCCCAACTCAAAAGCAGTGTCGGTTAACCATCTTTTACAGCTGGATAGATTGGAGCTTGAAGTGATCTGGTGTTTACTTAGTCCTCTTGTCACCAGAAACAAGCTCTATAACCCAGGGTCGTAACTACTGACCTGGTTGTGACATTATTGGGTCGATCTCTGCTTCACTCCGCTAGTAATCAGTTACATTTGGTGTACTGACTAATTGCGTGCTTTTCAGTGGTCAGCACTTTTTTTTCCCTTTATCTGCTAAGTAGCAGATATTTTGTATTTTCAAACATTCTTTCACTCCTCTCAGTAATAATTCGTCATGTCTGTTTACCTGGCCATCCCTGCTGAGATAGTAGATAGGTGGTGCAATATTAATCGACAACCATGTTGGTTAATCTCTGGTGTGGCCGACCTCAGACTATAGAGTAGCAGTAAAATCGCCCAACGTATTTGTTTAACCGCTGATAAGGCCAAGCAATACGGGGAGATAACTTGTTTGTCAGCGCACAGGAATGACATAATCATTTCCGGTCCACATGTGTCAGGGGAAAGTAAGATGTTACAGCTGACACATATTCTCGAATGAGTTTACAGATGTGTTTGTGAGTTTGCATATAAGACATCGGATGTTTTTTTTCATATATGGGTGATGTGACCTTTTGCATCACGCTCATTATTTCGGGCGGAAACAATTTTGAAATTCCCCCCCCCCCCCCCCCCAACACGCATGTTTGAAACAACTGGCGCTTTGATTAGCATCGTAACAAATAAAATGCGGAGGAAGACTTGCAATATAACCTCACCTTTTCGCAGTTTTAAGACACTGTGAGAAATCGCTTGCCAAGACTACAACCAGACCTTGCCAGAAGTCAGAATTCAGAATTTCATTTTACCAGACCGGCCTTTTATTTAAGTATTTTGGAAAGATTAACACAGCTTATGAAAACTCTATCATTTTAATAAGGAAACCGAGATCTGGGGAAACTGAAACACACGGAGTCAAAGTGGGAACGTATTGCTAAACTAACGACCCCAAAGATCACGTGTTGGAGGCCTAATCAAGTGCCTTTATTCCTCTGAGCAAACAGTCTGTGAGCCAAGACTGGCGTAAGTTGTGCATTTTACATTCTATATTTTTCATTACTAACATGCGAACTAATATGTATATATTGCCATGTGAATATTAATATGTGAAAATCGCTCGTGGATGTCTAAGTCATTTGAGGCTGGCGACCTCATCATATAGAAAGACGATTTCAGGAACCACCACTGCAAGGGCTGGTGACTGCTTTATTGCTAGATTCTTACAGAGAACTAAATGCATAGGTAGTCCCAAGCTCCATATGGAGCAGGGAAAGAAAGATGAAAGAAACGTTGTATATTTTAATTATAATATTTACAGTTTCAACCAGCGTAAATGTCTATGTAAACATATTCACTTTAAAATTAATGAAAGTTTCAAAGCTTTTAAACCAGTGTAGATGTAAATGAAAACATATCAATCTATAATGTGAACACTTTTCAATCAGTGTAGATGTTAACGTAAACATATTCTACCTATAATATTAACCTTTTCATTTGAATGTAAAGTAAATATAAAGCTATTCAATTTAAATGTAAAGAAAGTTTTCTCTCGAGGGATTAAGCTTAATTCTCATCGAGGGTAAATTCTGAGGTAGATGGGATGGTGGAATAGGATAAAAGGACCCATAACTATGTGTTTTAAACGCAATACTCAGGAAAGCGTTTTGGTTTCTATTCTTTTACCATAGTTGTTGGTGGTACCAATTGAGGGTACTATCTACGTGACAAGAAGGGAAAAGTGACCTGAGCTTTAAGACGAGGGACCAACTTCTTAGACACTCCCTGACACTTCTGGGAACGTGCTACGCCCTAAACATTGACCAGCGATGAGCGTGATCAGTCTACCAAGAACCACACCATCAGAAGGAGCAGAACCGTCACTGACAGCTAAGTAACACATAAAAGCTGCCAAGTGACCTCCTTTATAAGCTTTCATTCAACCACAAAAGTGATGATAACTTTCTGTTTACTCATTATTCAAATTTTCTAAAACCTTGTTACACCTAAATGAGTATTAAATCTGTTATTTGTAAATGTACAAATTTAACGTCGGTTTAATCATTTTGAATGCACTACATGTTGGTCTCAGTCAATTTACAAAAAAAAAAAAAAACTCTAAACAGAGCTATACCAGACTAATAAGAATTCCACTGAGTAAATCAGGGTGGGGGCTTGAACGAGCTAACATTAATAACTGAATAATTCTTCATAAAAGGCGGCGGACCGATATAAGTTAACAATTGCCCTGCCAATGCAGCATTGTTCTTGACTTCGGAAATATCTTATGATCACTACCTTGAGATAGAAGCATCATTATCCTTATATCTACAACTCTGCCAAGAGTAATCTTGTGCGAAGGTAGACACCTGTGAAGGCCCATATTAGATGCTCTTGAGTATTTGCCACTGTTGGACCATTACTGCAAAGCAGGGGTAGCAATTCCGTGACACTGGTGGACACGACATTTCCTGTGGTCCCCAGCATCAAATGGGCCAAGAAAGGCAAAGGCCGGAAGGGATCCTCGCCTTTAGATGTGTCCATTCAATATCCGTTGTTCCTGTGTTAATCAGTCGTAGAATATTCTAGTTTCTGGAGACAGATATGAAATGGATAAATAAGATATGGTAAGATTTCTCTGAAGATGGCTGTATACCGCTCCACCTATGTCCCAGTCTTGACATATGGATGCGAGTCATGGGCAATGACTACAACCCATAAAAGCCAGATCCAAACCTCAGAAATGAGGTATCTGAGGAAGGTGGTTGAAGTAACAAGAAGAGACATGGTACGCAACCAGACGATACGTCAAGGCCTTAAATCCTACCCCCTGCAGACCCAAGTAGAACAGTCCCAATTAAGATGGTTTGGCCATGTCTGCAGAATGGGAGAAGATCGGATACCACGACAAGCATGGGAAACAAAGAGCCAAGGATCCAGACCCCGAGGACGACCCAGAGTCCGCTGGGAGGACAACATTAGACAATCTTTGAAGGACCGAGGACTAGAATGGAACCAGGCCAGGAGGAAGACAGCCGATAGGATAGTCTGGCGCTCTCTCTTCCAAACCTCTACACCTCACGGTAGAAGAGGAACGACTAAGTAAGTAAGTAAGATTTCTATTGGATAGCAAAGGACGGGAGTACTTGCGACACACTGGATAAAGATCTATGCTCATGATGATGATTTTGATGATGATATGATGATTATGATATGATATGATGATAACGAAGTAAGTAGGTGCATTTTTTATACACATGTGCCGTACGTATATTGATTATAGTTGTAAAGCCCACTATTTAAGAGGGCGCCACTTATTTTGTTCCCATGGGCAATATACTGTACATTGTAGTTACACCGCTCCTCTAACCGCGCTGTATGCACGTGAACAGACCTTTTCAACACATCTTAGATTTATGATATTGCACATCCACTCAGACATGAATGATTGAATGATACTGTTTTTCGTTCCAAACTTAGCTTTAGGCCAGCTTTGCAGTTGATCTACATACAGAAAGTCTGGGTCACAGTACTTCGTGTGCTACAATTTATGTGTGTGTGTGTGTGTGTTTGTTTGTTTGTTTGTTCATTTGTTTTTTGTAGCTATGTGTGTTTGACATAATGAGGCTGCTAGACATATGCACAATATCCCTTAGCTGCCTCTCGCGCCATTCTTAATGGAGAGAGAAGTCGTCCTGTCCTATCATTGTCTCTTCAGACCCCATACGCGTTCGTGTGTGAAGATAGCTTTCAATAAAGATTAGTAAGGAGACGCCGGGGCAGACAGTAAGGAAACAACAACTTTTATATAATTAAGAGAGCATTTAAGAAATATCTTGAAATGAAGTTTATATTTGTCATTAAGATCACAGAGTCAAGACTAATTTCTGATCTTCAGTTGCCATTTCTTTCTGATGTTGAAGTTTCCTGTTTTCGGGTCAACATCCAGTGTTAAGTAAACCAAATATCAGTGATTCTCAACTTTTTGCCGAGGAACTCCAAAGTAAGCGTCCAATTGGCTAAACGGTTTGAGCGTTTTCCTCTGGCGGCATAGTTACCAGGTTCTGGAATCGTAGCCTAATAGCGTGCCACTCTAGTCTGTCCAACTTTAAATGGGTACCTGGCTCTGTTCGTGAGTTACGGAAGGCGAAGGTAGCAAGGAATGGAACTGGTGCCCCACTTCAGAAAAAAAAACTGGACCTACTATAGTGGAGTCTTTGACACTTCATTCCCCTACCGCAGATTTTGCTATGCGACTAACTTTACCTTCTACCCCAAGGATGTTCGACCAGATTCTTAGGTACCACTTGATTACGGAAAGACAGAACGCAGAGATGTGTCTTTTTTCTGTATGTGATTTTCCGATTGACATAGTGGTTAGAACGCGGGTCTCGGGACAAAGGTGCCGCGTTCCATTCACGGTATCGACACGATCCAGTCTACCCAGATGCAAATGGGTACCTGATTTTGCTCTTGAGTTAGGCAAGGAAAACGCAGCGAGGAAAGGAATTGGTCACCCCACCTCTCGATGTTGGACCCTCTATAGTGAAGTCTTTAACAATTCGCTCCCCATACAGCTGTATCTGCTATAGGATTATCTTTACCTTTACGTTTATTTACGTTTATGTATGTACTTTAATGTGGTGGAACCGAAAAATAACTTACTACTACTAAGCGGCCATCTGCTAAGCTGGGATAGAAAAAAAATAACCGATGCCCTTAAAATCATGTAAGTACCATTAAAACTGCATTTAAAAAAAAATAAAGATTTCGCAATTAGCTGGTAAATATTTTAGTAAAAACTAAGCATTAGAAAATCCATGATTTAGGATGCAGGGCTCAAGGTAACCCAGGTGTACACGAACTCCCATTTGAGAACCACAGATAAAAGTTTAGCTAGCGCTGGTCTAACAGGTTTTATGTTGAGCTTGACTGTACAAGTAAAGTACAGCTAACTGATAGTCTAATACCATCAAGCAGTGTTTATGTTTTAACAAAGTATACACTATTATTATTTTGCTATATAGTTTCCTAACTTTCTTCCTCCTTTTCTTGTTCTCCTCCTGTCCTAAGTCCCCTATTGCCAACGTTTTGAACGTTTATGACCCAGATATGACCCAATCCACCAGCTTAATAAACACCAGCAGACCATCATTTTCCGGATGAGAACTGGCCACTGCAGATTACTAGGCCACCTCTATCGCGTCAGGATATCTCATATGAATGAATATCCATGTAGAACAGAAATCCAGACCCATGAACACATTCTCCAACACAGCACAACCCATGATGACCAACAATGCCTAAACTGGCCAATGGGTGCTGAGCTCAGGCAGAAGCTATAGGGCTGCCGCGCTGACTAGGAAAGGACTGAACTTCGTCCTGGCGACGGACCTGCAGATTTAGCGTGACTACAAACTGAACACAGAAGAAGATGAATGTACGTATAAGAATCTTTGCATCTAATACACTTAGTCTGTTCTAAACAAAACTGTATTTTATTTAACGTTCTCCTCTGCTAACCTTTTATTTTATTTGACCTTTCTTGATCTCACCTTTTTTATTGTTTTACATAGGCCTCCATTATTTTTTGTTAGCATACAATTATTCAACTTGATTTAAACCAGAAGTCTCTGATCTTGGAATGTGACTATTACTGAATAAAGTTATGTTTATATTTATGGTTAATTGTTGTTTATTCATCAATGTTGTGGCTGAAGTCTGATTATGGAAGAAGCTTATAGTGACACCAGCTAAGAATACAACAGAAAGTGGCGCTCTCATTTTTTAACTGAAAAAACAAATACGCCCAACACAAAGATCAGAATCTTCAAACCAAATGTCGAAGATGTTCTATAGTATACTTAAAAAAACTTTGGAGATCCAATCAAGCAACAAAAAAATGTAGAGACTTACATAAATGGTTGTTAGCGCTGAAGGATATGAGAACATCACCAACGATGAAATGCCGAGAAGAACTTGATAAAAAACAAGCGTAACAAACGGCGAAGAAGTAATGCTGGCGATGAATGGAACACACTGAGAAAACTAGTTGATACAATTACAAGACAGTCCTTGTTCTGTTATCCCCAGGGGGAAAAAAGCAAATCGACCGAAACTTAAGACACACGGGGAAAGGAATTGTAGACAACACGAGAGAGATAAAGATACGACATGACCTTAATCGGCTGACACAGGACATGAAGACTTGCCGTGAATCTGTTGAAGGCCCGCAAAGTTGTTTTAACTCTTTTCTAACAAGTCTGAAGTCTCTTAGTACAAATTCCAAGTCAAGTTTAATCTAAAACTGTTTATAGCAACAATCGCATCTATTCTGAATATAACAGCAATCACCATAAATAATAATGAAAAAAATATAATCTTAGTTTTTAATATTTTATTCACTGACTGCTTTTATTTCATCAAAGAGTATTTGTGATATTTTTACACAAAATTACTAAGTAGCAGTTGATTTTTCAGTATTACATTTAAGACATACTATCTCAGTGACGAGCTAGTTTGCCAATGCTGCCAAGTCCCAAGAAGAGTCGAGTCGCAAACACAAAACATTCGAGTTGAGTTGTAGAAACGTGGAAGTAACTTAAGTCCGACTCGAGTTCAAGTCGATTGACTCGAGCCGACAACTATGAAGGCCGTAGCTCAGGATGGAGCTAAAAGGTAATAAATTAATGATTCCGGATTATATATGCAGTTAGAGAGAGTTGGGCCTTAATATACACACACACACACACACACACACACATATATATATATATATATATATAGATATATCACATTTACAGTTAATTTATTGTAACTAATAAAGTTCATTTCAACTGTTGTTTTTATCCTTGATAAAATCTGTCTTTCTTTTGCGCTTTCTTGAACAGAATATCAATGTTACTTTATGATAAAGTCATAAAGACTGATATGACTGTCAATTTTCTTCTAAATAAACCACAGGCAGTGATTTCATCATCATCACATAGTTTGTTCGTAGGCGTGGTAATATTTGTAAGTTGAAGTAGCCCAACCAAGAGCTACTTATCTGTAAAAGTTTCTTCTTAGGCCTTGTACAGCAAGCAGTATGATTGGAGAGAACCCCACAGCTGCGGGTCTTCCAATCGTCAAGATGATATAGTTGATACTGGCAAAAGCTCTGAACAACTTGAGCATCTACTAGCTGACTTGGTCACAAAAGATTTAGTACGACACTCAGGGCAGGATATAACCTGAAATATAATAAACAACCTACGTAGTATCGCTCATTGTCTCCCTACCCAGTCAGGAGGTATAATGAGACAGTTCAGACAAGCTGTGGTTAATCATAAGAGACATAGTAGGTCATGAATAACGCAATTCGTTCAAGTTCTAGTACAGTATTTAAGTAAATCACTTGTTACAGTTCTGTCCATGATTTGATTCTTTAAAATCATATAGACCTTATGGTAATCATTGTGTCATATATCAAACAATACAGAAAATCAATCTGTTATTTGTAAATATACAAATTTAACGTCGATTTAATCATTTTGGATTAACTACATGTTTGTCTCAGTCAATTTACTAAAAACATTCTAAACAGAGCTATACCAGACTAATAAGAATTTCACTGAGTAAATCAGGGTGGGGGCTTGAACGAACTAACATTAATAATTGCTTAATTCTTCATAAATGGCGGCGGACCGATATGTTAACAATTGCCCTGCCAATGCAGTGTAGGCGCGTGCGAAGCACAGGCGATTTAGTTAATGATGAATATGATAAAACAATACTTTACTAAGATAACATAAAACGAAAAATCAGTAACACCAGCTAAGTTATGTTAAATAAAAGTATGATTTAACTAACTGAAATTCAGAATAGATCACAATTACCAGACAGTTGTCATAAAAGTGACGAGTAAGTTAGTTCGTAATACGTGATCAATCTGTATTAAACGACATGTAACAAGGTCAATTAGATATTTAGTTTGAATCAAACTTGGAGGCGAGATGACCGCACGGAAAAACCGATCACAATGACACAACATGTGCTAAAACTGACGAGTAGATAGTTCTAATACGTGACTGGAAGATTGCATCAGCAGCGATTCTAACATTACAGATTGAAAAGTCCTTCACTAAGTTAGATACAAGCAACTACAACAGGTTTAGAAACGTTCCCGCATTCAAAATTTTAACGAATAACATAAAATGGTCAGCACAGGCTGACACGAGAGAATGTTGGTCTGCCGGTAGAGAGTGCGTGGGAAAGATTACTAAACATGAAGGGTTATAAGAAGGAGTAAACAGGGCAGATAGAGGGAAAGAGAGAGAGAGATTTAGAGACTGTAGTGCGAGTGGCAAGTAGAACACCCTTTCGGCCAGAAGACCTTCAAAAGTCTTAGATAGAAGCAAGACAAGAAGAATAAGATTTCTCCAAAGACAGCCACTTTTCAACATCTAACACTACGGATTTGGTGCACGTTTTCGAAAACAGGAGAGTTAACCAATATATGTACCTTGTTAATTATACATGTTCAAACAGAACGCAGAAAACCATTTAAACGTCTAGAGAAGCATTCATCGGCATATACAATCATAAATTTGTTGGAAACGCAGACTGTCACGTCATAAGAACGACAATATTGCACTTCTGCCAGAGAATGTTTGACAGCTTAACGAACCTTAAAAAGACCTTATTATTTTCGGCTGCCAAAGATATAGAATAGAGCAGAACCGCTGCATTTGCATTTGTATAAAGTTGTTACAGAAGCACAACCAGTCGTTACAGAAGCACAACCAGTCGTTACAGAAGCACAACCAGTCGTTACAGAAGCACAACCAGTCGTTACAGAAGCACAACCAGTCGTTACAGATGCACAACCAGTCATTACAGAAGCACAACCAGTCGTTACAGAAGCACAACCAGTCGTTACAGAAGCACAACCAGTCGTTACAGAAGCACAACCAGTCGTTACAGAAGCACAACTAGTCGTTACAGAAGCACAACCAGTCGTTGCAGAAGCACAACTAGTCGTTGCAGAAGCACAATCAGTCATTACAGAAGCACAACGAGACGTTACAGAAGCACAACCAGTCGTTACAGAAGCACAACCAGTCGTTACAGAAGCACAACCAGTCGTTACAGAAGCACAACCAGTCGTTACAGAAGGACAACCAGTCGTTACAGAAGGACAACCAGTCGTTACAGAAGCACAACCAGTCGTTACAGAAGCACAACCAGTCGTTACAGAAGCATAACCAGTCGTTACAGAAGCACAACCAGTCGTTACAGAAGCACAACCAGTCGTTACAGATGCACAACCAGTCGTTACAGAAGCACAACCAGTCGTTACAGAAGCACAACCAGTCGTTACAGAAGCACAACCAGTCGTTACAGAAGCACAACCAGTCGTTACAGAAGGACAACCAGTCGTTACAGAAGCACAACTAGTCGTTACAGAAGCACAACTAGTCGTTACAGAAGCACAACCATTCGTTACAGAAGCACAACCTGTCATTACAGAAGCACAACCAGTCGTTACAGAAGCACAACCAGTCGTTACAGAAGCACAACCAGTAGTTACAGAAGCACAACCAGTAGTTACAGAAGCACAACCAGTCGTTACAGAAGCACAACCAGTCGTTACAGAAGGACAACCAGTCGTTACAGAAGCACAACTAGTCGTTACAGAAGCACAACCAGTCGTTACAGAAGCACAACCAGTCGTTACAGAAGCACAACCAGTCGTTACAGAAGCACAACCAGTCGTTACAGAAGCACAACTAGTCGTTACAGAAGCACAACCAGTCGTTACAAAAGCACAACTAGTCGTTACAGAAGCACAACCAGTCGTTACAGAAGCACAACCAGTCGTTACAGAAGCACAACCAGTCGTTACAGAAGCACAACCAGTCGTTACAGAAGCACAACCAGTCGTTACAGAAGGACAACCAGTCGTTACAGAAGCACAACTAGTCGTTACAGAAGCACAACCAGTCGTTACAGAAGCACAACCAGTCGTTACAGAAGCACAACCAGTCGTTACAGAAGCACAACCAGTCGTTACAGAAGCACAACCAGTCGTTACAGAAGCACAACCAGTCGTTACAAAAGCACAACTAGTCGTTACAGAAGCACAACCAGTCGTTACAGAAGCACAACCAGTCGTTACAGAAGCACAACTAGTCGTTACAGAAGCACAACCAGTCGTTACAGAAGCACAACCAGTCGTTACAGAAGCACAACCAGTCGTTACAGAAGCACAACCAGTCGTTACAGAAGCACAACCAGTTGTTACAGAAGCACAACCAGTCGTTACAGAAGCACAACCAGTCGTTACAGAAGCACAACCAGTCGTTACAGAAGCACAACCAGTCGTTACAGAAGCACAACCAGTCGTTACAGAAGCACAACCAGTCGTTACAGAAGCACAACCAGTCGTTACAAGTAATTTGGGTAGATAGAATGAGAATGACAAGACTGAGATTACCTCTTACTACTCTTAGGAGAAACAATTCAGACTTGTATAATCTTGCTGAATGCAGTAACAGAACTAATCATCAACTAACTTTTGTAGACGTCAAATAGGAGAGAGGAATACGATTTACTCATATCGTTAATAAATAATCAACCATGGATTTCATTGTTCTGAATCCTTTATATCATGTGAGAACAGGTATTTCACTGTTTTGAATTCTGTATATCATTTGAGAAAGAAAACTGGAAGAAAACGATGTAAAGAGAATTATCTGCGAATAATTATATAGCTTTTCCCGGAGTTTGTGTAGCTTCTACATGTAACTGTGTCGTGACGTCCAAGACATACATGTAGTCGAAGTTTTATAGTTGTGGAGACTGTGTAAATGGATGTTTGTATGTTCTGTGGAAATTCTTTGTAATCATATTGCATCAAATTGTCATCATGAGATTACTCAGAAGAACCTGGGCAAGGAGGCTGCCCATAGACTCAAATTTCTGCCACAAAAAGTAAACGATCACGTCCGAAAAAGCAAAGACACTTAATATGTCACAATACAACATTGATACATCTTGAGACTCACCGATAAAGGAAAGATCCGCACTTTAGGTTTATCCATTTGGTTATATAGAAATCTAAACACCCCAGAACAAACTCTTCCCTGAAGAGAAACTACGTCGTCAACAGAAAGACTAGAACGAACATTCAACAAATGGTAACCCTAACAACCAGACGGTTAAACTAACAAGCAGACGCACGGCCACAGCAGCATTGTTCTTGACTTCGGAAATATCTTATGGAAACACTCTTGAGATTGAAGCATCATTATCCTTCTATCTACAACTCTGCCAAGAGTAATCTTGTGCGAAGGTAGACACCTTTGAAGGCCCATATTCGATATTCTTGAGTTTTGGCCACTTGTCGTGAGTTTTATATAGGCTTTATTTTTATGGTCCCAATCGAGCAGGGGTGAGATAGTGAAAGCTATGTGAGAGAAAGGTGTGAGAAATAGTCCTGTTTACGAGGAATACAGAGTGTAAGAAAAATACTGTCTTGGGTTGAGTGATTGCTCAACTCACCTATATAGCACGACACACTAAAATGAAGAAGTATTATTTCACTAGATACATATTCTAATACACTATCCTCTCGTACGTACACACAAACAATTTAGTGACATAAATACGTACATACGTATACACGAACACGTAAACTGTGGGCACATATAATGGGTCAGGGGAAGGTTTTGACCAGTACTAATAGCTAAGGTTTATACAATTTATTATATCTTTAGAAAAGAAACAAATAGGTTACAACAGTTAATACATCGTTATCATGTCATCAGGTGAAATAATAGTTACATAAAGGGAAAATAAATAAACAATATATATTCTCATAGACCCCGGAACACGGAAAACAAGGAAAATGATCCCACCCGAGGCGTGTTTACCCAACAGATCAAACAAAGGATTGACGAATGGGAGTGGGGTAGACGGGACGGGTATCTAGGATATGTCCTTAAGTTAACTTTCCCGTGGGCCTTCAGACTTATTGAGAGAATAGATAAAAGGAGGTGTTATATTAGTAGTAAACATTTAGAAACTAATTTCTTTCATTCCGTTTTCCCTTCTTGCATTCATTCAGCGAGCTCGCTTTCATTCAGACTTAACCCCTCTGTCGGCTGCATATGTCCATAGAATTAATCACACACACTTCTTAAGACTATTATATATGTCTTATTATTGTGTCCAGTCCAGCCTCAGAAAGCTCCGTATAGCCACTGCTAATTTTGCTCGGAGATTTCGCTGAAATGGTGTGTTGATTATAATTTTCCTGGCAAGGATTCTTTGTCAGATTGCAGGTATTGTTATAGGGACTAAGTTTGTTTCTAGGAGTCTGTCGTAATGACTGGGAAATATCTCAACAGTAGAATGTTACTCACAGGCGGTTCTTGGACAAACTAGCCTTAAATGTTCTCTGGAGAAGTTGGTGGTAGGAACACTGTTTACTTGTCATATGGGTTTTGATTAAATGGATTAGTGCTGTCAGTTCTGCCTCATCAGGCCAGGGAACTTTATAGAATTAATATAATATATCTGACATTGTCCCGTTCCAGTTAAACTTTACACTATTTAGCATTGACGTGGGTTTGGTTATTTAACCGATCTACTGGGTTTGTGGAGGACGAAAGAGGGTCTCCAACAATCAGATTTTTGGTATAGTCAATGTTTGTATGTTGTTAGGAACATATAAATGGGGATGCCAAAAGCCATCTGAACATGACTCTCTATATATCAAAAACCGTTGCATCGCAAGGTCTGATCATCTGTATAAAAAGAAAATATAAAAACAGGTAATACTACTGTAATAAAATCTAACACCCGCTTTTTGTATAAGACCTGTAAATTCACTCTGGTATTTAATTATTTATATTAAAGAAATTACACGAGTGACTAGCCAATGTATCGATTTAATTACCACTAGCTATGAACAGTTAATTACTTAAAATTTACGCAAGATGAAATAGAACCATAAGATTAATAACCAATTTCGCGCGCCTAGCGTTTTAAAATTATGTTACACATCTATTATCTCGGGAAATAACGGGTAGTTATATTATTTAATTTACATCTGCAAAACTTTGCTTATGAATTTATTTAATATGTTTAAATTTATCACAAAAATCCAGTGAAATAACTGAAGGAACTAAACTACTGAATCCCAAGACTAATATATTACCGATAGCACAGAATGAATTAGACTCAAATATAGAAGAAAATCCAAAAGAAATCTTGTTAGATTCTACTATAAGCTAGTACTCCTTCAAATCTCTGGCAACGAATGATAAACTGCATTTTCGGCAATGCCAATATATAGTTAATGAAATGCAAGGTAACAGCTACATGCTAAAGTTCACGCCTTATTTGAAATCAGGGAACTATTCTCGTTTCGAGCCGCGACTGCCGCTCTAGCCTTCCCCGTTCGTCTCTTGGTCTGCCAGCGCTTTCCCCATTTTAGTCGGTTTGCATGAACGTGTGAACCGAAGGTGAGAAAAACTGCTTCGTTCTTCTGGGACCACCACAGTCCTTTGATGCTGGCCGCTTCCGTCTCCTCTTGGCTACGCCTTCTTGAAGGGGTGGCAGAAAAAAGACTAGAAAATGCTTGATGCTCATAGCTCTAGAGATAGGCAGTAGGTGTGGTTTAAACTCAACTTAAGACAAAGCGATGTCCTGGATGCACGCATGATAGCTGTTTACATATTAATTATCCAACGTGGTGAAAATCCACGTGGAAATGATGCATACTAATTTGCACGCGTGGTACCCACGTTGACTATTTTGTTTCACACAAAATCAGGGGCCCGATGCTATTCAAGGGTATTACCATATCATCTAACAATTCGGGGACAGCTGAATTTCATCCGTCCCAATCGTCCCCCCTTTGAGACATGAAACCATTTTTCATGTTTCATTTATGACAATGAAGCTGCCCTGATCGGTAGCTTTAGGATGATTGGTATCTTCGATTTCATCCTCTTCCTCCGTGGTCCAATTTTGACTCATAAAATCAGCCCCGACATTCTGTTTACCCGAAATATATTCCACTTTGAAGGAGTACACGCTTAATAGCAAGGCCCAACGCATGATCATTGCGTTAAATTCCTTATTTGCGCCAAGAAAAGCTAAGGGAGCGTGGTCTGTTTGCACCGTAAAAGATGTACGGTAAAGAAACTCGTGATGACGTCTTATCCCGTTAATTAGTGCCAGACATTCTCTTTCAGTTGTGGAATAGTTACGTTCAGCCGTGTTCAATATACGACTGCCATACGCAACTGGGAATAACAGATTCAAATCGATGTCATCTGCTTGAAGCAGGGTTGACCCGATGCCTTTACCAGAAGCGTCGACCCGCAAAATGAAAGGTTTCTTGAGGTCAGGTAGCCTCAAAATGGGGTATCCGGACAAGTGTTCTTTTAAAGTGCTGTAAACTTCTTCACACTTCGAATCCCAAATAACCCGGTCAGGTCGTCCTTTTTGTAAGGTCAGTCAGGGATGCTTTTAGCCCGTTGAAATTTCGGATATATTTTTGATAATACGCACATAGTGATTGGAACGAACGGGCGTCTTTCTTCGTTCGGGGCCTTTTAGCTGCAACTATTTTCTCAACATTCTTCCTAACAGGCCACATGCAGCCATGAGAAATAGTATGGCCCAGGAAGTCTAGCTTTTGAAACCGATGAGACATTTGCTAGGTCTGGCTGTGAGACTTGTTTCCTGTAGTCTCCTGAGGAGCATAGCAACCGTAGCAATATGTTCGTCAAAGGTTTCCGATGCAATTAAGATGTCATCCATGTAATTATGGATATGGGGACTGTGCAAAGTTTCTAAAACCTTCCTCATCATCCTGGTGAACACTCCTGGTGCGTTGTGCAGTCCGAACGGCATCACATTAAATGTGTAATGTCCGTCACTAGTGCTGAAAGCTAACAACGGTTTAACTTCCTCCTTGACAGGTATTTGGTAATAACCTTTACTCAGGTCAATCTTGGAAAAAGTTCTTGCCTTGCTAAGCTTGGTGAACAACTCAGAAACAGTCTGTAGAGGGTTTCAGTAGCGCCCTGGTTTCTGTTTGTTGTTCTTCTGAGAGATTGTCGCCGAATTTTACATCTTTAAAAGATTCTGTTTGTTGCAATGGATACTCCATGCAACTCTCGTCATCTTCCTTGTCTTCCGTTGCTATGGCGACCGCAAGGAGATGCTCGGAAGACGGCACTGGTCTTTCTAAATATTTCTTTAGCAGATTAACGTGAAAGACCTTCTCCTTTCCTTTAATGGAGATCTTGTAATTAGTGCGTGAGATCTTTTTAAGGACGGTAAACGGCCCTTGACCTCCAATGCGAAGTTTGGTGTTTCCGGTTGCAAGTAGCAACAAAACTTTCTCCCCTGGTTGGAGTTCTCTCTCTTTTGCAGCTTTATTTTATCTTTGAGCGTGTTTTGCGCGTGCTTTTTTAAGGTTAGTTGTAGCTAGATCCCATTCTAGCTGTAACCTTTCCTTGAGCTCTGATACATATTTGCTTGCTAAGACGACTGTCTCGTCAGCCTTTTGGTCTGTCAGGGACCGAAGTAAGGCTTCTAGTGGCCCCATTAATAGGTCTGCCGAATAAAAGCATAGTTGGCGTATATCCTGTAGATGCCTGGGGAACTTCTTTGTAGGCGAATAAAGCTGCAGATATATAAAGGTCCCACTCCTCAGGTTTCTCTTGAGCCAGCTTACTTAACATCCTGGTGAGGCTTCCGTTAACACGTTCTACTAACCCACTTCGAGCCGGATTATAGGGACTTGTGTGGATGTGTTTGGCCCTCAAGATCTTAAAGATCTCCTCCATTAACAGGCTACGGAATTGGGATTCATTATCCGTCAAAACGTGTTGAGGAAATCTGAACCGTGTAAAAATTTGCACGAGGCTTCTGCGACATGCTTGGAATCCGTGCATGTTAGCGGTATAGCTTCGGCCCACATTGTGCAGGTGTCGACTAAGGTCAGGATGAACCTGTTTCTTCTTTTGGTTCTTTCTAAGGGTCCAATGATGTCGACAGCAACCCGTTCGAATGGAGTCCCCACTTTTGGCATTTGCCCCATAGGGACTGGGGGTGTCAAGTGCTAGGATGCCACACGTTGGCACTGGGCGCAGGATTTCACGTACCTCATAATATCAGAGTTCATTCCTGGCCACCAATAGTGAGTTTTTATTCGCTGAATAGTGGCGTTTTGTCCCATATGTCCGCTAAATGGAAGAGAGTGCCCCATTTCTAAGATCTGGCTTCTGTACTGCGTCGGTACTAGGAGCTGGTTATTCCCTGTATCAGGGTCGCCCGTTCTACGATACAATACGCCATCCTTCGAAAAGATGACTCCGTGGTGTCTGGGGTCCTTAGCCATGGGCAGTTTTCTAAAGCAGGGCTCCAGAGTAGGGTCCTTTTGTTGCGCCTCCTTCAGTTCATTCGGCAACAAATTTGGCGCAGGCTCCCTCTCCTTCTTGGTTTGCCCTCTTGTGGTTACCGCTGCCACAATCGGCTCCTTTGGTCTCACAACAAACACATATCTACATCCCAGGATAACTGGGTAGATAGGATCATCCATTATGGCCGCTTTAATAACACCTCTGACAAAATCAGAGTGTATTTCTACCAGTGCGATAGGAAGCGTCCTGGGTGCGTCACTCTTAAAAACTCCACATAGTTTGACGGTGTCCTCTGTCTCCTGACCGGGTTTGACTAGGTGCCTGGCGACAATACAGTCAAAAGATAATCCAGTGTCAAAAAGACAAGTTGTTGAAGTACCGTTCAACATTACAGTTCCTCGTGTTGAGGGTTTGTCCCCCTCAGGTTGAGAATCACTGACATTGACTCTTCCTTGCGAGGCTGTATGCAAGCATCCGATGCGATTCGGCCCGGTGTGCTTGCCCTGATCAGACGTCCCTGCTGAAGGAGTCTTTCATTTGCCTTGACCTTGGTGGCCGCGCTGCCACGCAGGCTTTGCAGGTTGATCGGGATTGTTGTTGTTGGTGGGATATTGGGTTTTGTAGAATTTCGATTTTTCTTGGGGAGGTCTCTGTGTATTGTTTTCTCGTTGGTTATAGTGCTGAGAAGAATTTGAAGAATAGGATGACTGTTCTAGATTTTGTTTTCGAGATGGCTCATCTGTTGGTTTGCGTTTTGTGCTGGAATGTTCGGCCATTGCATTTGCATAGCGTTCCGCCTTATTGAGAATGTCCTCAAGCTTGACTGCACCCTGCTCAGCCAGAAATCTACGGGTTTCGTTTGACAAAGTTGATTTTATCTGTTCCACAAGAACAAGTTCAAGAATTCCCTCATATGTAAGAGGTAATTCCGATAATTCCAGGCACTTTATCAAATAGCCCGTCAGACGTGAAGAGAACTAGGGAAATGTCTCCGTGGTCTCCTTTTGGCTGTTTCTGAACATTTGCAGAATTTTGCGAGCGGTTATCTCAAAACGCTCTAGCAAGGCCTTCTTTAACGTGTCGTAGTCATCTTGGCTGCTTCCTAGCTTGACATACAAATCATAAGCATTACCTTTTAGTGCCTGAGAAAGTTTTAGGCACCACCGGGAACTCTCTAACCCACACAGATTCGCCATTTTCTCGAATTTCTCTAGGAAGGTGTCAATTTTCTCATTGGGGCTAGGGAAAGACTCTAAGACAAAGGACATCGCTGCTAGTTGGGAAGATTGGCTACTGGAGAGATCAGTTGATTGAGACTGGGGTGAAGACGCCTCTCCATTATTGGAAGTAGAAGCACCCCGACTCTCTAAAGCCTAAGCGCCAATTCATGCTGTCTCTCCTTCTCTCTCTCCTCACGTTGTCTCTCCTTCTCTCTATCCCTCCGATATTCCATCTTTGCTTCAATGTTCTTGTGTTCGAATTGACGATCTTCCGCTTCTTTCCTCTCTGCTCTATCTTGTGCTTCCTTCGCGTCATTTCTGTCAAGTTCCCTGTTGACAAACGCGGTCGCTTCATCTCCTTGCAGTCCTGTCTCCTTCGCCTCCTGTCTCAACATGGACCTAAGTTGAACTCTTTCTGCCATTTCAAAGAACTGGATGCTACTACGACTAGAGAATAATAAGAAGAAAAGAAGGGTAAAAAACATATATATTCTAATAGACCCGGGAACATGGAAAACTAGGAAAATGATCCCACCCGAGGCGTGTTTACCCAACAGATCAAACACAGGATTGACGAATGGGAGGGGGGTAGACGGGACGGGTATCTAGGATATGTCCTTAAGTTAACTTTCCCGTGGGCCTTCAGACTTATTGAGAGAATAGATAAAAGGAAGGTGTTATATTAGTAGTAAACATTTAGAAACTAATTTCTTTCATTCCGTTTTCCCTTCTTGCATTCATTCAGCGAGCTCGCTTTCATTCAGACTTACCCCCTCTGTCGGCTGCATATGTCCATAGAATTAATCACACACACTTCTTAAGACTATTATATATGTCTTATTATTGTGTCCAGTCCAGCCTCAGAAAGCTCCGTATAGCCACTGCTAATTTTGCTCGGAGATTTCGCTGAAATGGTGTGTTGATTATAATTTTCCTGGCAAGGATTCTTTGTCAGATTGCAGGTGTTGTTATAGGGACTAAGTTTGTTTCTAGGAGTCTGTCGTAATAACTGGGAAATATCTCAACAGTAGAATGTTACTCACAGGCGGTTCTTGGACAAACTAGCCTTAAATGTTCTCTGGAGAAGTTGGTGGTAGGAACACTGTTTACTTGTCATATGGGTTTTGATTAAATGGATTAGTGCTGTCAGTTCTGCCTCATCAGGCCAGGGAACTTTATAGAATTAATATAATATATCTGGCATTGTCCCGTTCCTGTTAAACTTTACACCATTTAGCATTGACGTGGGTTTGGTTATTTAACCGATCTACTGGGTTTGTGGAGGACTTATAAGGGACTCCAACAATCAGATTTTTGGTATAGTCAATGTTTGTATGTTGTTGGGAACATATAAATGGGGATGCGAAAAGCCATCTGAACATGACTCTCTATATATCAAAAACCGTTGCATCGCAAGGTCTGATCATCTGTATAAAGAGAAAATATAAAAGCAGGTAATACTACTGTAATAAAATCTAACACCCGCGTTTTGTATAAGACCTGTAAAATCACTCTAGTATTTAATTATTTATATTAAAAAAATTACACGAGTGACTAGCCAATGTATCGATTTAATTACCACTAGCTATGAACAGTTAATTACTTAAAATTTACGCAAGATGAAATAGAATCATAAGATTAATAACCAATTTCGCTCGCCTAGCGTTTTAAAATTATGATACACATCTAGATAGGCAGTAGGTGTTGTTTAAACTCAACTTAAGACAAAGCGATGTCCTGGATGCACGCATGATAGCTGTTTACATATTAATTATCCAACGTGGTGAAAATCCACGTGGAAATGATGCATACTAATTTGCACGCGTGGTACCCACGTTGACTATTTTGTTTCACACAAAATCAGGGGCCCGATGCTATTCAAGGGTATTACCATATCATCTAACAATTCAGGGACCGCTGAATTTCATCCGTCACACCACTGTTGGACCACTACTGCAAAAGCAGGGAGGCAATTCCATGACATATTGCGAACATCGTCCCGGATTATAGAATCTGTCTAGTTAATTTCCCTAGACGTGAGTGACATAAATTTCAGATTTACTGAAAGAATATTGTCAAGAGTGTATCTACAGTATAGTAAGACTGAGCATTCATAGATAACAGTAAAAATAAATTTTATACTTTATAATTAAATAATCAGAAAGAAACAAAAATGTTTGTAACAAAAGTTAAAGTTAAATAAGAAGTTCACTTGGTTGGACCTCTGGTCTACTGTTTGCTGTCCAGATATCAGGATCTTCGTCCACGGCGCTACTCTGTGCTGTCCAGTTAGCAGGATCTTCGACCTCTGGGCTACAAAGTGTTGCAATTTTGAGTTAACTAGTTAAGTAGCAATTGCATACATTTTTTTGTGCAGCTTTGTAAACAGACTTTTTGCTCAGAATGGCAGAGTCCCAATACGTCCATGCCTTTTACCTTAATCTAAGGCGCAAACTAGGGTTTTCAGCTAAAGAACTTCCTGACTTTGTTCTTACTTCGGTGCCAGAACAGAAAAAAGGGTAAAGAAGACAAGGAACGGGCAGAAAAAGAGAAAGCTTTACAAAGGGAAGAGAGAAGGATTGCCAGAGAGCACGAAAAGGCCCAAGCTGAAGAGAAGGAAAAGCGACGAGCTTTCGCAGAGAAGGAAGCCGAAAAGGAACAGCAGACAAGGAAAAGCAAACGGCTTTTGAAGAGCAGAAGGCTGAAAAGCAAAGGAAACATGAAGCAGCGGAAAGAGAAAAGAAGGCATTCTAAGGAAAGAAGGAACAAGCCGAGAGAGCATTCAAAGAAAAGAAGGAACAGGCCGAGATTGCATTCCAAGAAAAGGACGCCGACAGAGCCCACGCAGAAAAGGAGAGGGCACACCAGATTAGATTGAAGGAATTAGAAATTAAAGGAAGAAGAGTCGATTCTGGTTCTAACAATGGCTGGCCTGGCAGTTCTCAAGGTAGCGATGGGAGAAACATCTCTCATGGGGTGGCGCCTAGTGCGGTCTCCTTCCAATTAGATGTCTAATCTGAGGCTTCAAAGGAAATTGACATCTATCTCTCTAGGTTTGAATCCCTAGCAGCTACCTATGGCTTGGAGAAGGTAAGATACAACATGAAGCTATCCCAGAGTCTGAGGGGATCTGCTTATGATGTATTTCTCAAAATGCCCACGGAAGAACAGAACAACTGCGACATGTTGAAGAAGGCTCTGCTTCAGCGTTTTATGCTTAACGCAGAGACTTTCGTTGTAAACTCTGTGAGGTTCAGAGGCAGAAAGTTGAATCGTTTAGAAAATTTGCTACCTGGCTAGAAACTGTCCTGGAGAAAGCGGGGGTCCCTCAGCAAATTTGATGAATCTTATGAATGACTGAAGGAAATGGTTATCGTGGAGCAATTCAATGACTCTCTCACCCCTGACATGAGACGGTTCCTGGCGGAGCACGGGGCCGAAACTTCTGAGCAGGTTGTATTATTTGCTCATCGTTACCAGAGCGCCCAGTCGGAAGCGAATCCGTCTAAAAAGCGCCACCACGATAGCCACCTCAAACAAAAGGAGCGCTCCTTCACCGAACCTAAGAGTATATATGCTAATAAGTCAACACAGCCACACAACCAAGAACATGGCAAACAAAAACCGTCGGGACCTCAAGGTAGTCAACCCCAGGGGCCCAGCAAGAAATATTGCAAATTTCGCAAAACGAATACCTATAATTCTGTGGACTGTCGTAGACAAAAACCATCCCCTCATCATGCAGCTTGCATGTTGACACGAACGGAGGAAAAGGTCCGGCCCCTAAAGTCAGAAGCGGACTCTCCCCGCCCCTCAGTAACGGAAGTAGTCCTCGTGAATGGGGCCCCCATGACCTGCTTATATGATTCTGGACTGGACTACGAATCTGTGGTTTCGGCGGCTCTGGTGAGACCCGATCAGATTACTGACGAAACTATAGAGTTAAGATGTGCGGACCGCCGCTTAATCTGCGGGTTGCGATGATTGATATTTGTTAAAGGTTGTTTCCTGCTAGAATAAAGTTCAAATACAGTAACACCCAAACTTCAAAGATCAGACTGTCGTACGATTAAGACGATTTAATTTGACGAAGTACAACATTGAGATACTCCACACATTGTGAATGTAGGATGACATGAAGCTTCATAATAATTAATAATAGATTCGTCAGCAGACATGGACGATTCAGGCACACATTACAGTGCAGTCAGTACATAATCTGACAATGAAATAGTAAATGTTGAACACTGGTCTGGAGGTCATAGACTCATCCATCCTCTTCGAAATACACCAGTCGAAAGAGACCGAACGTTAACCGTTGGCCTTCAGCAGCAGACGTCGCATACGTCATATTATAATTAAATATACGTCACAATTTTAATCGATGGTGCATTTTCACAATCGGTGCGATTTTGTGCTCTCCTCGGTTGTACACAGCGACGACTTAACAACTTACTTACTTACTTAGTCGTTCCCCTTCTACCGTGAGGTGTAGAGGTGGACGACTTAACAAGCTGTGTGCAAAGTGAGTGGTAACAATATTCAATCACGATATGTAGAAGGCAGAATAAAAGCAGCCATCCTTGCGGACCCCATCTACGGCATAATCCTTGGGTGCAAATATGTCTATTTGGGAAATCCTTCCCAACCCCTAGTTCTGGCAGCTGTGCAGACTAGGGCGCAATCGAAGCAAGCTGAATAGTCAGATAAGCTGTCTAATCCTGCCCCAGAGATGCTTAAGAAAGCTCAGGCAGAAGACCCTACCTTGGCTGCATGATTCAAGAAACTGCCTACTGGCCACCCCCCTCCTCACCCAGAAGACTTCTATACTAAGGAAGGGTTCTTATACCGGAAAAGGAGAAAAGGGGGACAAGAGCACTCTCAGTGTGTAGTGCCGGTCCCATGTAAATCTCATGTTCTAGACATGGTCATTCAGCTTCATTTGGCGAACATGTGGGGCAGGGGGCCACCATGCAACGCATCCGGGCCCATTATTTCTGGCCGGGAGTGAACGCTGACATTGAGCATTATGTAAAATCATGTCCCCAATGACAAAGGGTGGCGCCCAGGCATTGGACGGCTCCCGCCACGTTAGGAGAGATGCCTCTTACATGCATTCCCTTTGAAAGAGTCGCTGTAGATTTGGTGGGACCGTTCGAAAGAACTAGGAGGAGAAACAAGTATATCTTGACTCTGGGAGATACATGCACAATGTGGGGAGAAGCTATCGCTGTCGCATCCATAGATTCGGTGCATATCGCAGAGGCCTTACTATCGATCTTTACGAGACTGGGTTTCCCTCAGGAAATTCTGACTGATAATGGGTCCCAATTCAGGGGGAAATTGATGGAGGAGGTTTTTAGGATCTTCCGCACGAAGCATATTCACACCAGTCCTTATCGGCTTCAGTGAAACGGATAAGTCATCATCATCAGTTGCCATCTCCACAACGAAGGTTGGCTGTAATGGATCTCCAACGTCTTCTGTCTCTTGTCTTGATGGTGCACTCTGACAGACTCTTTCCTGTCCATCTCTTGATGTTGTCTTCCCACTTATAGCGCTGTCTTCCCCTTGCACGTTTGCCTTCAACTCTCCCTTCTGTTATGGTCTTCTGCAAGGTGTTATGCCTTTTTATGTGGCCAAAGTATTTTAGCTGTCGAACTTTGACCTCCCTCATTAGTTCTCTTTTCATACCTAGATTTTCTAGGACCTGCTTATTTGTTTTCATCTCTTTCCATGAGATACGCCCCATTCTTCTATATATCCACATTTCAAGAGCCTCAATTCTTTCTTCCAAATGCTTATTCATCGTCCATGTTTCTGCACCATACAGAAATGCAGAATATATATAACACTTTATGATTCTCAGTTTTAATTTGTGAGATAACTGTTTGGATGTCAGTATATGTTTCATTTTGTTGAATGTAGCTTTGGCCATTCCTATTCTCTTCTTGATTTCTGTTTCACATCTGCCATCTTCTGTTATTATATGACCGAGATATACGTAGCTCTTGACTTGTTCCAGGATTTCCCCATTTACGCTTATCTTTAATGTGGATTTATCGTCTGTAACAACACGGTATCATCTGCATATCTAAGGTTGTTTATTGACCTTCCACTGATGTTCAGTCCTGGTATTTCCTGTATCTGTTTGAAAATTTTTTCAGTGTATAAATTAAATAGGCAGGGGGACAGCACACAACCTTGTCTGACACCTCTTTTTATGTCTATGTATGGTGAATAATTCCTTCCAGTTCTTACTGTGGCAGTTTGCTCCCAATAAAGGTTACTGAGTATTATGAAAAACTTCAATGCTCTTAGCGCCCCCCACCCACGGACTTGACGAAGAAGGGACACCCCGATAAGGTGGTATGGACTGCGGAGTGTGAGGAGGTCTTCACGGCGTTGAAAAAACATCTTAACTAAACACCCATCCTACAATTGCCCGATCTGACTAAACACTTTGTTCTACGTGAGGACGCCAGTAACATTGGGGTCAACACTACTTTGCTACAACAAGGGATAGAGACACAACGACCGTCTTCCCGGTCGCCTACGCCAGTAGGAAGCTCAACGTAGCTGAGCGTAACTACTCCACGACGGAGAAAGAGTGTCTGTCACTTATTTGGGGTATCACGAAATTTCAGGCCTACTTGTATGGGGTGAAATTCGTGGTACAATGCGATCACCAGCCACTCATGTTTCTAGCTGCTTCTAAGTCCTTAAATGGACGTCTTATGCGTTGGAGTCTTTTGCTCCAAATGTACGCTTTCCAGGACGAATATATCCCTGGAAAGGACAACGTGGGAGCTGAGTAGAAACCCAGTAGAGGAAGGAGAGGAATACTCTACGAGAGAGAACCCGGTGGACAGTAAAACCCACGAAGAAGTGACCGCCCAAAAACTGGATAGTCTACAAATATCTTAGGATAGGGGGTATGTCATATAATTATTTTTGGGTCGATCTCTGCTTCACTACGGCCGTATCCTGGACATTTGTTGTACTGACTATTTACGTGCTTTTTCATGGTCGGCATCAATTTCTTTCACTGCTATGTAGCAGATATTTTGTATTTTCAAACATTCTTTCACTCGTTTCAGTAATAATTCGTCTTGTCTGTTTACCCGACCATCCCTGCTGAGGTAGTAGGCAAGTGATGCAATATTATTCGACAACAATGTTGGTTAATCTCAGGTGTGGCCGACATCAGACTACAGAGTAGCACTAAAATCACCCAGCGGATTTGCTTAATCGCTGATAAGGCCAAGCACTACAGGGAGATAACTTATTTGTCAGCGCACAGAAATGACAGAGTCATTTCCGGTCCACCTGCGTCAGGGGACAGTAAGATGTTACATGTGACACGTATTGTTAAATCAGTATACAGATGTGTTTGTGAGTTTGCATTCACTTTACGGCATCGTATGTTTTATTTCATACATGGGAGAGGTGACATTATGCATCACGCACATTATTTCGGGAGGTAATAATTTTGAAATTACCCCCACAAAACACGCATGTTTGAAACGATTGGAGATTTCTTAGTATGGTAATAAAACAAATGTGGGGGAAGAAGGGCCATACAACCTGACCTTTTCGCAGTCTTAAGACACTGTGAAAATCCACTGTGAGGATCGCTTGCCAAGACGAAACCAGACTGCCGGTGTTAGAATTCAGAATTCTCTTTATCGGACCGGACTTTGTGGAACATCTTGAAGGACTTAAACAGCCAAGGAAAATTATTTTAATAAGGAAGACCAGCATCTAAGGAAACTGAAACACGGAGTCATAGTGGGAGTTTAGTGCTAACATAACAACCCCCAAGATACGTGAAAAAAGGCATCTCCCAGTGCCTTAAACCTACTTCTCTGAGCAAACTGTCTGTGAGCCAACATTGGCGTAAGTTGTACATTTACATTTTATATTTGTCATTACTATTATGTGAACTAATATGTATATATTGCCATGGGAATGTTGGTATGTGAAAAGTGCTAGTGGATGTCCAAGTCATTTGAGGTTGGCAACCTCATCATATTAAATGGTGATTTCATGAACCACCACGTCAAGTGCTGGTGACTGCTTTATTGCTAGTTTCTTACAGAAAAATAGGGGCATTGATGGTCCCATGTTCTAGATGGAACAGGGAGGGAAAGATGAAAGAAAAGATGTTATTCTAATTATAATATTTACAGTTTCAACCAGAGTAAATGTCTTTGTAAACATATTCACTTTAAAAATTAACGAAAGTTTCAAATCTTTTTAACCAGTGTGTATGTAAATGAAAACATAATCAATCTATATTGTTGTGATAGGGTGGGCGAGATGCTGATGATGATGATGTTGTGATATGTGATCACTCTCTTGCACACTCGCAACCGACCCGATCAACAATAAAACTCTGATTCTAAGGCAGAGGCTGTATTTATTCATACAACCCTGTCAGTGACCCTAACCCACAAAGCAAACATTTAACAAATAAAGCAAAGCAAACAAAACACCCAGCCAGTGCTCAGTTGCTAATCTGAAACAGACAAACAAAGCACCGACTAGTTAAAATCATACTAGTTAAATAATGAGAAACGATACTTTCACCTGCCAAACAGTCCTTCCACGCCACCTGACACACTCAACTATCACACACACACAAAAACTCATGCATGTCGTCCAATGAGACTAGTATGGTGTTGTGCATGAGGCTGGCAATCTCACCATGTAACACAGATTCCTACCGAAACCACTACTGCAAGATCTTCTGAATGCTTTGTGAGGGCTTCATGTGGATGCAAGCACATTGGTGGCCCCATGCTCCATAAGGAGCGAGAAGAGAAATATATATCTCCAAGTGAGCCCACGTGCTCTCACAAACCATTCTACACATAACCATAATTAAATAATAATAAAATGGACATAGAATAATATTCCACTATATGTACAACGAATATTCTCATTAATGGGCATAAACCACCACCTCGCAACTGATCCATCTCAATATTCGTAACTGCACTCCGAAGCATGTCATATATGCCGACTGATGAAATTGTGAACTCATCATATAAAACACATTTTTACCGACACAACCACTGCAATAGCATAACAATGCTTCTAGTGAGCTTGTGATGGACACCAGTTGCATTGGTGTTTCCATGCTCCGCAAGGAGCAAACAGAGAAAAACCTGTCTCAACGTGCCTTACGCCCAAAGGAGTGGCATTGCGCTCACCAGAAATCTAAAAAATACACTTTAACCTAAACTATCCTTCATTACCATTAACGTGTTCAATTCCCACAATATAATCACCCACGTGTCAATTAACACAATATAAAATAACGTAACATTACTAGGCCTATAACACGTGATAACTAAGAGTGCTAGTGCAGACTCACTGGCGCCTTTTTTATGCACAGTCATCAACACGTGGCCCTCCGGTTGCCATCGTGCCAACAAGTTAATATTATCTAAATTACAGTCCCAGATAACATCTCTGTCCAGTTCCATGTATGAAATACTCTCCTACTAAATTTGCCTTTCTTGCCCGGTCTGATGAATGAAATAATTGCTACTAAACTCTTACAGCCGCAATCTGGACTTAACACCAGTAAAATCTATCCACACATATTTTCACTCATCTATCATTTCAGAACTAAATGTCCTAAAAAAAATCTCCTTAGGAAACACATTTATCTATTTTGTTAAACATGATACAAAATATGTAGAGACCTACATCCCTATATTCTTTCTAACACTATCACCTTCTACCTAAATTAACTCACATGTCATGTCTTTGTTCATCTTCTACTCACACAGGGCGTGCCTAACATCGTTTTCTCTCAGGCTGTTCTTGCACAAAAAGGTCTTTCGCAGGCTTACTCTCTCTTTATATAGGCCCTAGGGCGAATCGCAGAACTTAGTGCGCGGCGCGTATTAATTGGGCCACGCAAATAACACGCGATAGAATGCTCTAGAATGAGCGAAAACACAAATATAACCCACAACTATTTCTAGAGTGAAAACACAAATATAACCCACAACTATTTTAAGGCTTTATTGTGGCCTAGTAATATATCTTCTTCTTGAAGATGTTGTGGTAAAAAGGCATTGAACCACGGAGACAATGGGGATGACAAGATGGCGCGGTTACATTGTGAACACTTTTCAATCAGTGTAGATGTTAACGTAAACATATTCTATCTAAACTATTAACCTTGTCATTTGAAATTAAAGTAAATATAAAGCAATTCAATTTAAATGTAAAGAAAGTTTTTTCTCAGGGATTAAGCTTAATTCTAAGCAAGGGTAAATTCTGAGGTAGATGGCATGGTGGAATAGGAGAAGGGGTCCCATAACTATTTGACGATAAAATGTAATACCCAGGAGAGCGTTTTGTTTCTATTCTTTTAACACAGTTGTTGGTGGTACCAGTTGAGGGTACTATCTCTGGAACAAGAAGGGAAAAGTGGCCTGAGCTTAAAGACGAGAGCCCAACTTCGTAGACACTCCCTGACATTTCTGGGAACGTGCTGCGCCCTACGATCTTGACCAGCGACAAGCGTGATCAGTCTACCAAGAACCAAACCATCATAAGAAGCAAGACCGTCACTGACAGCTAAGTGACCCATAAAAGCTGCCAAGTGACCTTCTTTGAAAACTAACCTTCCATCACAACCGTGATGATAAACTTTTTTGATAAATCATTACTCATTCATTTAAAACGTTGTTAAATCTAAGTGGTTATTAAATCTGCTATTTGTAAATATACAAATTTAACGTCGATTTAATCATTTTGGGTGTACTACATGTTTGTCTCAGTCAATTTACTAAAAACACCCTAAATATAGCTATACAAGACTAATAAGAATTCCACTGAGTAAATCTGTGTAGGGCTTGAACGAGCTAACATTAATTTTTTTTTTTTTTTTTTTTTTTTTTTTTTTTGCGTTCGCCCGCTAATACTCGAGGCGAAATCTCAGGTTATTATTTATGTCTAACCTGACATAAAAGGTGCCGGACCAATATAAGTTAACAATTCCACTGCCAAATGTTAAATGGTAGAGTTTATTATAGGCTCTGAAGTCATCAAAATTACTCAAACAATGGTCTGGTTCCGATATAAGAATCTTGATTTCCATTTAACAAGGACACGCGGAATCTGAGGAATCTAAAGCACAGATTCATAGTGGGAATGCATTGTTAACATAAAGCCCCCTAAGAACACGTGTAAGAGGCCTATTTTAGTGCCTGTATTCCTCTGAGGAAACAATCTGTGAGCCAAGACTGGCTTGGTGGTACCAGTGCGGGTACGAATCTCTGGAACAATGTGAGGGTAGAAATGGACTGACGTCAAGCTAGACACCCTCATCAGAGGGTCTTAGAGACACTGGACCAGTTTTGAAGTTACTCCCTGATCTTACTTGGAACGTGCTGCGTCTTTAATCTTGACCAGAGACGCGAGAACTCCAGTGACCTATCTGCACAGAACCCAAAAAACCCAGCGGGAGCAGAATCTACTATTTACATCTAAGTCAAACTTGAAAGCTGCCAAGTGACTTCTTACCTAATACCACCAACTATCATACGATGATGAGTATTTTCTGTTAAGGATTATTCAATTTTTTAAACTGTTAAAAATTAGTTCATTATTAAATTTGTTATTTGTAAATATACATATTTAACGTTGATTTAATCATTTTGAATTTACTGCTTGTTTGTCTCAGTCAGTTTACTAAATACACCCTAAACAGAGCTATACCATAATAAGAAGAACTCCACTGAGTAAATCAGGTTGGGGGCTGGAACGAGCTGAAATTAATAATTGCTTAATTCTTCATAAAAGGCGGCGGATCAGATATAAGTTAACAATTGTCCTACCCAATGCAGCTTGTTATTGACTTCTGAAATATTTTATGAACACTCCCTTGAGATAGAAGCATCATTATTCTTCTATCTACAACTCTGCCAAGAGTAATGTTGTGCGAAGGCAGACACCTTTGAAGATCCATATTAGATACTCAAGTTTTGGCGACTGTTGGACCACTACTGCAAATCAGGGGAGGTAATTCCGTGACAGTAACCCCATGGTGTATCTAAAGTACTTGATGAACGGGACATCCTTACCAAAAAGTTGCAAACTAGCAACGACGTTGATATTTAGTCAAAAGTACTCGTGTCCACCAGATGAACTTAATTATCACTTGTAATGCCCTCTTGTGTCCTAATTGTGAGACATATTTTGTACCACGAGTGCTTTCTAGTAGTAGAACTTTAAAATGTTAACTATGGTTCGGGCGTCTACATGGAACGGGACACTCTCACCAAGTTTGTAGAATAGCAACGATATTCATTGGTTGCCTCTCTTCAACCGTGGTGAAACTGGCTTGCGGTTAAAACGGAGTATCCAGTCAGATTATATGTGCTTGGAGTTTTGGGTGCATAACGATATATGTGTTAACGATGAAGCTTGTAAAGCTGTGTTTCTGCTCTTGTGTGTTTACGTCTATATTACATTGTTAATAGGTCTATTTTGTGCTGTGTGTATGTCATGTACTGTTGCGTTTATGTATCTTTGTTGTATTGTGTATATTTGTCCTTATTCGGCTGTGTATGTGTATGATATATTGTCTATGTCATGTTGGGCATGTGTGTCTGTCTTCTGTTTTTTACATGAGTCTGTTTCCTATTGTGTACAAGGATAAATGTCTATAAACTGTTGTGCAAGAAAATATTGGCCTAACACCATATTCCCAATATGCCTCAATGGGCTTGTAACGGGATCCTTCCTTACATGTGTCAATGCACTGTTGTGTAATTGTTTGTACGCTCTGCTGTGTACGTGTATCTGTGTCTGCGTATGTTGCATGCATGTGTTATGTATTGTTTTATGTACGTTTCTATGCTCTGTTTTGTATTTGTAACTGTGCTCTTCTGATAGGGTGCAGGCTTGCAGCAAAATATCAAAAGCAGTGGTTACTCCATAGCCATTACTTTCCAGAACACTATATTTGCCCCAAGTTGAAATGAAAAACATTGGGACTTGTGTTCGAAACGGCCTTAAAAAAGAAATAAGAGACGCAGTAATACAGGGTAAGAGTTGGGGTAGGGTCAGGAATCTTAAACCTAACCCTAAACTCTAACTTTAGTCCTAACCCTTAACTCTAACCTTAGTCCTAACCCTAAAGTCTAACCTTAGTACTAACCCTAACCCTAAACTCTAACCTTAGTCCTAACCCAAAACTCTAACCTTAGTACTTACCCTAAACTCTAAGCTTAGCCCTAACCCTAAACTCTAACCTTAGTCCTAACCCAAATTTCTAACCTTAGTCCTAACCGTAACCTGTAACCTTAGTCCTAACCCTAACCCTGAACTCTAACCTTAGCCCTAACCCTAAACTCTAACCTTAGTTCTAACACTAATCTCTAACCTTAGACCTATCCCTAAACTATAACCTTAGCCCTAACACTAAACTCTAACCTTAGTCCTAACACTAAACTGTAACCTTAGTCCTAACCCTAAACTCTAACCTTAGTCCTAACCCTCAACTCTAACCTTAGTCCTTACCTTAAACTCTAACCTTAGTCCTAACCCTAAACTGTAACCTTAGTCCTAACCATAAACTCTAAACTTAGTAACAATGTTCAACTCTAACCTTAGTCCTTACCTTAAACTCTAACCTTAGTCCTAACCCTAAATTCTAACCCTAGTCCTAACCGTAAAATCTAACCTTAATCGTAACCCTAACCCAAATATCTAACCTTAGTCCTAACCTAACCCTAAACTCTAACCTTTTTATTAACCCTAAACTTAAACTGTAACCTTAGTCCTAACCCTAACTTTAAACTCTAACCTTAGTCCTAACCCTAAACTCTAAACTTAGTCCTAATCCTAAACACTAACCTTAGTCCTAACCTTGAACTCTAACCTTAGTCCTAACCCTAAACTCTAACCTTAATCCTAACCCTAAACTCTAAACTTAGTGCTAACCTTAAACTCTAGCCTTAGTTCTAACCCTAAACTCTAACCTTAGTCCTAACCCTAAACTCTAACCTTAGTCCTAACCCTAAACTCAAAGCTTAGTCCTAACCCTAAACCCTAACCTTAGTCCTAACCCTAACCTTAAACTCTATCATTAGACCTAACCCTAACCCCAAATTCTAACCTTACTTCTAACCCTATTCTTAAGCTGTAACCTTAGTCCTAACCCTAACCCTAAACTCTAACCTTAGTCCTAACCCTAACCCTAAACTCTAACTTTAGTCCTAACCCTAAACTTAAGCTGTAACCTTAGACCTAACCTTAAACTCTAACCTTAGTCCTAACCCTAAACTCTAACCTTAGTCTCAACTCTAAACTCTAACCTTAGTCCTAACCTTAAACTCTAACTTTAGTCCTAACCCTAAACTCTAACCTTAGTCCTAACCCTAACCTCTAACCTTAGTCTTAACCCTAACCTCTAACCTTAGTCCTAACCCTAACGATGTGGGCGTCTTATTTGGGTGCGTCGAAGACCACGTCCTACTATTCTTCATTTCAACCTATGACCTATCACCTGTGACTATATTTAAACCTGGAATAAAAAGTTGTTTGTATTAACGCCTCTTGGGTTATACATGGGTCATTTCTTTTTTAATTGAATGTTCTTCTGGTTTGTAAAAGGAGTTTACGTTCTAAAAATTACTACTCTATCTCTATCTGTAGAGCTTTGGAAGAGAAAGCGCCAGAATATCCTATCGGCTGTCTTCCTCCTGGCTTGGTTCCATTCTAGTCCTCGGTCCTTCAAAGATTGTCTAATGTTGTCCTCCAAGCGGACTCTGCGTCGTCCTGTGGGTCTGGATCCCTGGCTACATGCTTCCCTTTCTTGTCGTGGTAGCCGGTCTTCTCCCATTCTGCAGACATGGCCAAACCATCTTAGTTGGGACTGTTCTACTTGAGTCTGCAGGGGGTGGGATTTTAGGCCTTCACGTTTCGTCTGGTTGCGGACCATGACTCTTCTTGTTACTTCAACCACCTTCCTCAGATACCACATTTCTGAGGTTTGGATCTGGCTTTTGTGGGTTGTAGTCATTGCCCATGACTAGCATCCATATTTCACGACTGGGACATAGGTGGAGCGGTATACAGCCATCTTCATTTTGTTAACCTCTCTCTTGCTGAGGAATCCTCGATTTATGGCCTGATTCTTTTTGGGTGGTCAACTCTTCTTCGATGCCTCCCTTTCGGTCTATAATAGCTCCGAGGTATTTAAAGTGGTCGACCTGCTCCAGGACCTGTTCTCCCAGCTTAATCTGACATCTTCTTTCTTCTCGTGATATCACCATGGATTTTGTTTTAGAGCTGCTTATGACCATCCCTCTCTTCTCCAGCTCTTCCTTCCAGACTTGCAGGTTGGATTGGAGATGTGCCTTTGATTTAGTAATCAGGGCAACATCATCAGCAAATGCCAGCTCTGAAACACAGGCCTGTCTCATCTTCCGGTACCCCACTAAATACTTTCTTTTTCTCTCCTTACATACCTTGATGACATCGTCCATGAGGAGTTTGAAAAGATAAGGAGACAGGATATCACCTTGTCTTACACCAGTGGTGGTCCTGAACTCTTCTGACTTATGGTTTGCTGTCCTCACATAATTTCTGCAAGACTTGTAGAAGCTATGTATAGCATGAATCAGAGGTGCTAGAATGTGCTTCCTTGACAAACAGCCCCAATGTTTGCTCCAGGGGTCCCTGTCAAACGCCTTTTCCAGATCTATGAAACAAAGATGGATCTCACTCTTATACACAAGGGCCTTTTCACTCAGCTGTCTGAGTGTGAAGATTAGGTCTTGAGTACTTCGGTTTACTCGGAATCCGCACTAGACCTCATCCAATTGTGGCTCAGCTAGAAGCCGGAGTCTCTGCTCTAGGATTCTAGAGTAGATTTTACCATGGACACTGAGAAGGGATATGCCTCTATGGTTTCCACATTCTAGTGTTACGCCATCATGCCCTGCTGCTTTGCCCATCTTGATTTTCTCCAGTGCTGCCTTCAGTTCTTCCATCTTTATGTCATCTTCACCACCATTGGTTTTCTCTTCTGTGCTAGTGGTTATCACTTCTGATGCTTGACCTTGCTCACCATCAAGGAGTTCTGAGAAATATTCTTTCCATCTTTCCATTACTTCCTTCGGGGAAGTAAGCAATTTGCTTTGCTTGTCCTTTATAAATTTGAGAGGGCATTGTTTTTCCTTCCTCATGTTCTTTAGTGTCTTATAGAACAATTTCTGGTTTTCTAGCGCATCTTTTTCTAGCTTTTCTCCAAATTCTTCCCAGAACTTTTGTTTTGCTGCTAGCACCTTGTTCTTTGCTTCTGTTCTGAGTGTCACATATTCTCTATATTTCTCTATTTGTCCTGCTGTGTATTTACCTCCTACGTATTGTTTCCATGCCATTTTCTTCTCTCTTATTTCCCCTTTGACTTCCTCTGTCCACCAAGGTGTCCTCTTTCTCTTGTTCCCAAGTCGGAATTCACCACATGCTTCTGAAGCAGCTGTCTTTATGATGTCCTTGAATTTAAGCCAGAGGGTTTCCAAGTCATCAGGTTGTTCGTCTGTGTTGTTTACCGCTGCAGCAATAAGCCCCTGATATCTAGTCTTAATTTCTAGCTCTCTCAGCTATTAGATCTTAATGCTCATTTGTCCCGTTCGTTTACTTAGTTTCTTGCGTGATGTTGGGTAGTTCCTAGGCCGCGCAACTCTTTCAGTTGTTCAGTTGTTCTTTTTGATTGTAAGCAGGTAGTGATCACTTCCAATCTCTGGCCCCCTCCAGACTCTAGCATCCCGAACATATTTGAATGAGTTCCTCCTAACTGTGGCAAATTCGATCACTGACTTCTTATTCTTTGTTGGTTCACATAATGTGTATGCATGTGCATGTATGCGCTTATGGGAGAACTTTTAGTTTGTAATGATCAGATTCTGCTCACTGCAGAATCGCTTTCCATTGTCATTGAGAGTATCATCTTCTCCGTATCTTCCGATGACTCCACGCCATCTAGCATGGGCATTTCCAACTCTGGCATTGACATTAATTTCCGAGCAAGATAATTTCATCTAGGCAGTCATCCACTGTCCTTTGGAGCAGCCCGAAGAATTCCTCCTTGACTTCTGGTCTCTCATCCTCATTTGGTCCATACACTATGACCAGGTTGACTATGGTTTCTCCTTCTTTTAGCTCTACAACCATAATGCGCCCCGAGACAAAGTTCCATCCCTTGATACTATATTTTTGGTTTTTGGCCACAATGCAAACCACGCCCCCTTTGGCTCTTTCAGATGTGGGTACACCACTGTAGAGCAGCGTGTTGCCATCGCGATCCATGACTCCTTTGCATGGCGGAGTGGCTGCCTCCTTACGGCCTCCATGCAGGTTGCCCTCCTCCTTTTTCAGCTGTGCTTAGACAGCTGGGGAATGGTTGTAAATATTCTTTTTTGACATGTTGTATTTTTCAGAGAGTAATTTGTGCTCTCTGTCTTTGACGCTGATTTTGGGCACCGCACATCACCAAAGGGCCCCCTTGGCATCTTTTGGATAGTGTCTAATCTATATCTACGGCTAATAGATCGCCAAGTGCCTATGCTAGTTGCCGTCGCGATCCATTCTTCGTGGCAATAACGCTAGACCCCTTTTCTGTTACAGAAGTGCGCAAGAAAGTGTTATTATTATTATTTCAATTTCCGCCAAGAATGTATGGATGTAAGCGAGAATGTGTTTTTGTAATTCTTGTATTGAGGATTGATGACACATTCAAAAATACTACAGATTAGACGTTTTGACCGCATAAGTGAGTGTCGGTATACATAACTTATTTATTTATTGTTTTGTTTATATTATTTTATTTATTATTATTATTTTTTTTTTTCAGTCACCTATCTTTATTTAAAAAAAAAAAACCTAGGCTACTCATTTTTATTATGATTGTATACTGTAAATGAATGCTATTATGTTAACTTTATAATGTTGCATGCCTTTAAATTAATGCTTAAAGTAATATGTGGGAATAAAAGGATATAGTATGCAAGATAAGTGAGAGTGAAAGGGCAGAATGTTAGACGGGCCTGCGCGCCCAATTCTCAACCCTTCGAAAATAAAGTTCGTTCGTTCGAAGCTCCGCCACAGTGGGGCATATGCTTGCAGCTTTAGCAGAATTACCTCTCCAGCCCGACGGACTGCCCCCTTTGCCATCAAGACGTGTTGGCATCACTGTCAACCTATTGACAGCCAGTAACCCCCGGAGTAGATTGGAGTATTTGGCTGATTCTCTCCACCTCGCCAGTGTGCCTGAAGTTCAAGTCATCTTTATCCAACACATAAAGGCGCATCCACCGGGAGCACTCACATACAGTTGTTTTCGCCTGCAGTGATCACTGTTGTTCGGAGTTGGATTTAGCAGTGGGTGCAGTCACACTACAGTTATCTCTTTCACCCGCGCCCTGGAAAGTGGGTGGTGCTTTTGGATTTAACATCTGTTCCACTGAGAGCTTATCTCCGCCTTGTTTGGATATACCATTAGGAGGAACAGTACTGTGTTAGTTTTTCCAGCTTGGATTACCTTACCTACCCGGATTAATACCTACAGGACAGGCCGTTTCTCTTAAGGAAGCCGAGGGCCTAACCCCTGATAGTAAACAATCCTGGTGTGAGAAAGTGTAAGAGCGCAAATAGTCTGGAAGTGAGGCGTGTACTGGTGTGACTAGTGAAGTGTGTTATTTTATCTGTAGTTGTGAAGCGTTTGCCTTCCGAGATCGCGAAGGCATTATTTATTTTCCTTTGATTTATGTTGTGATTATATATATATATATATATATATATATATATATATATATATATATATATATATATATATATATATATATATATATATATATATATATACGGGTGGGAGGACGGGTGGGAGATTGACCCTCCTAAACACAGTCATAGTATGGAGAGAAGTAGCCCTTTAGGGATCAGTACAAATGGCACTACTCTCCAGAAGTCATATCTGTACCCATAATTTCATTAGTGACTCTATTTTTTCTATTTCACATTACTCATTCATATTCTGTATAACTCAAACATTCTCTATTTTTCCATACCTGCGACACTATGGAAATGCGCCCCTGAGGTGACAGCCCTCAGCTGCCTACTTTCCTGGTGTTCCTTTCGACTTTTTCTCCTCTCTTCTGCCTGCTGTGTGAGCTTCATTTCGCCCAAACTGAGGTGGCGCCGCAGATAGCATCGCCACTTGGTGCGATCGGCAGCTTCATCCTTCCATGTTGCTGGATCCATGTTCAGTGCCCTCGTGTCTCTTTTGCACACATCTTTGAATATCAGCTGCGATTGCCCAAATGTTCTTTTGCCATCTGCCAGTTCTCCGTAGAAAATATCTTTCGGGATGCGACCTTCTTCCATGCGGCAGACATGGCCATGCCAGCGTCGTCTGCGCTGTCTAAGCAGTATATAATGCTTTGAATGCCAACACGTGACAACACCTCGACATTTGTCACTTAACTTTCCACGAAATGCCGAGGATGTGGCGCAGACGCCGTAGATTGAAGATATTAAGCCTTCTTTCTTGCGTTGCATAGGTTGTTCATGTCTCGCTACCATACAGAAGTGTGCTGGTGACTCAGGCGTTATATACCGCAGCTTTGGTCTTCGTTGTGAGTTTGGAGTTTCCCCAAACACGCGATGTGAGGCGAGCAAAGGTAGCTGCAGCTTTGCCAATGCGGCTGTCAATGTCTGTGTCCAGAGAGAGTTTGTAATTGATGGTAGATGTCGCATGTTACGCATAAGCCAGGTTGTACACATCTGTTAGAGTATGGTATGAAGGTTACTGACCCTACACATGTATGTATAAAGACATACCTATACCATATGGAAAAGCACAGGCATTAAGGGAAGAAATTGACTACTTGTTGAAGGAGAAGATTATCTCAAAGTCAGAATCTCCATACAGCTCAAGTGTAGTGCTATTAAGGAAGCCTAGTGGAGAGCATAAATTGTGTATTAATTACAAGAAGTTAAATGTTGTTACAGAACCTCAAGTGGATCCATTACCTGACACCAACTAATTGTTCTCTACACTGAGTAAAGCTAGGTATTTTTCAAAGATGGATCTAAGCAAGGGATACTACCAAATACCAGTGAAATCAGAAATCAGGCACATGTTGGAATTCAGTACAACTGAAGAACATTATGAATTCAGTGTACTGCCATTTGGCTTGAAAATGCACCAAGTGTATTTTCAGGAATGATGAGGAAACTGTTGGAACCTCTAAAAAATCCACATATCACTAACTTCATGGATGAGATACTTGTTGCTACCAATACATTTGAGGAGCATGTAAAATCACTCTTCATGTTGTTTGATAGACTGAGAGAAACTGGATTGACTGCACGTCCAACCAAGTTTTATATTGGGTATAAAGAGTTGGAATTCCTTGGTCACACCATTTCTAGAGGTTACAAATATATAAATTAAAAAAATAGAATGGTATGAAATCAGTTTTACAAGTTAACGGCACACAGGAAACACGGTAACATGTCTCCTGACCCACAGAATATAGAGAAGTTGAAGAAGGCACCCACCAAATATTAAGAAGGATGTAATGTTATTTGTGTCCTTATGTGGGTTTTACCAAAAGTATATACCCAACTTTAACTCTCTCTGTGTACCTAAACTGACATAATAAAAAAGGACTGCCTGACAACATTCAGTGGAATGCTGATTGTGAGAAAGCGTACTCTGAGTTGATGAACAAACTCACCAGCAAACCAATCCTTACATTACCCGATATCACTCAGGAAGGACGGATGCAAGTAACATAGGAATAGGAGCAACCCTATTACAAAGATCAAAGGCCCAGCCGGAAGAGCTTTTGCCAGTCTCCTACGCCAGTATGAAACTGAATGCAGCAGAACTAAACTATTCCACCATAGAAAAGGAATGTTTGGATTTAGTGTGGTCAATTGAGAAGTTCTCTGCATATCTTTATGGCAAACACTTCATCTTACAGAATGACCATCAACCTCTATTATTTCTGCTGGTATCTAGGAAGTTAAATTCACGATTGCTCCGATGAAGTCTTCTTTTATCTACATACACATTTACGGTGAATTACATTCCTGGAAAAGAAAATGTGGGAGCGGATTTTCTGAGTCGACACCCCATTTCAATGGAATGAGAGAAGGATAAGAATACTATGGCAATGCTTAGAGTATGTAAGCTGTACACATTTACAGCTTTAAAAAAGGTGGAGGCTATATGTCGCATGTTACGCATATACCTAGTATTGAATAAAGACAGGAATTTAGGTCAAAGGCCCAATGCAATAGTACTATTGTTCGGAGGTGTGTAGGGTCACCCAATCACACAACAGGAACCTACACAAAAACCGATCGATAAATGCTACCGCTGTTTAATATGGAGAATGAAAAGTGTAGAATATGAGGTTAGACTTAGGACTCGAGAAAGTGAACGCAAAGTCATAAATTTTTAGGGAATAACTCCAACTATGTGCAAGTAAAAGGAAAATTGGATTGATACAGTACTTTTAAAGATATGTGAAAGAAATGGTGTCAGTTCATCGAGAAATCCTGTGTTTTTCCCAATTAGAATTCGATATAAAATCACTAACAAGACCAACTATGGGAATTAACACATGGACAGAAAGCAAAACCTATGGAGAAAAAAAGACTAGAACTCAAAAGGCTATATCTAGGAAAGGTGAAATACTCAAAGCAAAGGTTTGGCATACCTCTAGCACACATTCCCTCGAAGATGAAAAATTATGTAGACTGAAACAGAGTTGCCGACCTTGGTTCTCGTACGTACGGTCTCAGCCTACAAAAGGATACCGCGGATAATTCAAACTTACCTGCACAGCATAAAGACAGACGGACAGAAGGCTAGAGAGACGCTTGTTGAGGCTAAATTCTTACCATCTGTGGCCGGGCAGCATTATTCTCCACCAAAGCCAGTCTTTTCTGAACATTATATAGATCCTGAGAGGGTATGTAGAATTATTATGTATATTTAGCACATTAATTACTACTATTTATTTCAGGATTTGTTTAGTTGATATGTTATAAAGGTACCATACATCTTCTTAGTTTATTTGGTATGACTGTTGAAGATATAACCCAAAAATATAACCACACAGTAATACAGTCCTTATCAGAGCTTATACACCCTGTCGTTAAGTTATAGAACGTTTTAGAGCTGACAGGTCAGGCAGAGGGAGTAATAATAATAATAATAAATTCTTTAAGCACCAAACACGGCGCATAAGGCAGAAACCAGTTCTCTCCAGGTTGTTCGTTGTGACGCCACTCCTCTTAGCTCTTGCACATTATTTAGGCCCAACGTTCTTCCTTCTCTTATTATTGTTCTTCTGAATGTTTCTTTTGGTCTTCCTTTTTTCCTCTTACCCTCAGGAACCCAAGTGAGCGCCTGTAGTGGTATTCTGTTGTTTTGCATTCGTAGGACATGACCGATATATGACCATCGTCTTTTCCTTATATAGTCGGAGACATATTTCTGCCTAGAGTCCTCTCTTATTTGTCGATTAGTTTTGAATTCTTTCCAACTGATGTTCATGAGTTTTCTAAGACATTTGTTCTCGAATGTATTCAGCTTGTACGGGTGAATAAAACAGCATACCATGTGTGTACATAATTGATGTATTATATTCCTGTATTATTTTATTTCAAGAAATGTTTGGCAGCTAGACACCTGTCTTGTCTCGCTATCGCTATCATACTGAGTCATGTATCATCCATATACATGCATACACCTGATAACACTGTCATCTCACATACATTAGGCTTGTGGACATTAAAACAAAACATAGCCACATGTCTACGCATTGTCCTCAGGTTCCTACGAGTCATTCAAAATCAGAGATCGTTGATTGAAAACCCTATGAGCTATTGTGACCTACCAGAAGTCTACATAGGGGTTTCAAGATCACCAGCCTTAATTCCCAGCAGTGTCTGGATTGGCATAAGTTAGACCAAAAACTGAAAGATGTGCAAATTAACAGAACCTTGCATCTGACATATAAGTTAAGTCCAGTGTGTTATAAAACTTGTGAAATCTTGAGTGACCAGCAGCAGATTTTGTTAAGTGATGAATAGTGTGATAGCTAGCAGAGACAGAAGAGAATATAATAGACCAGCGAGGAATTCATTTGGAAAGGAACATTTTATTTAATCATTTGAAATTTTATTTCGTTATTTCCGAGTTGTTGTAAAGTTATTCCTTCATTGAATCTATCCACATACACTCATAATTCAGCACAAGACACATAGATGTAAATAAATGATTCAATAATTGTACTCAGCAGCTTTATTAATTTTATATTGTTAATGTTGAGTTTTGTTGAATTATTAATTATCACTAAAAGTTACTGAGTGGAAGTGGCACTTTAGACTCTGACTTCACTTGGAATTCTTTCTGTAGCAGATATCTTCACAGCCGTGACTATCTAGCGTTACCAGTGTACACGTCCTACACTGGGACCTCACCCTTTCTAGAAAGAAGACTTCTTCTACTCTACCACAATCATCACACTTATAAGACCTTCCGCTACAGTAGAACCCAGGTATGTGAAGTGGGGCACCACTGCCAATTCATAGTTATCGATAGTGATAACTGGTGCAGCACCCACATCCTGACTCAGCACATTTGTTTTCTTTAGACTTATTGTGAGGCCAAAGTCCTTGCATGCTTGGGTGAAGCGATTCATCAATCTCTGAAGCTCCTATTGGCTTTGAGTGACGACTGCAGTGTCATCAGCGAATAACAAGTCCCTTATAGTGATCCTTCAGATTTTTGTTTTTTCCTTCAGCCTTGCGAGATTAAACCGACGGCCATCTGACCTAGTGTGAAGGCATATTCCTTCAGTTGAATCTCTGAAAGCATATTTCAAGAGTAAGGGAAACAAGATCCCGAAAAGGGTTGAAGCCAGAACGCAGCCTTGTTTAACGCCACTGCGTATGTCAAAGGGCTAGGATATGTGATATGCTTCCAGCATACTGGACTGTTGTCTTCATGTCCTCGTGGAATGACTTTATCACTTCCAGCAATTTAGCAGGACAGCCTATTTTCAGGAGGATTTACGCATGAACAAAGTATTACACTAAAGTGACCTACTGGGTCGCAAGGGGTCAAGGAGCGAAAAAAAATACAAGAAGAAGAATAATATGCATTTGTGTGTGTGTCTATGTGCGCTGATGTCTCTCTGCGTGTTATGTTCTATTTATTATGTATATGTTAAGGTCAAAAGGGAGGTGATCCTTTGTATACGGGTTGGACAGAGTAAATTAAGGGTTACATTACTTGTAGACTTGATTAACGGTGAATTGGCTCTTAACTCGCTACCTGGACACATGTGCGGACGTGTTTTTATTTGGCTCTACATTTTGGATATTTTATTCTACGTTGTTCCCATTTAATATGGATTGTTTATGCATCCCTGTGTTGGCGGTTTTGTTTGACATACAATGAAATTGTTTATATTGCAATTGTGTTAAATTCACGTATTAATATTGTGTTTTTTCTGTATGGAATGACGGTATTGTGTCCTGCCACCATTTGTCGATAAATCGAAAACTACTTCAACAGTTGTTACACATTCTAAATTCTGACGGTGACCTTCTGGCTATGGAACAATACACAATGTTAAATTACAGGGCTTGTCAGCCCTCAGGCATGTAATGTGATCATGGCGAGCGGGGTGTTATGGTATATGATATTAACGCCGTCTGCTAAAGGTTAGCGGACGTGCAAATGTAAAGGTTAAGACATTTAATATATTGCGATAGATGTTTCAATTATTGAACGCTCCATACACGATCGATTATGACGTGTCTAGCGTTGTTTGGGTCACAGTCGGTAACTAGGAGACGCTACTCTTTGTTACTTGACCGCCAAGCTGAATAGCTGCGTTTTGTTAACCTTCCAATTCAATGGCATGATATAGCCATTTATATGTGCATTTATGATGGACCAGGGTCAGTCCTAGAACTCTACATGAGAGGAAACTTATGGAGGTTCAACCGCACCATTACTCATAGGATGATAAATACTACTTAAATTCCTATCAATGTTCCAAGTTTTCATGACTTCCTTCATGGTGTCAGATATAAACTGTGACCCATGGTCTGATAAAAGTTTTCTAGGAAACCCTATTCTAGAAAAGATGAGATGTAGTGCATCAGCTACATCTGTGGTAGTGGTGGTCTTTAATGGGATAGCTTCTGGCCATCGTGTGCACAAATCAATGCACGTAAGGACGAATCTATGTCCTCTGGCCGATGGTAGCAATGGACCAATAATATCTATGGCCATCTTGTCAAACGGTCTTACTGAGATATCGCAAGCCTGAATAGGCGCCGTGTGAAAAGCTCCACGTGCTTTCACTTCTTGGCATGTAGTACAGGAACGTACATACTGCGAAATATCTCTTGACACTCCTGGCCAAAAGAATGAAGACAGTACTCGAGATCGTGTTCGAGTATATCCCATATGTCCAGCACAATGTGAGTCATGTGCATGTTGAAAGACTTAACCGTACACTTAAACAACTACTACATAAGGTTACTGCTAAGCACCCTCATGACTGGGACAGAGCACTCCCAGCTGTTCTATTTGCTTATCGGGAGGTACCGCATGAACAAACTGGCTTCTCTCCCTTTGAATTAGTTTTTGGTGCTCCCCCAAGAGGTCCTATGGGACTAATAAAAGACTTATTAATTGACGCGGAGATGACTCAGGACACTCTTCTGAGGCTCAAAAGCTTACGAGTATAGTGATTAACACATCTAAAACAGTTCAATTCACACATGAGGTACATGCATCAATCAATCAATATTAAATGGCTATATCATGCCATTGAATTGGAAGGTTAACAAAACGCAGCTATTCAGCTTGGCGGTCAAGTAACAAAGGGTAGCGTCTCCTAGTTACCGACTGTGACCCAAACAACGCTAGACACGTCATAATCGATCGTGTATGGAGCGTTCAATAATTGAAACATCTATCGCAATATATTAAATGTCTTAACCTTTACATTTGCACGTCCGCTAACCTTTAGCAGACGGCGTTAATATCATATACCGTAACACGGGGAGAACAGCGTCGTCGTATCAGCGATAGTAAAACCACCCAGAGATGGAAGATTACGTCCCTCTACAGTCACTAAGAGCTACTGCCTTAACAAAGAAAAAGCCATACAAAGAAAACTTCACGCCTGGAGCAACCCTCCACATCTGATCATCAAACAAACGAACAAGGGTCAATGTTGCTCTGTTGAATTCCGTAACAGTCAAAATTACGAAATTTTCAAACACACTTGCCTAGAATACTACAAAAGCTGTTCCATTGAAACCCGGAGCGATCAACTAAACGCTATTGTTGAGGATAAAATAAGCACGGACCTCCTCACAATACATCTGTATCACACAAAAAATAAGATTTTAACACAAGGAACGACAGAGTGCGTACAGACATGGTTGGACGTCGAATTTTCTCACCTCCAAAGATCAGCTCTAGATAAAACCATGATTGTAACTGATCCTACTTCTTCTCCAACAATGATAGGAGACGAGTCTACCAACGCAAAATCTCAGCTAACCATTGAAGCCAGTCCTCCTACCCCTGATCTACCACCACCAACCTGTGATCCAACACCACCCACTTTCGATCCAACACCACCCATATTTGATCCATCAGGACCCACCTTTACCCATGATCTAACACCACCAACCTGTGATCCAACACCACCCACTTTTGATCCAACACCACCCATATTTGATCCAACAGGACCCACCTTTACCCCTGATCTAGTACCACCAACCTGTGATCCAACACCACCCATATTTGATCAAACAGGACCCACCTTTACCCCTGATCTAACACCACCAACGTGTGATCCAACAACACCCACATTCGATCCAACACCACCCATATTTGATCCAACAGGACCCACCTCTAATGGACCGACAGCTCAAAAGCCCACAATAAATTATCTAGAAGTTCACATCAACCAATCCACTGAAGTCAGCGTAAACCACACTTTGAAAGAGGCATTCATAACTTCTTCAGATAACCCACCCAATATGAACGAGACCAACCCATCCTGCCTCCCAGATACAGCTACTTTCCAAGTCAGTGTAAACCACACTTTGAGTGATGTATTCCCCAATTCTTCAGATAACCCATCCAATATGAACGAGACCAGCCCATCATGCCTCCCAGATACAGCTACTTTCCAAACAAAAGTGCCTGTCAATAGCGCAGATGTCTACTCATGCTCCACAAAATATCTATTAGCAAATGAGTGTGTTATGGAACAACTAAGCCAACGAACAGAGAAACACTTCTGTCAGGAGCTGGAAACTATAATTGAAAGTTCTCTGAAAAACGTCATTGAAAAATTCAAGCAGGATATTGAAAGCTCACTGAAAACAGAGCTTGAAACACTGAGACATGAAGTTATGACTCTCCGCAGAGAAAACACAAGGTTGGTTCATCACCTAAACCACCAACCTATTTCAAGTAATAAGAAAAAAGAAAATGGGGAGGTGATTGACAGCCCACGAGAAGCAATTCATCATGAATCTCCAGTTACACCACTTAACTTACCCACCCCTTCTCCAACACTCATTCCTCAAAACAAAGCATGCCCAGGACAGCATCATAATGTTAAAAGCCAAAAGGACATTAGCAGCAGTGTAGGAAGAAGATTAGGACCAAATAAAACATTCCCAATTGAAGTAAAAATTAGCAATCGATTTGGAAATCCATCAATCCTATCTACACAAGCAGATTCCGAAACAGCAACCTCAGAAGAAGATGACAGGGCACGTAAACTCCAATGTCACTTGACACAAGATTCTGCTGACCACCTACTGCAAGACAACGAGCAATGGCACCAACAACGCCGTCGTACTCGACCACAGCCACATCCTAATCGTCACATTCCTCACAACACAACCAACATTATTATAGGAGACTCATTGCTAAATGGCATTCACAGCGATCGAATGTCAACAACACCAGGGGAACTAGTCACTGTTATACCATTACCTGGAGCCGGAATAGTAGAAGTTATCAATGAAATAAGCCGTCTCAACACAAACACCAACATAAAGAAAACAACAATACACGTAGGGATAAACGACAGCAGAAATGGACACACTCTTAACCTATCAGACATCTCCAGAATGATTGACACCATAAAACAAAAATTTCCCAACACATCCACATATATTTCGTCAATTATTCCACCCAGCTATGGTAAAGCACGCCAAACTGTGGATATCAACAACAAGGTGCTTTACACTTTTTGTTCAAAGCATAACACGTCTTTCATAAACAACACACCCTTTTTCACATCTAAGTCAGGTGCGCCAAAAAAACTGCTATACAGAGATCAGGTACACACTTCTAAACTAGGGACCAGCTACCTAGCCAAAAAATTTAAAGTTTCCTCAGAGGACACACCAGAAACACACACATTCATTCACCAGGGACACAAATTATACACTTAACTTAGTAAACCCAGGCACAACAGCTCATAACCATCAATCACCGTCCTCAGCTGACAAGCAAGTATCTAGAAAAGCTACATTTAAGCCCACCTCCCACGCTAACCTTTATGACCAAATGTATCCGCCACTACGCACACAACAGTCCAGCCAGCTGCTAACTGCACAACAGACACCACTGGACAGATGGACAGATTGGACTACAAGTAACACCCATTCACTTAATCGCAACGCAGGAACTACAGCAAGAAAATGGGAGTTTTCGCACCCCGTCTCCACCCGCACAGAACGGATTTCTCACAATTCATCCGTTTTACGGCAACTGACTCAATATAGTCCAGAAATATTAATGCAGGCTCTTCAGATGTCTATAAACGGCTCTACAGAACAAGATTAAAACCAAGCAACTTAAAACTGTTTTTTTTAAAACAAGTTTGCAGTGTAACATTCGACCTGACGCGTTCTCTTCGGAAGCATTTTAGTGACCTTTGTCCTGAGATAAAAGACATAGCTGAGTATCAGCGTAGAACTTTTAACTGTCACTTTTGGATGTTAATAATTTTTCTATTTTTTTTTTATTACATTGTCTGTTTAAACATTGCTTTCTGTTCGTCAGAGCAGGGCGTATCTAAATGTGTTTCCGATTTAGTAATAACTCTATCGTATTAATACTATTGTTTTCTTATTATTATTATCTCTGTGCTTATTCCTCTCATTCCTACGCTCACCATTCTCTTTTACATCTTTTATACATCTGCACCTTCGTTTTTTCATATTGAGGAAAATTAGGAAATCCTCACAAAACTAACTAACTAAGTCACAGCGTGGACCTTTAACTGTCCCGGAAGGATTAATTCTCTACATTGACTGTGGTTGAAGTAAAAATATTCCTTTTTGTTCGGAACAGACTGTATTTTAAGATAAAAACCACACTTTTTGCAGAGATTAAGATACTGTAAACAGTGTCCACGGACTCTAGCAGTGCATATTTTATTACTTGTCTACAATTTTGTATAAACCATTGTGTACCAATTTTATTGCTTCTTACTCATTCCTAGTCCCCTCATTATTTCTTTCCTATTGACTATTATCATGTCCGAGTGCAAAAACTCTAATCAAAATATAGTCAATACCACTAATTCATGGCTTAAACTATCAGGGCTTAAAATTGGTCATTTAAACATTTACCACCTGCTAGGTAAGCTTTCTGAAGTCTCCACCTCCCTCCAACAAAACTTCCACATATTTGGTTTTTCTGAAACCCGTCTCAATGACAAAATTACAGATGACGAAATTCGGATTAATGGATTCACCACCGTTCGCAGGGATCCTAACAGACAACATGAAACAGGGCTAGTCATATACATCTCAACATCTCTTCAGTACAGACGCCGTGATGATCTAGAACATACTGGCATTGAATGTTTATGGCTGGAAATAAAACTTCCCAACCTGACCCCCGTTCTAATTGGTTACCTGTACCGAAACCCTAGCTCTTCTGCTGTATGGTTTGACACATTCTCACGAATGATGGACAACGTTTGGGCTTCTTCGAAGGAAATTATTCTACTGGGGGATTTCAATATTGACCTTCACAAACCGAACAACACGTGGAATGATATCACCATCTCATACAACCTCATACAGTTAATCAATCAACCCACGAGAGTAACAGACTCATCATCTACACTAATTGATCATATCTATACGACCTGCCCAGAAAACATTATAGAATGCACAGTCCCACAGACATCATTAAGTGACCACTATCCTATTTGCTGTACCTGGACGAGAAAAGGGTTTAAAGCGCCTAAAACGGAACACATCACAGTCCATTACAGGAATTTCAAAAACTTTAACATTCAATTATTCCTACAAGACCTACAAATATCCCCTCTTTCATACGTGTACCAACTTCCGCATCCAGAAGAAGCCATAACATACTGGACACAAACGTTCAACAACGTATTCGACAAACATGTTCCTATAAAGCAGGTTTGGGTCAAAAACATCAGAAAGACCCCATGGATAACCAACGAAATACTATCAACAATGAGAGAGCGGGACGAAGCACATAAGCTCAAAGATTTCAGCAGGTATCGGATGCTTAGAAACAAAGTACAATATCTCATTCGTCAGGAAAAGAAACTACATTTCAGAAAGATGATTCAAGACAAAGCAAACAGCAAAGAAGTCTGGGCAGCCATTAGAACACTAACACACAAATCAAAGTCACTAAATTCTTTACCAAAAAGCTGCTCCCTCACGGCAACTCATTTTAGCAACCACTTCAAAACAGAAATTAGCCTTCTCAAGTCGACACTAAAGCCAATGGACTGCGATATTAGTAAATTCACAGCCTTCTGCAACACTGAACACACCACAACAGATTTAAGACATATTCCTTTTCTAACTGTACATGAAGTTCTCAAATATATCTTGGCATTAAAAAACAACAATTCATCTGGTCTTGATGGTATCAGCAATAAGATTCTACGTTACGCTGCGCCCATCATTTGCGACTCCTTAACCTATGTGTACAACCAATGTATTGCACACAACTACTTCCCCACAGCATTTAAATCTGCCAAAGTGTACCCCCTCTATAAATCTGGCTCACATAGCGATCCCAACAGCTACATACCAATATCCTTTCTATCATCTCTTTCAAAACCACTAGAGAAACACATTTACAACACCACTGTTACGTGCAGTCTTTGATATCTTACAATATTATACATTGGTATACTTGTTATGTTCGCAAATATTTTGTAAACAAAATAGGTATTTTTTTGTGCTTAAGGGAAAGTCATTATTGAGTTACTTCCCTTGAAAGTTGTGCCGTCTCTTTCGATCGAACTCCGCGGATGAATCCAGTTTTACTGCGATTTATTCTTTGTTTGGGTAGTAATAGATTGTTCTTGCTTCAGAATATCTATGGCCTGAATTTATGTGTATTGTTTGTCTGTGTAGGACGAATCTGTCTTATATCTGTACATATCTAAGTCGAACTATATGTTCTGTTGTCTCTAGAGAGGTCAAAGGCTGTTCGGCGGATGTGTCGCGAGAGAGGTGTGTTTTGGCTTCGCCCTGATGATGGGCTGTGTTTTTCTATGTCGGCTGGACGCCGGGGAAAAAGTGATCTCAGTGGTTTTTGGGGAAAGTGATAGTCGTCTAGACCTATCGTGTATGCTTTACCCCAGTGTTCATTCTTATTGCCAAGGAATGGCAAAATCATATTCCTGAAAACCAAGGTAATAAAGATACTCTTTTGAACTCTCGTACGAAGCCACCGTTTTTCGATAGGGATGATTTGTACGTCTGAGAGGATACATCTAACTAGATGAAAAAAAACGATTCTGATTCCTAGCAGCACTATATCCTGTAGAATGCAGTCAATTGTTCATGATCAAATCTACAGAGCAATGAAATGTTTAATGAATGACTAACTTTAGGACAGATTCATTATCTGTATCCAAACGTGAGTGACAGCTCACGAGTGAAGCCATCTTGGAACCAAACATGTAGTGACTTTCAAGAAGAGAAAAGGGATGCCCGTATTATCGCTTGATTAGTCCAGAGATCACTGCTACACATGAGAACCCATTGCTAGCGGTTCAATATAATTATATGGAAAAATCTGTGCTGGGCATTATGTTAAGGAATCTTCGCTACTATTATTCTACATGAGTGCCCATGTAACATAACATTGCAAGACCATTTATCCACTGTACCATGATGTATTATGCCAACCTGTGATTTGTCACTATCTGTGCTGTCGAGTGTGTACGTCCAATTAAACTTTAGTAAAAGTACACAGTCGTTGGTGTCGATGACTTCCAGCCATACATGAGTGTGAGAAAAGAACATTTGTCAACACCACGAACTCTTCCTATCATTCGCACATTATACACTCCATCTATGTCTACACACCACTGCGTAGGTCAAGTTGACATTCCATACTCGAACCACGAGCAACACAACAACACAGTATTTAACTCTGGTGATGTTCGAGCGAGCTTCAGATTTCTCAGCATGTCTCTTGCTCAGGGCAAGGGTCTTGTATTAAGAGTTTATCAACTGATGATGATGATGTCTGCTTCCATCCACTTATATTTATCATTTGGTGGACATCATTAATAAGAAAAAAGATTCTTATCAACTGGTGGACCAGCTTTCTGGGTTTGACCTCGCAGAAGTTCAGAAGTCAACAGATTACCGATACCAGACCGTTTCCTGTGGCTGATACGACACACTTGCAGTATTAGTTTGCTCTTTGTCAACACTTCGTCACGTGACCTGTCAAGTGAATGCAGTATGTAGGTCAGCGTTGTTGACATTTTTACATTAGACATTACAGAGTTTCACAGAACAGTTGGATCAATTCTTGTCAATGTTAACAGGAAGACAGTATTATTGAACTAAGAAGTCCTATTTTCATCGATGGATCTTCTTGTTTTCTATATATGAACTTTAATATTTAAGGCCAGAATATATATTTCAATAAAGTGGCAGTTTATTTATTTTACAAGAATAACTTTGCCATTACTGTAAAACTGAGCCTATTTTGCAACACATTACACACATGATATATGTATTTATGATATGTTACATGTTATTTGTTTGTATAGTATGTTAGTTTATATGTCAGCGGGTTGTGTTTAAGGTTGGGCGGCGTCCTCACAACAGAATATCCCACGTCATAGAGGGTCCGTTGTGGGCGTTTTCTATAGGTGCAATTTTCTTGATTGAAAATTTGCTTGCGACAACTGTTGCTTTTGTGTTAGCTGTGAAGTCTGAAGTTTTTGTTATTTTTGTAATATTTCTTTGTTCTTTAGTTTTGTTTTGAATTGTTTGTAATTTGTTGGTCTACCCTTTTCTATCTTTCAGTTCTATTCACAATTTATATTCATATACTGTGACGTCATTTGTGTTGTTATTCTTTGCAGATTCAGTGATTATTTTCATTGATTTCCCTATTTGATTTATTTTGATTTCTGCAAACGTTTTCGTATTGTCAGTCCTATTTGTACTTTATGTATTCTGTTGGTTGACATATGTTTTATATAGGTATATTTCATAAGACACAATTGCCTGTGCACTGCACTTGGATTATGGTATAAACCAGTACCTGATTATTATTACTGTTATACAAGACCTTATTAAGGCTTGTGACCCACAGATATTGGGATAGTGTACTGATTAATCAAGTCATTAAGAACTTGTGGTATTATTATTGTTTCAGGTGATTAGTATTATTGTTAGACATCATGTCTACATTAGAATACTTCATTACACAAGGGAAATCCCTTGATAAAACTGGTCAACAATTAGAAGAATGGGCTGTTGCTCAATATGACAAAGCATTAGCTGCAGAAGAGAGAAAAGCTGCTGCAGAAGAGAGAAAAGCTCTGGCTGAAGAGAAAAGATTAGAAAGAGAAGCTGAGGCTGCTGCTGAACAAAAGAAATTGCAGATGCAGGTGGAGCAAAGGAGATTTGAAGCTGAACAAAAGAAATTAGAAAGAGAAGCTGCTGCTGAACAAAAAAGATTAGACAGTGAAGCTGAACAAAAAAAATTAGAAAGAGAAGCTGCTGCTGAACAAAAAAGATTAGACAGGGAAGCTGAACAAAAAAGATTAGACAGAGAGGCTGAAGAAAAAAAAAAGCAATAAGAGAACATGAATTTGAGTTAGAGAAATTGAGATTGACAAGTATGATTAATGTTAATCAGGCATCTAGTGGTAATGGTAAACCTTCTACTTACAAGGTTAAGGTTCCACCGTTCAATCAGTCCAGTGACGATATTACATTCTGGCTGGATAGATTTGAACGTTCTTGTCGTACACATAATGTGGATAAATCACAATACGCTAATCAATTAGCAGAAAACTTGAAAGGTGAATCTTTGACTAGATTATGCCTTGTAGGAGAAGCAGATAAGGATAATTATGATGTCATTAGGGCGGCTTTGATAAAAAAAATACCAGCTAAGTGAGGAAGGCTATCGCCTTTTGTTTAAGACGATGGTGCCTGAGACAGGTGTAGAATTCTCAGAATTCACTGCAAAGGCACGTCTCACAGTTGATCGTTGGATTGAGCTTTCCAAAACAGAAAAAACGTATGAAGGACTTATGGATTTGTTGCTCAGAGATAAGATTATGTCATGTGTTAACAAACCATTCCTGGAATTTATACATGAGCGTAAACCCAAATCTCTAAAGGAAATGGAAGAATATTGTTCCCAATATGTCACTGCACACCCCGACGTGACTTTTGGCAACACTAAGATTAAGGAGGGTATGCCAGTTGCTTCAGCAACACCATACAATCCCAATTATTCACACAGATTTCAGGGACCTCAAAACAGATTTGATAAAAAAGGTAACCATAATAGTTATCAAAACCAAGGTAACCAATCATTTCAGGGTTCTTCTTCAAAGAACTGGAGACGAGCTGATAGCTCTCGACACAGGGGTGGTCATAATTATAGGAATTTCCGTAGAGGAAGTAATTATAGAAACTATCAGGGTTATCCGTCTTGGAGTCAACAAGATCATAATTACAGAGATACTCATTATAATGAATATGATAATGGTAACCAAGGGAACTATGACTCAAACCCAAATAGGGGTTACAATAGAGGTAACAATAACTACAGAGGTGATAATAACCGAGGTAGATCTCAAAACAAAAGACATAAACCACATTTTCAGGCAAACTCTGCACAACAAGAGTCCCATGAAGCCTATAAACAGAGTAAAGATAATAATGATGCTAGTAATATGGCATGTGCCGCTTTTGATTTTGGGAGAGCATCTCAGTGCCCCCAATGCAAAACGTTATTTGAGCCAACCACAGTGTCTACTTTAAGCTGTGGCCATCCTCTTCCTGCTCTTCCGGCATCAGTCGCGCATGATGGAAGAGGTTCTCTTGTCTTACATAAGGGTTTAGTGAATAACAATCCAGTCTCTGTGCTATTTGATTCTGGATGCACCACAATTGGTGTTAGGCAGTCACTCGTAGATCCTTCCCGTGCCACTGGACAAGTAGTCAAATGTGTAACATTTGGCGGCACATTAGAGAAATACTCTACTGCTATCATTAGGATTGCTACTCCTTTCTTTACAGGAGATGTACACGCATGTCTTCTCCCGAATCCGATCGCTGACCTCATCATCGGTCGCATTCATGGAGTCAAAGAATGCACTCCGCAACAAATTTCCGCGTGGGAAAGGCAAAACATGCAGATTGCTAACGCTGTAGTCACTAGAGCTCAGGCTCTTAATATGCCTCAAACTTCATCTACTGAAGATAATGAAGTGCATAACCAAGATGATCCCTTGGTAATTTCTCGTGACTCGTTTATAAAACAGCAAGAAGATGATCCCACTCTGAAGAAATTCTTCATTCTTGCAACTAAAGGTGATCCGAATAAAGACACAAGTCGTAAATCGTGGATTACAAAGAAGAATGGCGTACTTGTACGTATGGTTCAAGACTCCATTACGTCAAGTCATTCTCAAATCCTGGTTCCCAAGAATTTGAGAGTTAAAATTTTGCAGCACGCTCACGACTCTCAGTGTGCTGGACACATGGGTTTTCCCCGTACTAAGTCAAAAGTCCTTGCGGCTTTCTTTTGGCCATTGGTAAACAAGGAAATACGGATTTATTGTCGATCTTGTAAAGTATGTCAGGAAGTTCTTCTTCTTTCTTCTCGTTCGCTGTTGTTTAGAAATGTCTACACAAGAAGTCCGGTTTTCTGGATGTATGTTGCTGTGGTTGAAAGTTCTTCAAGACTCCCAAACAGCTTTGTGTGGATGTGCGTCTCTGTGGGCCAATGTTCAGTTCGCAATTGACTAAGCATGTGGCAGTCTTGCAGGATGTGTTCGGCTGTCTGTGCTGCCTGTCCACACGTACATAGGGGTGATGGGACCAATCTCAGTCTGTATAAGTGACTGTTCAGTCTGTTGTGTCCTGTTCTCATACGGAACAGGATCACCTGTTTTGCTCGATCAAGATATTGATAGTTGTCTCTTTGTTGATCAATTTTCCTGATGGCCTTGATAAGGGTCTTCTTTTCCTGGAATGTGATTGTTTGTTCTTTTTGTTCCTGTGTTGCTCCCTCTTTTGCTAACATATCTGCTCTCTCATTTCCTGGTATGCCACAGTGTGATGGTATCCACTGTAGCACTACCCTTCTTTTGATATTTACTTCGCATAGGACTTTGTTTAATTCTGGCAGTTTATCACTGTTGAGGGCTTGCAGAACTGACATTGCATCGGTAAGGAATACAACCTGCTGACATTGGCTTATTGTGTTATTTATTATTCCTGCAGCAATGCTTATGGCCTGTACTTCAGCAGCATAGTTTGAACAGAATATTCCAGTAGGTGAACAGGTGGATTCATTTTCTTTGTCTGGATAGACCACATAAACTCCTGCGCCTCCGTTCTTCACTGCTCTGGTTGCAGATCCATCAGTATATACTTGGATCCATGCTTCTCTGGGGTATAGTTCTTCAATCATGTCACATGCTGCTATTTTCCTTTGGAGAGTATTTAGCTCTCCCATGGGGCAGGTGGTAGTTATGGAGGTCTTAATACTGAAATTTTGATGTTGTTCCCATGGGGTTGGGAGGAGTGTGGGAGTTATTTCCTTAGTGATGTCTGGTAGTTCATCCTTGTATGTTCTAATTAGTTTTTGGACCGATGCACAAAACTGCTTCTCTTCAACCTCCCACTGGCTAAATCTCCAAATCTAGTTTTCATTGGATGTGCGGGCATGTTCTTGTACTTTTCTGCTTGGATCAGGGTCTTAGTGTCTCGTCTGTATAATAAAGGTGGAATGCCTGTGATTTTTTCCATTTCATTTATTGGTGTGGTCTTCATGGCACCCGTGATCAACCTAAGCGCTTGATTTTGTACTTTATCTAAGGCTTGTAGGTGTGATTTGGCTGCTGTAGACCATGCTGCTGATCCGTACTCTAATATAGGTCTTATTGCACCTGTATACACTTTCTTTAGTGTTGTTTCGTTAGCTCCCCAACTTGATCCAGCTATTTTCCTCAGTATGGAAAGTTTTCTTCTCGCTTTAGCCTCTGTTCTCTCGATGTGGTGCCTCCATGTCATTCTCTTATCTAATGTAATGCCCAAGTACACCGGTTCCTCATCTGTTTGGACATGTATATTTCCAAGTCGTATCTCTCCTGCTTTGTCTTTGTTGGAGAGCGTGAAAAGTGTTGTTGATGATTTTTCAGCGTTGATCTGCACCATCCATTTCTCTGCCCATGCTGCTATGTTGTCTGCTGCCCTTTGTATTCGCTTATTAGCGATAGTTAGATGTTCTTCTACACACCACACCACCAAGTCGTCAGCGTATAGGGCAGCTCTCACACCTTGTGGCAGATCGTGGATGAGGTCATTGATGAATACAAGGAACAGGGTGGGAGACAATACTGAGCCTTGAGGAACTCCATGTTTTAGGAGGATTTTCTTGCTGTTGTGACCTTCCATAGTGACTCTTGCTTTCCGATTGTGTAGGAACGACTGGATCCATTTTCTCATATTACCCTTGATTCCGTTCCTTTGCAGTTTTACTATTAACCCGTCTTTCCATACTTTGTCAAAAGCTTTTTGGAGATCTATCCATAGGGTAAATACTTTTCTCTTTTCTTGGAAGGCATCTTCAACGATCTGTGACAGGTATGTGATTTGGTCTTCTGTGCTGCTGCACTCTCTAAACCCTGCTTGTTCTGGCACTAAAATTTTCTCGGATTCCAAGTACCATTTCAATCTTCTGTTGATCATCCTCTCCATTGTCTTACATACACAGCTTGTTAGGCTTATTGGTCTGTAGCTGGTGGCCTTCCTGTTGTCTTTTCCTTTCTTTATGATGGGACACATGAGCGCCTCTCTCCATATCTGTGGCACACTGCCTGTCATCCAACTGTAGTTGTATATTTGCAACAGTTTGCTCATTGCTGTATATCCTAGGTGTTTTAGCATTTCGTTGGTTATACCATCCGGGCCTGGTGATTTCCTGTCTTTAAGTTTCCACACGGCTGTTTTTAACTCGTCCATATTGAAAGGTTTGGACATAACGTCCGGACTGTTTCCATTAGTTCTAGTGTGGATTATTTCTTGACGAATGTCTCGTTGTCTGCGTAAATTGACGGAGATGTTACTTTCATTTCTGTAGGATTCCGCAAATATGTCTGCTGCTTGTTTGCCGGTATATAGTTTCCCTGCATCGTCTAGTGTAATGGTTTGTCGTTGAGAATTGTTATCGTCATTCAATTGTTTAGTGAGTTTCCACAACTTTCTCCCTTCCTTTTCAAGGTTTAGTTTATATGTTTTTTCCCTCCAGCTTCTCCTCTGGGCTTCTAGCTTTCCTTTAATGAATTTTGCTTTTGCCTTTTGTAGCATGATATGGTTCTGTTGGGATGGTTGTACCTCTGCAGTGTGCCTTGCTTCATTCATATCTTCATGTAGGTTTTGTAGTGTGTTGGACCAATATGGTACATAGTTCTTCCTCGCTCCTCTCGGTATTGTCTCCTTTGCTGCCTTGAGTACTCCATTATTAAAATCCCAGATGACTCTGTTAATGTCTCTGTCTAGTACCTTAATATCTTTTGTAAGCAGATTTGCTCTGTGTTGATAAATGGACCAATTTGCTTTTTTATAATTCCATCTTGGCTGACTTGGACTTGTATTAATTGTTCTATTAATTTTGATGAATACAGGACGATGATCACTTCCACCGAGTTGTTCTCCTATTTCCCTTTCCACTATCCCAGCCAAATCAGGTGTGCAGAATGCCAGGTCTGGAGTAGAGGTGCTATGCCATCTTCTGGAGTAAAAGGTTGGAGGATCATTAGGGTTGTTTAGAAGGGTTAGGTTATTGTCGTCTTGCCAGTTTTCTATCTCTTCGCCCCTTCTATCTAGCTGGTTGTATCCCCAGCTTTGGGAATGGCTGTTGAAGTCTCCCACCGCTATGAAGTTGCCAATGGGGACATCTATGCTAGTCATGTTCAGTGGTATGTCATTGGGGCAGTAGAAGTTTAGGAGATCCAGTTCCAGAGTGTTATGTTTTAGATGGATTACTTGGTATTCTGCACCTTCTTTATATGTCTTGGATTCTATAGCGTTGAGGTTATTCCTTATCAGTGTTAGTATGCCACCCTTCTTCCGATCTTTTCTGTCAACTCTGAAGCATTGATAGCCCCGTATCTTAAAATGTTTTCCTTCCTGTAGGTGGGTTTCTTGTATGCAGCATATGCTAATTTCTTTCCGAAATAGGGTATTCTCTAGTTCAGTCTTTTTGTTGTTGACTCCCTCTGCATTCCAATGCATGACATTCAGAGGGGCCGTCGTCTTATCTGGTTGGCCAGTTACTTTCTCCTTCCGCCTCCTGGCTCCATTTGGCGGACTAAGGAGACCTCCAGTAGCTGAGGGTGGATTCTGTCGAGGCTCAGAATCCGGCACTGCTCCTGCCTGGAGGGACTTCACAGGGCGAGCACCATAACGATAATTTTTTGACATCTGTTGTGTAGACATATTAAACCAAAGCGGGTTGCATGGTACCATGGTTGCTGGTGCGCCTCCTGGCCTGGTACATCTGACTTCAGCACCTGTTTCTTAAGGCAGAGTGTGCTCATGCCTCCCCCTCTGGCTGGGGGATTTGATTTTGCCTTTACCTCGTTTGCTGTCCCATCTTGCCTCCCGCTGGGGTTGATACCCAACCTTCGGCAAGATTACTGGGTATAACGGGGTCCACCACGAGTAGGTGAGGTAGACTTGGGCAGGAGAGGCTAAGAGACATGTTGAGTCTTGTATTGCGCATCACTGCCCCATTTGGACCCCGTCAGGAAGTTAAATCCAAAGGTCCACGGCATGCTGCACCCATTCAGGCGGCGGACATTCCTATTCGGCCGTTTCAAAAAATGGCCATAGACATTATTGGTCCATTTAAGATCAAGTCTGCCAGAGGACATCAGTTTATCTTGACATGTGTTGATATGTGCACACGTTGGCCAGAGGCTATTCCTCTGAAGAGCATTACTACTGCTGATATTGCAGATGCTCTTTGGCTTATATTTTCTCGTTTGGGTTTCCCCGGAGAGATATTGTCAGACCATGGCACCCAACTAATATCAGATACCATGTCTCAAGTAATGTCTACTCTGCAGATAGATAGATCTTTAAGTAGTATCTACCATCCAATGTCTAATGGTATGGTCGAACGCCTTAATAGAACACTTAAAAACTTACTAGGGAAGATAACTGAGGATCATCCTCAAGACTGGGACAGAGTTTTACCTGCGGCCCTCTTCGCTTACAGAGAGGTACCCAATGAACATACAGGATTTTCTCCCTTTGAACTCATCTTTGGCGCGCGTCCGCGTGGCCCTATGTCGTTGCTTCACGATCTCATAACATCTGACAATATTGACGATGACACAAAGTCATCCTACGAATATGTCATCGCGTTGAGACAAAAGATTATCGAAGCATGCAAATTAGCAACTTCTTCTTCTGAATTTGCGAAACAGAAGGCAAGGCAATTTGCCAATAAGAAGAGATGCTTACGACAACTGTGTCCTGGTGACAAAGCATTTGTATTACTACCTTGTAGGGAAAACAGATTACTTATTTCTTGGAAAGGTCCGTACGATATAATATCGAAAATTTCCGATGTCGACTATATTGTCGATATTGATGGGAAGCATAAAACCTTCCACATCAATATGCTTACTGAATTCCATGAACGTCCGGATTATTTGCAACCCATTTTCCAAGCAACGGACAATTCTCCAGTACAACATGGTCATTACTCATCACTGTCCGTGATACAGGATGAGGAAACAAGTTTTTCAGATGTAAATCTTCCTCTTCCAATGATCCCACTTCATTCTAGTGAATCATGGAAGAACGTTACTGTCTCTCCTGATTTGTCTCTAGGAGAACAGCGACAAGTTTCAACTATGTTGCAAACATTTCAGGATGTACTCACTGACATCCCTGGACAAACGAATGTCATTGAACATGACATTGTTCTAACTGACCATACTCCTATTAGGGTTAGACTTTATCCTATACCTATACATTTTCAAGCACAAGTTGAGAAAGAGTTGGATGAGATGATAGATTTGAAAATAATCGAACCATCCACCTCTGCATATTCTTCGCCGATGGTTATTGTGCGTAAAAAAGACAATAACATATGTCTTTGCGTTGACTATCGAAAATTGAATCAGGTAACGAAGTTCGATGCTGAACCTATGCCTTTACTGGAAGAACTACTTACTCGACTCTCCAAATCTCATTTTTTTTCACTAAACTTGATTTGTCTAAAGGATATTGGCAAGTTCCTTTATCTGAACGCGCCAAACCTCTCACGGCTTTTTCAACACCTAGAGGTTTGTTCCAATGGAATTTTATGCCTTTCGGTCTTATGAACGCACCAGCTACATTCGTACGCATGATGCGCCGAATCCTATCTTATCGGTCAGATGTCATTGCATATCTAGACGACATCTGTCTTTTCAGCGATACTTGGGAAGATCACTATTCAGGGTTAGATGAATTGCTGTCTACTTTGCGCGAGCACAACCTGACAGCGAAACCCTCTAAAGCCTATATTGGTTTTAGCGAAATTTCTTTCCTAGGCCGCCGAGTTGGTCATGGTTTCCTAAAGACAGAGGACCATAATACTAGTAAGATACTTAACATCTCAATCCCTAAGACTAAAAAACAGGTGAGAAGTCTGTTAGGTCTTATTCAATTTTATGGCAGATTCATTCAGAATCTATCCTCTATCATGGCACCTCTTTCAACACTTCTAAAGAAAGGTTCGCCTAATGTGGTCCACTGGTCTCAGGAATGCCAATGCTCTCTGGATAATATTAAAACATTGTTTTCAACACCACCTATTTTAGTGCTACCCACTAAAGATAAAACATTCGTTCTTCGTAGTGACGCTTCATCCACTGGGATTGGAGCGGCACTAATGCAAGAGTACTCTGGAACTCTGCATCCTGTAATGTATATTTCCAGAAAACTTAATGAGGCAGAAAGGAATTATTCGGTTTTAGACCGTGAGCTATTAGCTATGGTTTGGTCGATCCTCAAACTACAGAGATTCCTTCTAGGCGCACATTTCATAGTAGAAACCGACCAAAAAGCTCTTACTGCTATACAGAGTAAGAATTTGAAGAGCTCGAGGTCTACTCGATATGCAATTGCTCTTCAACCTTTTCATTTCTCTGTGCGAGCTATTCGTGGATCAGATAATGTGATGGCAGACATTCTGTCAAGATGCCCACATGATTCCACATAACTATTAGGGCTTAGACTTCTTGATATGTCTAGTTCTATAGTAGTTCCTTTTCTATATCATGATAGATACAAATTTGTAATTTAATAATATAATGATTGTATCACTACATAGCGGTTCATTGATGTTTATTCACCGCTGTGCTTTGATGATTTTTTCTTCATAAATCATAAATGTAAGATATCTAATACGAAATGATGGTATGAATTTTTTAGGCATCGTGTAATTGCCAGAATTGTATTATACTTTGATGACACCTTCCTGGAAAAATATACTTATAGAGAAATAATTTCTCTCAGTTTATGAGACACATTCTCACCAGTCGCTCCATAAGTCGACTTAGCCTCATATTAGGCGTTATATGTATTCCTGATATTTTTATCTGCGCATTATTCATGCGTTGTGAGCCTATTGTACGTTGCTCCTAGATGTATTTCAAAAAGAAAAAAAATGTTCCATTTTTTTTTTCCCGGGAGGTGTGGTAAGACTGTTACGTGCAGTCTTTGATATCTTACAATATTATACATTGGTATACTTGTTATGTTCGCAAATATTTTGTAAACAAAATAGATATTTTTTTGTGCTTAAGGGAAAGTCATTATTGAGTTACTTCCCTTGAAAGTTGTGCCGTCTCTTTCGATCGAACTCCGCGGATGAATCCAGTTTTACTGCGATTTATTCTTTGTTTGGGTAGTAATAGATTGTTCTTGCTTCAGAATATCTATGGCCTGAATTTATGTGTATTGTTTGTCTGTGCAGGACGAATCTGTCTTATATATGTATATCTTTACATATCTAAGTCGAACTATATGTTCTGTTGTCTCTAGAGAGGTCAAAGGCTGTTCGGCGGATGTGTCGCGAGAGAGGTGTGTTTTGGCTTCGCCCTGATGATGGGCTGTGTTTTTCTATGTCGGCTGGACGCCGGGGAAAAAGTGATCTCAGTGGTTTTTGGGGAAAGTGATAGTCGTCTAGACCTATCGTGTATGCTTTACCCCAGTGTTCATTCTTATTGCCAAGGAATGGCAAAATCATATTCCTGAAAACCAAGGTAATAAAGATACTCTTTTGAACTCTCGTACGAAGCCACCGTTTTTCGATAGGGATGATTTGTACGTCTGAGAGGATACATCTAACTAGATAAAAAAAAACGATTCTGATTCCTAGCAGCACTATATCCTGTAGAATGCAGTCAATTGTTCATGATCAAATCTACAGAGCAATGAAATGTTTAATGAATGACTAACTTTAGGACAGATTCATTATCTGTATCCAAACGTGAGTGACAGCTCACGAGTGAAGCCATCTTGGAACCAAACATGTAGTGACTTTCAAGAAGAGAAAAGGGATGCCCGTATTATCGCTTGATTAGTCCAGAGATCACTGCTACACATGAGAACCCATTGCTAGCGGTTCAATATAATTATATGGAAAAATCTGTGCTGGACATTATGTTAAGGAATCTTCGCTAGACGAGATTAGGTCTAGAAGCCATCTTGGATATTGTTTATAATCTGACGTGCTTTGTCAGTAAACTCAGTTGATATATATATATGGGCAATACTGAGTGCTTGGCTACTGACAGTCCATTATACTATTATTCTACATGAGTGCCCATGTAACATAACATTGCAAGACCATTTATCCACTGTACCATGATGTATTATGCCAACCTGTGATTTGTCACTATCTGTGCTGTCGAGTGTGTACGTCCAATTAAACTTTAGTAAAAGTACACAGTCGTTGGTGTCGATGACTTCCAGCCATACATGAGTGTGAGAAAAGAACATTTGTCAACACCACGAACTCTTCCTATCATTCGCACATTATACACTCCATCTATGTCTACACACCACTGCGTAGGTCAAGTTGACATTCCATACTCAAACCACGAGCAACACAACAACACAGTATTTAACTCTGGTGATGTTCGAGCGAGCTTCAGATTTCTCAGCATGTCTCTTGCTCAGGGCATGGGTCTTGTATTAAGAGTTTATCAACTGATGATGATGATGTCTGCTTCCATCCACTTATATTTATCATTTGGTGGACATCATTAATAAGAAAAAAGATTCTTATCAACCACATTTCAACACTTAAAAACAAACAAACTGCTCATTGATAGCCAGTCAGGTTTCAGACCCAAACATTCCTGTCACACAGCGCTCACCAAAATGGCAGACAACTGGCTGTCGAACATAAATGATGGAAAATTATGTGGTGCTGTTTTTGTCGACTTCAAGAAAGCATTTGACATGATTGACCACACTATCTTGGTTCAAAAGTTGGAAACCCTCAGAATAGGCTCTAATCCACTAAACATCATCAAATCATTCCTGGCAGATCGACAACAGTTAGTGCTTCACAACAACTCGGCATCAGATTTCTCGAAGGTAGTTACAGGAGTACCGCAGGGCTCTATTCTTGGGCCCCTACTCTTCGCAATGTTCATCAACGACCTGCCACTACATCTAACATATTCAACTTGTGACCTCTTTGCAGATGATTGTACTATCTACACTAGTGACAATGACTGCGTGGCACTTGAAATGACTCTTCAAAGCGATGTAGACAATCTAACAAAATGGAGTAATATGAATCGTATGCCAGTAAACACAACAAAAACGAAATCTATGTTGATTACCACCAGACAGAAACTCCTAAGCTGCACCAAAAGATCGCTACAGCTACACGCGGAATCAATACAAATTGAACATGTAATAGAACACAAAGTTCTGGGGATCACGATTGACCAGCACTTAACGTGGAACTCCCATGTACGGAATTTAACCAAACACATAGCACAAAAGACGTACCAGCTAGCCAAAATAAAACACTTCTTAGACGCAGACACTAGACTATTGTTCTACACCTCACATATACAGACACATCTAGATTACTGCTCTACACTATGGGATTGTTGCCCTGCTTCCACCTCGAAGAGACTGCACTCCCTGCAAAAGAGAGCAGTGCGTCTGATCACCGATAATCGCACGACACCACACACAAGGACAGGAAAAAAACCCAAAATACTGTCGCTAAAAAAAAACGTTTTCTCTACAACAAAGCCAAGCTGACTCACACAATTCTATCTAACAATGCCCCGTCGTACCTAAGATCATTGTTTCAAACCAGTAGAAGGGAGGGACAACGATTACATCAGTTACGTCTGCCCAAACCTAGGATCGACCTGTTCAAAAAGAGTCTAGCCTACTCTGGTGCCTACTTATGGAACAGCCTTCCACACCACCTAAAAAGCCTGCCTACACAATATTCTTTTAACAAAGCACTTTTCAAACACTTCCTCAACACTGATTATCTACCCCCATAGAAACAGTATTTGCCTGTCAACATCTCATTCATAGGTCAACATTTCTTTTCCTCTTCCGCTCATTTTTGTGTGTGAATAATTTGTTTTATATCCATGTAATATCATTATTATATTCACTTTAAAATATTATTATATAATGTAATGTATGTGTGAATGTACCCACATAATACTGTACTTTAGAAATGTGAGTCGTGAGAATGTACCCGCATACCAAAAATACAGATTAATTGTAGACGGATTGACCGCATGAGTGAGTGTCGGTATACAGAATTTATTTATTTTTATTTATTGTTTTATTTATTTTATTTTATTATTTTTTTTTCCCCCATTTACTAGCTTGTTTGTTTCAAAAAAAAAAAAAAAAAAAAAAAACCCTACTCATTTTTTTTATTATGCTTGCATACTGTAAATGAATGCTGTTATGGTAACTTTATAATGTTGCATGCCTTTAAATTAATGCTTAAAGCATCATGTGGGAATGAAAGGATATAGTATGCAAGATTAATGAGAGTGGAAGGGCAGAATGTTAGACGGGCCTGCGCGCCCAATTCTTTACCCTTCGAAAATAAAGTTCGTTCGTTCGTTCGTTCGTGTAAAGATAGCGTCATGAGCGCTGTTCTGTATTGTAGAACTGTAAATAGTTCGCACGGCTAGTCCGTGGAAGGGACTGAGCTGTGTGAACAGCGAAGTCTCGTGACTGTTTAGGCGGGAGATTTTGTGACCGCTAGCAGTCGGGTTCTAGATGTTGACGGAGTGAAGTCAACTCTGGTGTTTTTTTCTAAGTGTGTGTTCCCGACCAGTGTTCGGTGAAGATGATAGTGTCTTCCACAATGTGTGTCTTGGTGGAGACTTTTTTGCACAGGCATGTATCTGAATATTCTTCCTATATTGAATATTCTTCCATGTGTTAGATTATTTGAAGATTATGGAGCTATTATGAAGGCCAGGATTTTGTACAGGCCGCATTTGATATAACTATAGTATGAAGATTATGGAGCTATTATGAAGGCCATGATTTTGTACAGGCCGTGTTTGATATAACTGCAGTATGAAGATTAATGGAGCTATTATGATGCTATTATGAAGGCAGTCTTTGAGGGATTTAGCTATTGTGCACGTTCGATGAGGAGTGCACTATTATTCTGTAATTGAGCTCTATGAAGAAGACATTTAAGAGTCGGAGACTTGTCGACTTTATAAGGTCATATTTATAACTGCGGTGAAGGCAGTCTTTGAGGGATTTTGCTATTGTGCACGTCTGATGAGGAGTGCACCACGATTTATTATTGGGCCTTAAGAAGGGATAGCGACGATGATTATTCAACTGCCGGGGAGCAGCCTTTGTTGAGAAGGGGAGACGTAGTCTTTTGAGGAAAATCGATGATGTGCATCTTCTATAGGAAGTGCACCGCTATTTGATAAATTTTATAGTACTGCGATGTGAGCAGTCTCTCTGAATGAGGCCATATGTATAACTGCGGTGAACGCAGTTCTTTAAGGAACATGGTGGATGTGTATTTCCATGAGGGGTGCGCCACTAGGCTTGTATTTATGCTGTATGTCGTCTATGTCAGTGTGATCGTATTGTAACGTAAATAAACTGTGCTTTCAACGTTACCCATCGTTCAACGATCCATGAATCCTATGTGTGTCACTGTGATGGATGAATGCACCAGTACACACCTACTTTAAACAGTCAAGGCATAGTAACAGTAGTGACATATTTACAAATAGCCCTGGGTGAGCGTGGTCTATATAAGGAGAACCCATTTACGCCTCTATCACTTAACCACACAATATCTTTAACACTAACTTTATCAGTCTACTTTATCAGTGGTATAAAGAGAACCGTTTATTTATCAGTGGGTGGCCTAACAATATAGCGGTATCAGTGTTGGCGTCCATTAACATTGATCTGTCTTTATTATCAGCATTCTGGTAATAACAGTCTGGTATTATCAGTATAGTTCCGACGTTTTTCGGCCTTGTTGTGAAGAGTATGGCCATGGAGTAGCCATCTTGTCCACATTTGATATTGGTGACAGCGACGTTGGATATTATCTTTGTCGGGTCGTATCATTTTTATTCATTTATATGTATTTAACTTACTTCTCATTTACCTTCTTTTGCTTTATTGATTTATGCCTAATGAAAGCATTGTGGCTGTAACGTAGGCATTTTCTTCGTCACTAGCCACAGTATAGACTCGACCAATATTCGTTAACCCCGCTGAGAGGTATGGACATTTTTTTCATGTCGCGTGGTATCGGGATTTATGAGTCAACATATGGTGCATATTATTCAGAATTTTCGTGGGCTTATTTGAAACAAAAGAAAAAAAAAGATTTAAGGGTTTCAGCCTTTCGTGCAGATAAAACTAATACCGGTGTGTTGGGAAAATTCAGTCTCTCCAATTTAACTGTGTCCTGGTTATCGGAAAAAGACATTAAATCACATGACCTGAATAAGAAGTTGATTATTGAGTCCAAAGTTCCCTTTTTACAATTGCTGATTGTCAATAGAAGGCAATGCGGTTTGACAAACGTGAGTATATAAAAAAGGCGTGATGCATATCCTATTTGAATTGAACGGCGTGCACTTATGTGGGCATTGATATGTTCCATTAGTCAAAGATAACTTCTGTCGTGAAACGTGTGTGTAAACCCACTTCTTTGTTAATACATATTCACAGCCAATCAACGAACAGTCTCTGAGCCAGAATAAATTTCACGAAGTATACGCCATCTTGTTCCTCCAAGATGGCGGCAGAAAGAATAATTGGAAAAATAAGAGAGGAAAAACTTAAGCCTAAAATTTCGGGATGCGGTCACTGAATGTACCAAACCGCATATAACCAACAGCTTGTCGGCAACAAAAATGTACCAAACCGCAGATAACCAATCAAAAGGTTTCCTTACACACTGGCATTTACCTGAGTTTACCTTTATAAACGGACGCGTTTTATTCAAAATCACACACACCAACACGAAGGCCAGCTAGCGACCGACTGGAGAAGAGAAACTGTCAAGACTGATTCATTGCTCACTTGCATTGACCGGGCAGACGTGCTTCACTAGTCGAGTCAAAATCTGGCTTGTATAAATCTTAGAGGGTTTTTTTTCGTGTCATCCAACCTGAGGTCGTATGTTCGAGTCAATCCAGCTGCCTGGAACTTCGCAGGAACACAGTGATTGCACCCGAGTTACATCCTTAGTCCCCCTCAGTCTTGAGTGGGCTAACGAAACGATCATCAGCGGGTGTTGTGTGCAAGAAATTAAGGACAGAACTGTTTCAAGAGATGAGGACACATTAGTACCAGTTCCGTCGGCAATTGTGAGATATTAACTGTCAGAGAAGAAAAAGTGATTTAGCGTAGTGAGAGACAAGATTAACAGCACAGCTGATAAAGTTTCTGTAATTGATTAACAGCACAGCTGATATCTATAATTTTGTTCCTATAATTGGAAGAGTTGTTGTAATATATGTGTGTGTGTATGTGTGTATATATATATATATATATATATATATATATATATATATATATATATATATATATATATATATATATATATATATATATATATATATATATATATATATATATATATATCATATGTAAACTTACAAATCCATTGTATTCCATCTTCCAACATCCACAAGAGTAGATAGTGTATATACTTAATAAATAAGGAAATTGTATTTGAACGACTTGTCAATTTTAAAATTGTTAAGTGGAATCTGTTTCCTTGTTTTAATATCACAGTTAGTTACACAGCGGGGTGGCATTTTTATGACTGTCTCTACTCTATTTATTTTTCGAGATCAGCTCATTCACAGCCGTAACTAATTTGTGATACCAGTAGTTCTCTCAGACACTGGGACTTCACCATTTTCTGCAGAAATTCTATTTCTGTAATTGTCAGTACTATACTCATCCTAGAGCCAATAAAAACCTCACGCTACAACTTGCTAGATTTATTGAACTTTAATCAGACGTCACTTCTGAAGAATAACCTGACTTGGTACGCCCAGAACTGAATTAACCTCATTAATCCGTTACTGGCCCAGTTATAAAATTTTGCTACTCTATTCCAAACTCAATCAGAAGATATATATGTAGGCTGTAATAAAGACTATTTTTTTTTAAAACTTATCAGACTGTTGAATAAAGTGATATGTTGACATATTCCACTTAGTGGTTGTTATAATTCTTGACTGTTTCAATTCAGGTCAGTTAATAAAGTACTTAGTCCTGTTTATGTAAATATGTTCTTTGAGATCTGTTTCACAAAAAGTTTAACGATAAGACTATGCTCATTATGAAGAGCTAGCCATTCGTGCTTACCAATAAACAATTACGAATTTTAACGCAAAGATTGCTGGGTTAAATTTAATGCTAGAGACTTCCGCGTTGACATAAATTTTGGCACGTGGTGTCTTTCACAAATATTAAGTATTTTTTTTTTTTATCTTTCAAATAGTCAGTGTGATAAATAGGGCCACACAAAAAAATCCACAGTCATTAGCTTTTGTCAGGCGTCTGGATCAGAGATAGTTCGTGACTATTCGGTGTTGAATTCCAACCGCGGTAATTTACTTCTTTGGTAAGTATGTTACTAAATACAGCAACATTGATAATAGTTTTTGCTATCTTTTTACGCTATCTTTAATTTTCTCCTCTGAGTATTGGTATTAGCTACGGTCATCGATGCTTATTGTGAAGAGAGAGAGAGAGAGAGAGAGAGAGAGAGAGAGAGAGAGGGGGGCGGGGAAGAGAGCGAGTACAAAGTGGTCTTCGTCAATGATTTATCAAGCATGTCTGAGACGAACTGTCATTTAGTTTTATACTTGATATATCTGTTAAATTTAATAAACAGTATTAACATTATATGTTTTTAGCATATATAAATATATATATATATATATATATATATATATATATATATATATATTTATATATATATATATATATATATATATATATATATATATATAAAAGGTAAAGGACCCCGTTACACGCCCATTGAGGCATATTGGGAATATGGTGTTAGGCCCATATTTTCTTGACCGTCGGCACACGAGGGGTGATGTGGTCGGCATCACGCCGGATATATATATATATATATATATATATATATATATATATATATATATATATATATATATATATATATATATATATATATATATATACAAAGTATATATAAGGTAACTGATTCATACATGTGCACTTCTCTGTAATAATTAAACCAACTTTTAATTTGTAAATACATATAACAAATTTAATGATCAATTGTTGTTTAACACGAGTAAATAAATAAGTGAAGTTGGTGGATTCAAAAATGTGGAGTTTGTCTTCACAGTAAAATGGTTAAAGTGTTTTATGGGGTGCTAAGAATTATTTTTGCGTTTGTCTGGTTAAAATAACTTAACTTGTTTGCTGACTGCTCCGTCAATTATCGACTTCTATGGTGAGGGCACGTTCCGTGTGTAGTTGCAGGGATAATCGCTCCGAACGTCAAGGCAAGGATCTTCACAACTCGTCATAGACAGGTATCTAGCGTAGACCACAAGTTTTTGATCCACAGACTCGTATCAAGCTGGTACCACATACTGGTATCTTCAACATTTACCACAAACTTTAGAAGTAACAAATGACTCTGCTAAGTACTGGTTTCCTGACTCTAGTCAGGTGCCTTCCCGCTGGCACTTCCAACGACCTTTTTCCTTTTTTCTCAGTAATTTTACCCTCCCTGAAAATAAATCCTAAACCCAGTGGATTGGATGAAAAATCGTCATTACTGTCAGTTAATTTGATGAAAAAAATGTTACTGGGAAGCGGAAACAACTTTTGCACGTGTTACACGTGTTTAAATATACATATAAATTGATTAAAATGCTAATATAATAAACATGTACACATGATGTATTCATCATCAACTCCCTGTTCTACTTGGAGCCTGGGGCTACCTCTGCCATCAATGGTACCTATACCTTGTAGCGGTATGGCAGCTTGTGTACCCTGACAATCCCCAGAGCAATGCCAGTGGGAGTTTTACTCCTGGTAGGTTCAACCATGCTGGACTGGTCTGCGTGGGTAGGGGTCAGACAAAAGCTGGTACCCTGGTCCTCCAGGTTGGGGGTTTTAGCACAGGGCCGACACCCCTGTCTGTGTAAAAAAATCGCACACGTTACGGAAACAGCAATAAATGAAAATACTTTGATGCGGGACGGACATCCGGAGTCTCAGGCTCGTATGACTGACAGTGGTGAAAGCCGAAAGGAAGCCACTGGCATGAAAACGGATGCCCAGACCGCAAAATACGAAACCAGAATTGGTTTTTGGAATGTCAGAACTATGAATGAGGCAGGAAAGCTGAGACAGATCACAGCAGAGATGAGGAATTACAAACTACATATCCTGGGAATAAGCGAGAGCAGATGGACAGGGATGGGGAGAATAAAAACAGCCACAGGGGAAACAGTACTTTATTCTGGTAGAGAGGACGGTCAGCACAACGAAGGTGTAGCCATTATCCTTAAGAAAGGAATGGAAATGTCTCTACTAGAATGGAAACCCATTAACAACAGACTAATAAGAGCAAGACTGAGAGGGAGATTCACCAACACCACAATTATACAATGCTATGCACCAACAAACGACAGCGATGAAGAGATCATGGATGAGTTCTATCAACAGGTACAAAAGGAAATGGAAACTGTACCCAGGTACGATCTCATTATAGTAATGGGAGACCTAAATGCGAAAGTTCGAACACATAATAATTATAACGAAAGAGTAATGGGGAAATGCGGCAGTGGAACAGTAAATGAGAATGGGGACAAATTAATCAGCTTCTGCAGTATTAACAACCTGGTCATTGGAGGAACACTTTTTCAACACAAAGAAGTGCACAAGTTAACATGGGAATCACCAAACGGACGAGACAAAAACCAGATAGATCACATAATCAAACAGAAAAGATATAACATCACGAAAGTTAAGGACCCCCTCACCAGAAAAGCGTTCATGGTCGACGTAAAGAGACGATATCTGATTACCAAAAGCCAGGAAAGAACAGAGACCGACGATGTGGACCAGAAATTCAACACCATCTCAACAATATACAAAGAAAGCAGCAAGTCATGCTTGGGATTCCAGGAAAGAAAGAGCCAAGACTGGATAACACCAGAAACGCTAAACACCATAGCGAAGAGAAAGGAAATGAAAAGGAAGAAAACAGAAGCTAAGTCTCGCAGGTTAAAGGCAATATATAGTGAACAGTACAGTCAGCTGGACAAGGAAGTAAAACGTCAAACCCGTGCTGACAAAAGGACATTTCTGGATGACCTTGCAAGACAGGCAGAAGAGGCAGCACTGAGAAATGAACAAAGCACAGTTTATAAAATAACTAAAGCTATCAGTGGAAAACGAGGTTCAAACAACATAACGTTAGTAAGAGACAAGCAAGGAAATCTCATCACCACAGCACAGGGGCGGGAAACAAGATGGGCAGAGAACTTCAGAGAAACACTAAATAAGGAACCACCAGAGACTCAGCTGAATGTTCCTGAGGCTGAAAGTGACTTAGACGTAAATACAGACATTCCACGAAAAGAAGAAATTATCACAGCCATCAAAGGGCTAAAAAATGGAAAAGCGCCTGGTCACGACAATCTAAATGCTGAGCTATTCAAGACAGACCCTGAACTAGCAGCAGAACTATTAGAACCACTATTTGCACAAGTCTGGGAAACTGAGACAACACCAACAGAGTGGAGTAAAGGAATAATTGTCAAATTGCCCAAGAAGGGCGACCTTGCAGACTGCAACAACTGGAGAGGAATTACCCTCCTCTCAGTTCCCAGCAAAATACTAGGCAGGATAATCATCCAGAGAATTTCAAAAGCAATTGACCATAAACTGAGGAAAGAACAAGCGGGCTTCAGAAAGAGCAGAAGATGTGCAGATCATATATTTACCCCCAGGAACATTATAGAGCAGTGCTCAGAATGGCAGAGACAGCTGTACATTAACTTTGTTGATTTTGAAAAGGCTTTCGACAGCATACACAGGGACAGCCTATGGAAAATTCTGAGGGCTTATGGAATTCCCAGCCGCATTGTTTCCATTATAAAAAGCCTCTATTCTAACTTTACGTGCAGTGTTGGATCGAGTAATGTAACTTTCGAAGTGAAAACAGGAGTACGACAGGGATGCCCCTTATCAACAACATTATTTTTGACAGTCATAGATTGGGTGATGCGCCAGACAACAGAGGGCAGTCCAAAAGGTATTAGATGGACAACGTTTTCTACACTGGAAGATTTGGAATATGCAGATGACATTGCACTACTCGCGCATTCACACCAACACATTCAAGACAAAACCGATAGACTGAATAAGTATGGCCAGCAGGTTGGCCTGAACATCAATTTGAAGAAGACAGAGGTCATGACACTAAATATGGGCAATCCTGAGCCAGTAACAGTAAGGAACCAGAAGTTAGAACAGACAGACACATTTACTTACCTAGGAAGCATAGTAACACCTGACGGCGGAACAAGCAACGACATTAACAACAGAATGAATAAAGCGAGAACAGCCTTTGCTGTTCTCAACAACATTTGGAAGTCTTCCCAATACAGCACAAACACCAAATTAAGACTGTATGAGAGCTGTGTACTTTCTGTGCTTCTCTATGGTGCGGAATGTTGGAGAGTAACAGAGAAGGAAATGTCGAAACTGTCCTCCTTCCACACAATCTGCCTAAGGAAAATTCTCCGAATCTTTTGGCCAAACACCATCAGCAACCAAGAACTACTTATTCGGAGTAACCAGGAGGACATGCGCACCATCACAGCAGGCAGACGCTGGAGTTGGGTTGGCCATGTCCTCAGAAGGGACCCTGATACCATTACAAGAACAGCTATGCTATGGACCCCCGAGGGAAAGCAAAAGAGAGGCCGACCAAAAACAACTTGGCGGAGAACTGTGGAAGCTGAGATGCAAAGAATGAACAACAGTTGGGGCACTGTACGAAGGATGGCCGCCAACCGAGCAAAGTGAAATCAATTTGTTGCTGCCCTACAAGACGCCACCAGGCGTGATGGCCGCTGACTGCTTTGACAGTTGGCTGTTATGGATCAAAGAAGAAGAAGAAGATAAATCGTAAACCCAGTGGATTGGATGAAAAATCGTCATTACTGTCAGTTAATTTGATGAAAAAAATGTTACTGGGAAGCGGAAACAACTTTTGCACGTGTTACACGTGTTTAAATATACATATAAATTGATTAAAATGCTAATATAATAAACATGTACACATGATGTATTCATCATCAACTCCCTGTTCTACTTGGAGCCTGGGGCTACCTCTGCTTTTGGTTCTCTGTGAGAGAACCGGCATGAAACAGTCACCAGTGCTTCCTGTGGTGGTTCATTATTTTATCATTTTCTAATGCTGAGGTTCTCAGCCTTTTATAAACCTGTACAACCACCTGCAAGTTTGAAACATGTCATATGCAATATATAAAATGATAAGATGTACAACTCACCCCGTTTGGGGTTATAATTTGCAGACGTCTGGCACAGGAAGACTTCTGAATAATGTCAGGCCACGGGTTTTGAGGCAGTCTTACATGTAGTTAGGGTATTAATATTATTTCTTATCGAACTATTATCCTGTATGTAGGTTCCGAGGACTTTGTGATTTCCAATATTATACAGTCGAGTTTACTTTCTGGTTAATTTATGACGATCCTCAATACTTGGCCCGCTCCTTTTATTGGAATCCTACTTGTCTTTAGTCCTAGCTTATCTGAAGGTGTCGTCTTGACTCAATGGAACACAGTGCCGGAGTCAACTTGTGCTACAGTATAAGGGACTTTTCGCCCAAGCTCTCCCAGCTTTCTACGCGGTGAAAGTAAAAAATAAGACGTAGTCTAGTTTAGTATTTATTATATCTAGACCAAGAAGATTCAAATGTTTGACTTTAATGTATCTTCTCCCCCACTTCTCTTGAAATTCCACATGATACAAGTAATTTAACAATCCTCCCATATAAGGTATTAACGCTACTGCTTTTTACATGACTCATGTCTGTAATTCATAACAAATCATTAGTTTAATTTGTTATCATAAATGCTAACAAACACCAGTCCACCCGCGGTAATGTTATCGCTCCCATTTCTGCCACGCCGAAAGTACATTCGAATTTTATCTTTCGATTAACCATACAAGAAGTATGAGTGCTATGCTTGTTGTGAGCCAAATACGTTCACGCTGTGTTTGCTTTACACAGGTTAGGCAGATTTATCTGTCTGCTCCCAACTGGATTGTTAATGTTATCTCTACCCAGGATAGATAATGCGAAAATAACAACGCGAAACCTGAGTCATGAGTTCCAATGTGAGAGAAAATATGGGAAAGAAAGAAATGAATGGAAGGCACAAGATAGAGAAAAAGACAGGTAGAAAACAGGTAAAATGAAAAGCTTTGCTATTTCGTGACGTAGATAAAAATAAAAACAAAATGCACTAATGGACGAGATCAACACGAATCTAAGCTTCAGGGCGTCGCGCGCTTTTCTGGTTCATCACATATCTCTCTCTCGAATTGTTCGTGGTCCACACAAACTACTTACCGACGTTAGCCCCGATCTGGATTCTTTCTGCACGGCGAGGCTTGGGGCTCAGTTCATGCAGGATGTACCAGCCCAGCTGTGGGCTCGCTCTGCCACATTGTTTCTCCCGGACGTCTTGGAGTTGGTAGAAGCTGAGCGAGATCCCAAAATGGATTCCCTTCCCCGAGTTCTGCATCTAGCTCCTGATTTAGCCTTATATCGTGGGCGTCACTCTTATTCTTGGCTCCTCGTCGCCTGCTGTCCTTATCAGTCCAAGGCCACTGCCAGGAACCAACATATATAGATCTTGCTTTCTGGCCGCGTTCGAATAGGGCCGTCTTTTATGCACTCTTTCCCCCTCTCGTAGGGAAATGGATCTTGACAACCGGTTACAATCGTGCCTTCTCTCAGTGGCTAGTTTAACTTTTGTACTAATTTTCTCTGTGTGGTGGATGATCTTTCTGCAGCTTTGTCTTGTGTCACAATGGGGTAGTTGAGTGTTTGAGCAGGCAGCTCACTACCACATGCTGTATTGACTTGCACTGAAATCAGTTACTTGGTAGAGTTCCACTTGGGCACTGGGTAGCTAAGTGATTTAGAAAGTCAGCACAGTTTTAGCACCTGACCTGAGGCTCTATTGAAAAAGGCAGTTATTGTATCAGACTCACAATCCATGCTTCGGAAGGTCCAAAGTGGATGGCTCCGGCATGACAGGAAAAACCTCGATAGAAGCGTCAAATCTTCAGGAACTGGTGTGGATCTACTGTATTAGTCATGCAGGGGTGCGAAGCAATAAAAGAGCTGACAGACTAGCTTCAAGAGCACCCATAAAAGGTACATTGAGTATGAATAAGGGAGACATATTGAGGGAAATTAATGTTCGTCTATTAGAGAATGACACTGCAATCGATGAATCATCAAGGCTAAGACTGCTGGAATTTGGCATCAAACCAGCAGGATGGACGTATGGGAGGACGCATCCGCCATGTACACAACCAGTGCGCAACAAGAACAATCAGCATTCATATCGTTCGACATTTGCTGACTAGGCACCTATGGGTTTGCCCGGAGTGGAGTGAGGTCGATTCTGATTAACATTAATGTCACGGATTGCCTCCCCTGTTTTGCAGTAGTGGTCAAACGGTGACCAAAACTAAAGAGTATCTAATATTGGCTTCCAATGTATCTACCTGCGCGCAAGATTACTCTTGGCAGAGATGTAGATAGAAGAGTAATGACACTTCTACCTTAAGGTAATAGTCACAAGATATTTCCAGAAGTCACGAACAATGTTGCATATAGCTGAACAATTGTTAGCGCACCACATCTGGTCCGTCGCATTTTGTGAAGGATTTAAGCAGTGGTTTAGCCCGTTCAAGCCCCCTGTTGATGTAATCCAACGAAATCCCTCTTATAAGGTATAGCTCTGTTTAGAGGTTAATATATGTCAAGGTGTTTATATAACAGTTAAAAAAATATGGAAAGATTGGTGAAATTTAGATACAAGTTTTCATCACGAGGACGTAGGTGAGGATTTATCAAAAGCCCCGTTGCTTTCGCCTATTTTACAAAAAACTTAACTCTAGCTGAGTCCTGCAGCCGTGGTTCATCAATTCTATGCTGATGAAAGCCTTCTCCACACTCTCTTCCACTGTAGGCGGTTAGGGTGGATGCTTTTCTCTCACACTAGCGGCATAAGTACCACAAACCGTCTGATGGCTTGTAACCACGAACTTTAGAGAAATAGAAAAACAAATGCCTTCTGCTAAGTACATTTGTTTGGAGCACTCTATCAGGCTCACGTTCCCGTTGTCCGCCCACCAATGTTAAACTCTCAGAAGAATTTAATTCTCGAGCACGCACAACGTAACTCCGAAAAGATGGTTAAAATTCACCAATATTACTCTGAGGATTAACGGGTAAAATGTGTCTGGACAGTGAGAATATGATTTGTGCCTGAACTAACATTAACGAGTTACATACATCTCAAAAATTGTATGCTACACTTGAGGCACACATGATGTAATCATCACTCATTACTGCTCCAGTCGCAGTCCTGGGGTCACGTCTGCTGTCGGGTTTTCCCGCACGACTAGTCAGAAACAATCACCAGCTCTTACAGTAGCGGTTCACGCATATACTGTTTTCATATGTTGAGGTTGCCAGCCTCATATATCAACCACTTAGCAAGAAACATGTAAAATTCACATTAGTAAATAAATTATTTACACTTACCCCAAAATTTTGGCAATACACACTCTCCTTATTTTTTGAATGGACACGAGAAATTTCTGTGCATATGCTCTCGAATCACTTTCGTCTGGAAATTTTGAATCCCTCTTATGACGGGTGAAGCACTTGGCCTGGAAATCTATAATTCCTCTTATGACGGGTGAAACACATGGTCTGTGGAAAGTTTCTCTTATGACGGTGATCCAATTCCTTATGACTCCAGTCTTCGTATGTATAACTGTGGGCTTACTTTTTTTAAGTTTTAAAGTTTTCCAAATGCTTAGATCTGTCCTGGTCCTTTTAAGTTTCCAGTCTTGTATAAAAAATGCGGGTTTACTTGTAAATGCCAAAGTTGTCCAATACTCGATCTGTTACTTATAGTTGTGGAATTTCTAAGTCCAATGTCTCCTTTTTCTTTCTGGCTTTTATGAGTCGCTAGTCTGGCGCTTGCGCTGTAGTGTGTGTACTGACTTTGTTTTCACTACATTATATCTCACAATCCTCAGTTCAAATTCCAGCTGTGTTTCCGCCTAATTTTCCAATGAGATACATTGTATATTCCGGCCTCTAAAATCAACCAATCCAATCTAATCTCGTTCAGCACTACGTGGGTAGGGGTACTTCATATTAAAAAAATACCCTCACGTGTTTCAAAATATTAAATTTAATATCCACACTTGACCTCTTCATATCGTTGTGTCAGACTTCCGCCGGCATCTTGTACCCAACTTATAAACACTATCTGTGAACTCATTTGATGTCCAGATGCTACCTATCGCCAATATTGTCTCTCCAGACAGATTATCGTGATAATCATACACAGGGATAGTCCCGTGAAACGATAAACGCATCTACCACCTGTGTAATCTGCCCACCTCAGACGGCTATCTCAGACAGACAATATTTGGTTCTACAGATGTTGATCGGGCGAGACCGTCTTTTTATGATAAGAATCTCGCTCGCTGACCGGTGATAATGACTGGGTATTGTTACGATAATACCCCAGTTCACATGGTGGAACGTAAATAAGTCCGAGGAGTGGTAAACAAGATAAATACAGTCCCAAAGCAAATACTTGCGTAGGGGAGTGGAGTGTTAGAGAGTTCACCCTACTGATCCAGCATATAGAGTAAATAATGGTGCATAAAATATGCCACATAATAATAACAGAGGAGAGAAAAATAAGAAAATATCACTCGCACGGGGATGTAATGCAATCCTGCCGGAGTGGACTTGATATTGCACAACCTATCGTCACAATTAACATTAACATTAACCTACCAGCGGTCGTTTCTGTGACAATATTGTTTACGTTATGAGGCTGTCAGCCTCATGCACAACCTCATAGTAGCCACCTTGTATGACATGTTTGAGGGTGCAGGTGTACTATTCTGTCCTTGTCTCATGTGTAAACCCCCGGTAACTACACGGGAGATGAACAGTTAACTAGCACTAACTAGACAGCGTATCCAACAACTTTTTTAATATTCGATCCCAGTTTCTCAAAGTACATGTACTATGTCCAACATCTGTTACAATCGACAATTGTTGTGTGCGATATGCAAATCTTCTTCTTTATCCTTTCTGTGATTTGTGACAGCGACGTTTTTACAACATTTTTTTTTAAAATAACCCTATTTGTTTATGATTTGAGGATGATTTTTTTAAAAATCGGGATATCTGTGACCTAATTTTCGTGTGTACACATAACAAATGGGGACTTCCCTCCCTTAGCCTGACGTGTGTTGTGTTATTGTGTAGTAAACACTCGTGTGAAAGTGTCTTAGCCAGGGCCGGGATCACACATAATTTACACATTTTACTCAATAAAGTCAATAGACCTCACTTTGAGCAACAGAAGGGGTATTTAAAAAAAAAGTAAACACTCGTGACAGTTCTGGATAGTTCTTTCCTCTCTGTGTTCCGAATGGTGCATCGTGCTTCTGTTGTTTGATCATGGAATTTCTGACGAAATAGCTAGACACAGTCTGGCTGGAGGTCCTTTTACCTGTAGATTTTACATTGGTTGTTATTTGTTAAGAATAGCCATTGTGGTTTCTCGTGCACGCTGGCTATGTCTCTAGCAGTAAGCCTCCTAGGTATATAAATACAAAAATGGGGTGACGAGTTTGCTGTGTGTCTTTTGACAATTTACTTGGCAAATCAATCCTGTCTACAAACTCCCGGAACGAGGGGATGGCGCTGTTCGTATGGTCCATGATTCGATACCCCGGTGAGCCTTTCACTTTTGTTACTTTTTTGTTATGTAGATGCATACCCATATTTTGGTTTATTATTTAGTATATTTAAAAAAAAAAAATGTTGCCTCGTTTTAGCGAGGCTCGTCCCGTTTAACCTAGACGGTTATATTAGGGCGTATGTCCAAACATAAAAGACCTTAATGTCTGATTTATTTAGTAGGCCTACTAAGTCTGGTTTGTGAACACTTCCTATGTGTAGGCCTACTAAGCATCAGCGTCATGTTTGCATGAAGCTACGAATCACCTGAAATGAGTACATGCATACATTATAACCACAGACTTACTTTCATTTAACTGCAATTCGTGTTTAAATCCACCGGATCAGATCACCTGCCGTCTCTGCATCGAAGGTCTGCTTAAGTGGATCTCCAGCGTATTTGGTCACTTGTTATGACAGTACACTCTGATAGGGTCATTCCTGTCAATCTCGTGTCCTCCCACTTTATAGCGTTATCTTCCTCTCGCTCGTTCGCCGTACATTTTCCCTTCTTTTTACGGTTTTCAGCGTGGTGGAATGTTCTTTATGTGTGCAAATATTTCTTTTACTTTTGATCCTATTCGTTAATTCTATTTTCATTCATAGTACTCCAAGGACTTCTTTATTTTTTTCCCCCATTCCATGAAATGCACCAAACTCCTCTGTATAATCCACATTTCAAAGGTCTCGATTTTTTTTCCCGTTTGTTCATTGTCCGTGTTTCTCTACCAAACAGCAATGAAGAGCCTATATGTCACTCGATAACTCGTTTTTCTTCCTCGTATTCTTCTTCGTACACTTCCAGACATCATCTTGAATATGTTTAAAGAAAGCAGCAGTCAGCTTGAAGTTTGTATCTCCATAGAATTTGTCCAGGGATGGTCCCAAAAATCAGAATGATCAGAGCAGATGAGGTTTGTTAGCCTTGGCTGCCAACTCATCTAGGAGAAAGAAATCTTTGATTTCAAGCCACTAGTTTGCCTTGCAGTTAGGTTGGGGACATCCAAAGGCTAAGGAAAGCAAACCTGAATAAAATTAGCTGCTGAAATTGGACAATCAAAGGGGCCCATAGCCTTAATCGCACAATCAGAGGGCTCCATGGCACAAAAATGGTTATGGAATGCTGATCTTACTTGCTTCACTAGTTTTTGCAATTTCTGATCGCTTTGAGCTAACTGAAATACAACCTGAGCATCCAATGGGCAGTCTTAGAGCGCTTGCTTTTTTGAGGTAAAGGACTGTGTTCAAGATCATGATTGCTACACAATTTGCTCTACACAGCTGTAAAAATGAACACCTGACTCCACTCGTGTTTTAGGAAAGGCAAAGGCAGCATGGAAGAGCTGGTCATCCAATCTCATAAAGTTGAGACTAAGCATTAGTGAAGTCACTAACACTTCACGGCAGTGTCAGCTGTAGAACGACCTTCACCTTGTTGTTCAACTAGCCTGCATCATCTGCATTATTATCATCACCCTTCAGCTCCCCATGGTACATAGGCCTTCAACAAATCAATGCCAAGTACTTCTGTCATGTGACATGGCATGTGACATCTGCTGAAGGTCTTTCCATATATTCTTTACCCTTGTCATTCCTGTCTCCAGTTCTCTTCTCCGTGTGTTTTTATCTCCCTCTAGGTCCTATATCCTGGTGACTACACAACAAGGACTGCCTTGTAATGCTATCAGCAGGTTTCCTCAGTGTGTGTCCTATCTATTGGCAGCATTTTCTTCTCATTTCCTTTTCCACTGTTACTTGTCTGGTTCTGATCATTAGTTCCACATTTATGATCTTGTCATGCCATTTTAATCTTTCTGTTCTATCATCTGTATATCTAAGATTTCTTTGTCTACGTTTTTTAATTTCCCCTGTATCACCTTGAACAATATTTTAATTGAGTGACTCATCAGGCTAATAGTTGTAAAGTCTGAATATTCTGTTGCACAAGGATGTGTGGGCAAAGCTATAAATACAAGTCATCAGTTCATGTGTTATGGATACTGTATTGTTCATGTTGTTACATAGATCGTATGATATCTTTGCTCAAGTTCTTCAGATCTTTTATTGTTTATGTTATTATGTAGACAATGCTTGTTATTTTTCTTATTCTCATCATATTAATTGTTTTCTCTACGTGTAATATTCATACATTGTTTTTGTGTAGCAACACATACTAACTCACAGTCCACATACTTCCCCTTAGTAGCGGCACATAGTACTATTTACCAAATACAGACAGTATAACTACACAGTTACTTTCATGTAAATGGGAACAAGCTAGATTACCATGACTCTGAATGTGCACAACATACCAAGAAGAAAGAAAAAAGAACAGCACATTTCATTAATTGTGTAAAGAAGCTGTGCTAAGCAGTGTTCATTTGAAAATACGTTTCTGAAAATATAAATCTGCTAATATTATTGTACTTCACATACATTGCCTGGCTGTGTAGACGATCATGTCTCTCCACAACTTTCTACTTCCCGTGTCGTTTATCTATTCTGTTGTTGACATATTTCCATGCCACAGTGTCAAGGTGTCCAGCATCTTCTCTCTTTGTTGTGTTCTCTATCTCTTCTCATCAATTTCTTTGTTTGTCACAATATTTTCCAGCTTTCTTTTTCTTCTCATAATATGCCCAAAAGAAAGTAGGCTGCTTATTTCTAATGTTAGTAATAAGCTTCCTTTGCACACTTGTCGTGAAATATTCTAATCCACATATATAAATTATTAGGTAAATATAAAGCCTAACAAATAAAATTAATAAAGAGAAGAGCAATGGGAAAATAACAGTGCTGTCACAAAGAATGTACTCGAAATCCCCCTTGTTTTCTGCTTCGTCTGCAAATTGTAACGCTTTCACGTTGATATAAAAGCTTACTGTATTATTACCCGCCTTCTTCAATGAAACGTGTGCTGCATTTCTAAGAAAAACATTGAGACGTACTGCGTAATGACCTAAATTAATCCTAACATTAATTATACTGCGTTACCAAAACGAACGAACAGATGGACAAAAGGATAAAGAGAGAGGGGAGGGCTGAAAATCAGGAACGCATGCAACACGCGTCGCGCGATACACAAATGCTGCCATCACGCGTGTAAGTCTACATGCACTAATTTTTTTTCAGACGGACAGTGATAAAATACACTACCCTTTCCCAGAGTTAGGTTTATAAATCAAAAAAAAAAACTCTTATTAGAAAAGATAACATTAGATGGGTTTACGGTTGAAAACATAACAGTACCCAGACAGCACATCTTCGAAACAGGAGGTAGAAGAAATTGCATATTTTGAATGCAGCCACGTAGCTCCTTTAAATTTGTATTTTTGGGTTCCTTAGGGCTTGCTGACAAATAATATGTAAAACGTTACGCAAATAGTCCAGGAATTAATAAATTATACCCAAAATAAAATATTGGGGGTGCCTGACAGCATAAAATCATTTCTGCTCATAAGATTTTTTTTTAACGTGTTTGAAAAAAATTTACGTTACAGAAATAGCCTACCATGTAAACTCCAAATTGATTGGAGCGCAACAAATGAAAGCCTAACCACGATTGGTCGGGCTATAAATACTATCTTGGTTGTTAGGGGAAACGGGGAAAGGTAACATTTTTTCAAACACTTGTCGAAACGGGGCTCATTGGTCAGACTCGCTGATATACACACTTGGGAGCGTTAGTTCGAAACCACTTGTTTAAATAAGATTGATAAAGCATCAGTGCGTTGAAGCCAGCTTATATTTGGCTAAATAAAAGCCTGGAAGATAAGCAGATGGGAATTTGTGCCAGTTTGTGCCAGAATTCATTGCTAATCAACGTATCTGTGTTTATTCGTATGAATTGTGGTAAGCTTGAACCATTCAATATCTTTTAATGAAAATTGAATGTGAATTGTTGATTTATGCCTGTATATATATGTGTAGTTCAGTGGCCAACGTGAGGTAAAGCCTGTAATGCTCCAGCCTGAACAGAGGGTGTCGGAGAGAAGTAAAACGGCATGGAATGGCCAAACAGTACACTGACACCTGGATGATTGAATAGAAAGAAATAATGCTGGAATTGCAGAGGCGTAGTAACCATTAAGAAGGGTAATACTGGAATAAAGTATTTCAAATGAAGCTGACAGTTGGCCTAATGCTCTGAACTCAATGTTTGTGCTGTGTTGTGATCAGTGTAACAAGAGAGTTTAAGTTAGTTATGAAGTAGAAGGTACATCCTTCTTGATTTCAGGGACAGTGGTCTTGATGGTACTGAGCAGCACCTAGTCAGAGCTTTGCTGAATCCAGTGTCGGACAGCATACTCCTTGGTCCTTTTAGCTATCAGTGAGGTGTCTCCAGAGCCCAGAGGAGAATTCGAGCAGAGGAGTCCTTTCCTGCCGCCATCACGCCAGATAAGCTAACTTGGCCAGCTGAGCTCAACATTATGTCCCCTCATCTTGAACTGACTTTGTAAAATTAACATTAAGAGGGGAATTTACTTGTCTTAAAATCAGGAACTGTGAACATCTCCAATACTAGTCCCTAAAGACAAACTATTGAAGTCATGATGACAAATACCAACAGAGCTTGAACAAAACAAAACCAGTATTACCTCATTTTACTACTACACAACTGACACACATAGAACATTTGTAATAATATATGTCACTACAATATTCATATTAAATACATTCTGTACATAACTTGTAATTTAAATTGATTGTGATTCCTGGTTCCCTTGTAGTTGAATCAGGACACATATTCATTCATGCCAGTAATGAATACATATTGTTATTTGAAAAGTTACGAGTGACTTCTTTAAGATATTCTCATAGAGTGTTATATGTATGTGAGTGTCACAGTGTTGTTAAGAGTAGTGGATTAAATTAAATTGTTTATCTGTCTGTTGTTGTGACTTACACTTCATCATACACATACCCTAGACACATAACGTAGTCATCACACTATTCCAGAATAATTCTGACTGAGATATATAGATATGTGGTAGCAAGTAAGGTGATATATAATACACTACTCTTATTAGATATATATATATACCTTCACAGCTGATCTCAGTCAGTACACTAAGTCCCCTATAAATATTTATAACATCCCACTTCACCACATATATTGGGGTCTCGCTCTTGGGATTTTGAATCTTTCCCTATTAAAAATATTGGGGGTAATTCACTTCAGGGAATATAAGAATTAAAAGGTATCCTTGGGGTGGAATTAAATAAGGTTGAGCTCACGGTGCCTGTGTTGTCCATTAGAGATTGAATTGTTGGTTAGACATTGTATAAATTTACATAATAGACAATGGCGGACCTGGCCAAATTTCGATCTGCTGCGGTTCAGACTGCAAAAGAGTTAGGATTAGATGGGCAAGTTATGGTTGCCTATGTTACTACGGAATGTGACAAATTTATTGAACGCGAAGAAAGAAGGTTTGAAGCCGAAAGAAAGTTAGAGGCTGACAGGGAAATTAAGAAGTTACAATTTGAAGCTGAGGCTGAGACTAAGAGGTTGCAAGCTGAGGCTGAGACTAAGAGGTTGCAGATTGAGGCTGACAAAGAGGCTAAAGCATTGGAAGCCGAGGAAAGAAGGCAGGCTGCAGAAAGGGAAGAGAAGAAATTAGCTGCAGAAAGGGAAGAGAAGAAATTAGCTGCAGAAAGGGAAGAGAAGAGATTAGCTGCAGAGAGGGAAGCAGAAAAGGAGGAGAAAAGATTACAAAGGGAACATGAATTACGACTAAGGGAGTTTGAGTTTCAAGGCCATGTTCCTGAAAATGGTGCCAGTCCCTTTGCCTCTGATGCTACGGTTACTCAGGGAGCCTCAACCTCAGCTATGAATTTTCATTTAGATCATTTTGTTGAGAAAGACGATGATATAGAGAGCTACCTGAATAGGTATGAGCTATTAGCTACCACGTATGGGTTAGAGAGAGAAAGGTGGAGCTTAAAGTTATCTCAGGGACTTCGTGGGGCAGCTTATGAAGTTTTTGCAAAAATGAGCAGAGGTGATCAGGAAAATTATGACATGCTAAAGCAGGCTCTTTTGTTAAGGTATGAAAAGAATGCAGAATTTTATAGGAAAAAAATTTAGGAATGCTAAACTACTGTCAGGTGAAACATATCACCAGTTCTCTGCACGAATAGAGACATACTTGGAGAAATGGACTTCTCTGGGGAAAACCCAAGATCTTAAGGAAATGGTCCTTATAGAGCAATTAAGAGAGTCCATGGCTCCAGACCTGAGAAAGTTTCTCATGGAACAAGGTGCAGAGAGGCTGGGTGAGTTGCTAAATGTTGCTGAAAGGTATCAAGCAGCTCAAGCAGAGGTAACAGGTAATAAAAAGAAACAGGTGGATAACTTTAGGGCACCACAGAACTTTAATAAATTTGATCCTAAGGATCAAAATAAAGGTAAGCACCAATTTGATAGGCCACGGTATGAAAATAAAAATAAATTCCCACAATTCGATGAAAGGAAATATAATGAAAGAAAATCTTTCAACCAAGGAAAAAGGTGGTGTAAGAATTGTCAGATGGACAATCATGACACTGACCGTTGCAGAAGGAAACCTGTGTATATGGCAACCCTTCAGGTCAGGTCGACCTCAAGACAGGAGGAGGATATTATGTTAGATACCACTCCAGAAGAGATGAGGAAGGCACAGGCTGGAGATAAAACACTCAAGCCTTGTTTCAGAAAATTGTCAACTTGTCATACAACTCCAGGCAAGGGAGATTTTTACATGAAAAACAAGTTGATGTATAGGAAGACTGGAGCTAGATCCAATGGTCACGGACAGCTGGTTCTTCCAAAGAGATATAGGACAGAATTAATAAGGAGCCTACATGTGAAACCAGATGGGGACCATGAGAAGATAGGTACCATCATTCAAAAGGTGGCTCACAATTATTATTGGCCCAAAGCAAGATGGGACATTGAGAACTTTGTAGAAAGGTGTAGCATAGCACATGAGGGAACACCCACAAGTGGGAACATGGGTCAGGACCTGGACACGCCATGGGGCAAAATCAGGCCTAACAATAAAAGGAAAAATAAATTTGATAAAGTGGACCAAATGGAATGGGAAGCCCCTTTCACGGACAAGCTTCACTTAACTGTTTTACAATGGCCACTATGCGGAGAGTGCAAAAAGATGTCTTACCCCAGGATAAGCCGAAAATCCCTCAATCGGACTTAAACAAACTGGAGGAAGAAGATGTAGAGAGGAAATCTCTCATCAAGAATTTTAAGTGGGGAGGAAACCCCAGGAAAAGAAAAATTGGTAGCGGTCGTTTTGTGAATGATAATTCTGGGAGGAAAAATCATCACTATAAAGCTTCGAGTGGAAGAGACCATACCGGTGCATGGACAAATAGGTCCACACAATAAAAGGTCCACTTGAAGCTTTGTTAAGAACGTGGACTGATGAAAAGGCAGAGGAAAACATTACATCTTCATACCAATATGTGAATGAGCTGACCACTCGGTTGAAAACTGGCTGGAAACTTGCCAATGAAAATTTGAAACAAGCCAGGAAGAAACATGCTGCCTATTATAACAGGAAGGCGAAAGACAGAAATTTGGCTGTGGGAGAGAAAGTACTGCTTCTTTTGCCTGGGAGTCAGAATAAGTTACAAATTGGATGGCAGGGTCCATATACAGTTTTAGAGAAGGTGTCTAGAACAAATTATAAGATAGATAAGAAGGGGAAAGAAAAAATCTATCATGTGAATCTCCTGAAGAAATATTTGGAAAGAGAACATCAGGAAGAGACACACTTGTTGACCTTGTCCATCGCCATGGAGATGAAAAAGGAACCACTTTCATCATTTGAATATCCATTACACCCCTGTGAGACAGCAGCACAGGTGAAAATCAGTACACAGTTAACGAAAACTCAGAAAGAGAGAGTGCAACAGGTTCTAAATAATCATGCAGAGGTGTTAACAGACCGACCAGGGCATACAAACCTATTGGAATATGATATGAAACTGATAGACCCCACACCTGTCTGTATGAAACCATATTCGATTCCGTTTGCTAAGGAGAAAGCTTTGAAGGAAGAGATAGACTATCTGTTGAAGGAAGGAATTATTTCGCACAGTGAGTCTTCGTATAGTTCCGGTGTTGTACTCTTAAGGAAGCCCTCTGGAGAACATAGACTCTGTCTAGATTACAGGAGACTGAATGCTATTACAGAAGGACAGGTGGATCCATTGCCGGATACAAATCAGCTGTTTGCCAGACTAAATAAAGCTAAATATTTCTCAAAAGTGGATCTGAGTAAAGGATACTATCAGATCCCAGTAAAGCCTGAGGTTAGACCATACCTAGCTTTTAGTACCTCAGAAGGACACTATGAGTTTAATAGATTGCCATTTGGATTGAAGAATGCGCCTAGTGTCTTCTCTAGAATGATGAGAAAATTATTGGATCCTCTGAATAATCCCTGTATAACAAATTTTATGGATGATATCCTTATAGCGAACAGAAACATTTGAGGAACACATTGACTCTCTGAACATGCTGTTTGATCGACTTAGGGAGGCAAATTTAACAGCCCGACCAACCAAATGTTGCGTTGGATGTAAAGAATTGGAATTTTTGGGACACACAGTTTATCAGGGAAACATGACCCCTGACCCAAAGAATTTAGAGAAAACTACAGAAAGCCCCGAGACCACAAACCAAGAAGGACGTGAGATCCTTTGTCTCATTATGTGGTTTCTACCAGAAGTATATCAAAAACTTTAATTCCATATGTGCACCGTTAACTGAATTGACACGTAAAGGACATCCAGATCGCATTACATGGACACCACAATGTGAAATGACTTACCAAGAATTGAAGGAAAAGCTCACAAGTAAACCCATTTTGAAATTACCTGACTTAAGTCAAGAATTCATAGTAAGGACGGATGCAAGTAATATTGGGTTAGGTGCAACTCTACTACAGAAATCAGATGCATTGGATGGGGAATTAAGCCCAGTGGCATATGCTAGCAGAAAGTTGAATAAAGCTGAAATCAACTACTCAACTAGCGAAAAAGAATGTCTTGCAGTAATATGGGCAAAAAAGAAATTCAATATTTATCTATATGGGAAGGCATTTAAGTTGCAAACAGATCACAAACCTTTATCGTTTCTAGCACAGGCTAAGCATGAGAACTCTAGGTTACTCCGATGGTCTTTACTTCTGGCTCCATATAATTTTAGCATTGAGTATATATCTGGAAAAACCAATTTGGGAGCGGATTTTTTAAGCCGCCATCCGTGTGATGAGAATCACCGTAAACCCCAGAAATAATAATAAATTTCTCTATGTGTATATAGAATAAAGGACTGACATATAATGTCTGTTTTAAGAGGGGAGGTGTCGTGAAATATTCTAATCCACATATATAAATTATTAGGTAAATATAAAGCCTAACAAATAAAATTAATAAAGAGAAGAGCAATGGGAAAATAACAGTGCTGTCACAAAGAATGTACTCGAAATCCCCCTTGTTTTCTGCTTCGTCTGCAAATTGTAACGCTTTCACGTTGATATAAAAGCTTACTGTATTATTACCCGCCTTCTTCAATGAAACGTGTGCTGCATTTCTAAGAAAAACATTGAGACGTACTGCGTAATGACCTAAATTAATCCTAACATTAATTATACTGCGTTACCAAAACGAACGAACAGATGGACAAAAGGATAAAGAGAGAGGGGGAGGGCTGAAAATCAGGAACGCATGCAACACGCGTCGCGCGATACACAAATGCTGCCATCACGCGTGTAAGTCTACATGCACTAATTTTTTTTCAGACGGACAGTGATAAAATACACTACCCTTTCCCAGAGTTAGGTTTATAAATCAAAAAAAACTCTTATTAGAAAAGATAACATTAGATGGGTTTACGGTTGAAAACATAACAGTACCCAGACAGCACATCTTCGAAACAGGAGGTAGAAGAAATTGCATATTTTGAATGCAGCCACGTAGCTCCTTTAAATTTGTATTTTTGGGTTCCTTAGGGCTTGCTGACAAATAATATGTAAAACGTTACGCAAATAGTCCAGGAATTAATAAATTATACCCAAAATAAAATATTGGGGGTGCCTGACAGCATAAAATCATTTCTGCTCATAAGATTTTTTTTTTAACGTGTTTGAAAAAAATTTACGTTACAGAAATAGCCTACCATGTAAACTCCAAATTGATTGGAGCGCAACAAATGAAAGCCTAACCACGATTGGTCGGGCTATAAATACTATCTTGGTTGTTAGGGGAAACGGGGAAAGGTAACATTTTTTCAAACACTTGTCGAAACGGGGCTCATTGGTCAGACTCGCTGATATACACACTTGGGAGCGTTAGTTCGAAACCACTTGTTTAAATAAGATTGATAAAGCATCAGTGCGTTGAAGCCAGCTTATATTTGGCTAAATAAAAGCCTGGAAGATAAGCAGATGGGAATTTGTGCCAGTTTGTGCCAGAATTCATTGCTAATCAACGTATCTGTGTTTATTCGTATGAATTGTGGTAAGCTTGAACCATTCAATATCTTTTAATGAAAATTGAATGTGAATTGTTGATTTATGCCTGTATATATATGTGTAGTTCAGTGGCCAACGTGAGGTAAAGCCTGTAATGCTCCAGCCTGAACAGAGGGTGTCGGAGAGAAGTAAAACGGCATGGAATGGCCAAACAGTACACTGACACCTGGATGATTGAATAGAAAGAAATAATGCTGGAATTGCAGAGGCGTAGTAACCATTAAGAAGGGTAATACTGGAATAAAGTATTTCAAATGAAGCTGACAGTTGGCCTAATGCTCTGAACTCAATGTTTGTGCCGTGTTGTGATCAGTGTAACAAGAGAGTTTAAGTTAGTTATGAAGTAGAAGGTACATCCTTCTTAATTTCAGGGACAGTGGTCTTGATGGTACTGAGCAGCACCTAGTCAGAGCTTTGCTGAATCCAGTGTCGGACAGCATACTCCTTGGTCCTTTTAGCTATCAGTGAGGTGTCTCCAGAGCCCAGAGGAGAATTCGAGCAGAGGAGTCCTTTCCTGCCGCCATCACGCCAGATAAGCTACTTGGCCAGCTGAGCTCAACATTATGTCCCCTCATCTTGAACTGACTTTGTAAAATTAACATTAAGAGGGGAATTTACTTGTCTTAAAATCAGGAACTGAGAACATCTCCAATACTAGTCCCAAAAGACAAACTATTGAAGTCATGATGACAAATACCAACAGAGCTTGAACAAAACAAAACCAGTATTACCTCATTTTACTACTACACAACTGACACACATAGAATATTTGTAATAATATATGTCACTACAATATTCATATTAAATACATTCTGTACATAACTTGTAATTTAAATTGATTGTGATTCCTGGTTCCCTTGTAGTTGAATCAGGACACATATTCATTCATGCCAGTAATGAATACATATTGTTATTTGAAAAGTTACGAGTGACTTCTTTAAGATATTCTCATAGAGTGTTATATGTATGTGAGTGTCACAGTGTTGTTAAGAGTAGTGGATTAAATTAAATTGTTTATCTGTCTGTTGTTGTGACTTACACTTCATCATACACATACCCTAGACACATAACGTAGTCATCACACTATTCCAGAATAATTCTGACTGAGATATATAGATATGTGGTAGCAAGTAAGGTGATATATAATACACTACTCTTATTAGATATATATATACCTTCACAGCTGATCTCAGTCAGTACACTAAGTCCCCTATAAATATTTATAACATCCCACTTCACCACAACACTGATTGTTGAAGGACATCCTCTTTATTCTGTTTATCTGTCCTTGATATTTTTAACATTCTTCATGTAAAACCATATCTCTGTGGCCTTCACGGCTTTCCCTGCTTGTTTACTAATTGTGCTAATATTACTAGAGCATGATAACTGTGCCCATGTGGTTCCTGGAGGGTCTTTATAAGACAAAGAACAAATAGGGCCATTGCTTCCTCAGGCGACTAACGTGAGGTTGTGCATGGGGCAGGCAACTTTATGGTTAAAAAACAAATTGTTACAGGAATCATCCCTGCAAGAAAGACTACATGAAAGCGTGGTGGATGATTCCTGGAAGGAGACCAGCTGCAGTGGTGGTTGTATGCTCCATAAAGAGCGAACAGGAAAATATTGATGATGATAACCGTGCTCACAGAGTAAATCAGAAAATGTTGTTGATGTTAATAACTGTATTCACAGATCAAATCAGAAAATGATGATGATAACCATGCTCATAGAGTAAATCAGAAAATGTTGATGGTGATAATAACGGTGTTCACAGACCAAATAAGAAAATGTTGATGGGGATAATAACCGTGTTCATAGAGTAAATCAGAAAATGTTGATGGGGATAATAATCGTGTTCACAGAGCAAATCAGATAGTTTTAACACTTGATGATGATAATAACCGTGCTCACAGAGTAAATAAAAAAATGTTAACACATTTTTAAACGAATTCTGTTGCTTGTGATAGGCTCGCACGCAGCGGTGTAATAAGCACTCATGTGGGTGAGTTTGATGGATCAGACTGTGAGTACTGTACTCATGTCATTACTACGTAATACTAATTCTATAAATAAATTGGATTTACCAGCCGCCAATTTCTCATGCATACGTGCATTAAATTACTCTTCCCTAGAAGCTGTGACCAGGAAGCACGGTACAATTGAAACATGTGATCCCTCGGTTTTACTTTAAATGAGAACGATCTAGCGTAAAATGATTCAGCATTTGTGATTGATTGCGACTCGGCTTTAAATCAAACCCCCCACCCCACTTTTTCTGTTTCCCCTTTGGCACGTTTGGAGTTCATTTACATGTAAATAGAATTATTTCTTTTTAGAGAATAATTTTAAAAGATTTACATAACACAGAAGAGGTAGAGGAATACCATAGAACATATGGAGAACTGCAGACATGGCATGAAGGGGTTCAAGAAGACTTGGAAAAGACCTTAACTCGAACTGGGAGGTGTCCCGGAACATAAATTTCTCCGTAGCTAGTCCATAGTGCACTCACAGCCCGGTGAACAGCCAAAAATGCTATTCATTCTGCAAAACACATGCTCACAGCTTATCAGACAACAATGTCATCATTTGGGATAAAACAGGAGCCTGTCATGATGGGGTAAAATGTTCGGTCGTACTAGCGTGGAGAGGTTAGGGTTTATGGGAATATCAGTAAGCATATCGACTTCTACTGAATGGTGTTGAGACGGTCGAGCCCGGCGATGTCGGTTGGTTTTCACTCAAACTTGAGCCATGGATAGTTTTGGTAGTTTTGCAAGGGGTATAGAATCGGATGAGGAGGAGTCCTATCGCCTTTTGTTCGGGATTCTCCGTAATTCTTCCATCCGTACTATCGTAGTGCTGGAGGAACTGGACATGTAATCAGATTCTGGATGGCTCATATGAGGTGATGTATTTGGGGCAGATGAGGTTACAACCGTTAGTTGGTAATCAGAGAACGTAATTTGTTGGGGATGTTCTTTCTAGTACCTTGTATCCAGTGAACCAGCGATCGTCAAATTTATGTGCTTGAACATGTTTTTTGTAGTAAACAAGGTCACCAGGCTTGAATTCTTGGAGTTTGACATTTTTGTTATGAATTTTGGCCCGTTTATCGAACGCTTTTCTGACATTTCTGTTAGAAATGTTGTGTTCTCGGTGCTTATTTTGTAATATAACTGGTATGGGGCATTCACCAAGATATTTTTTGTGTGGTAGTAGTAGATTGTCTAAGGGGAAATTTGTTTTATCGTATTCGGACATCAGTATTGTCCAAAACCCCGAACGGGCATCCAAGGATGTGAACCAATTCGATCTCCCTAGTGTAGCCAAAATATCATCAACCCTAGTCAGAGGATACGAGAAAGGTTTGGTTATTTTTTTAAGGCCCGGTGATCGCAGCAAAAACGGTTGATGCCATCTTTCTTTGTAGCTATAGCAATAGGGGAAGACTATGGCGAGCGAGATCTGTCAATTATGCCTGCTTTCAGCATTTCATTTATTGCCTTTTCCACAATCTCACGACTTTTGAATGGGGTATGGTAGGGTTTAAGGCTTATGGGTTCTTCAGATGTCGTGGTTATCTCCATAGTCACTGTTTCAGTTCTGCCTAACTCCATATCGGAAATGGAGAAGACGTCTTGATGTTTCGTTACAAATTTTTCCAGTTTGGGTCGAAATTTATCGATTGTAAGTAATTGTTCTAGTAATATCTTCAATCTGTTTGGTTGATTGTTCTCCTGGATGGTTTCTATTTGTTGGTATTGATGATAATTGTCTTCGACTGCCTTAGTTTCATACCTCCTCCTTTTTGTACATCTTGATGGTTTGTTATAATAGGTGTACTTCCTGGATTTTGGCCAAACAATTACCGTTTCCACAGTATTGTCTCTGTTTAAAGAAGCACTGCCTTTTCTTTCGTTTTGAATGTCTCTTGTATTATTTCTCTATCCCTTTCGTCTGCGTATAGTAAGTCGCGATCTATATATCTCATTCCAGTGTTGTTTCTTCGTGTCCCACAAGTTCTCTTGGTTGACTCTAAGGGGCCTATATTTTTGTAAGAATAGGGTAGGGTTAATTGTTGCGGCTTTCTGGTTTGGGATTTATTTTTACAGTTGTTCTCTCTACTTGATGGTTGGTGCTGTATATAGTCTTTTTCCATATGAACTTGAGCTAGTATTTTGCCTCTAGGGATGGTGGTCGTGCTGCCAGATGTGTTTATTAACATTATTGGAAAGTCTCTTCTGGTGCTCACTATCATGATACCTTCTTGTACTTCTAGGTGTGGATATTCTAACTCGTCATTCTCTAATGGTTCAATATACACAATTTGACTTATAGTTACATAAGGTGGTCTTTTTGCTGTGGCTTTTGTTACTGTGATGAATTTGGCTTCAGGGTGACTGGTGCTGTGGTACGAACTTCTTCTTCTTCTTCGTTCGTCCTGAAAAGGTCGGTGGTTGCGTTGTGTCTGTTTATGCCTAAGCTGTGATATCTGCACCTTTCGGTCGACACATCCGACTTCTGCACGGCATTTTTAAGGACCGGGTTTGCCTTCCCATTTCGATCCGTGCTCGCTCAGCCAGCCTGCACTGCTGCAGACTGTTTCCAGGACCACCACGTGGAGGTGGAGCACGGTCTTGACCAGCTCTGGTTCGCTGGTCCTGACGCAGGCAGTCAAGCTATGAGTCGCTGACTGCATTCACTATTGCTGCATCTTGTACTAAGGTCGCTATGTGTATGTCATCCTGCAATCGTAGGTAAGTGTTCTTTATTCTGAGTTTTTTCAGGTCGAAATATATTCTGGCTTTCTGTTTAATGAAGAAGTCTTTCCCTATTATCAAATTTCTCGTGTCCTCTAGTTATTATGAATTTGTACATTAACGTTTCATTCCCCATTTTGAAGGTGATACATGCTGTGCCAACTGCTTTCAATGATTGTCCAGTTACCGATTTCATTGGTACCATGTGTGTTGAGAATTGTGTTATATTTTTTATTTGGTGGTATAATTTTTCTCGAAGGAGACTAACTGTCGCACCCGTATCTATCAATGCTCTGAAGTGTTATTTTCCGATCTTAATTATACATCAACTTGGATCTGGTCTAGTATTTATACAGGGTGTTTATAAAGTCGCTGTGCAGTGAAATTTACGCCCGGGCGAGACTACGTCACCAGAGATGCGGTTTTCAATTGGGGCTTGTTGTGTAATGCTGCACACGGGATTGTGGAACACAGCATTGGAACACAGAATATCATGACGTAAATTTGCATCATTCGTGACGTAATTTCTAAAATATTTTTCAAATTCACTGCACAGCGACTTTATAAACACCCTGTATAAGCCTGTCCTTGTATCTCTGTTTTCTATTTTTCATTGCGAGATATGCTCCTTGGACCATCACACCCGATCCCAGCTAATGTGAGGCCCTTATGACTACCTTCATTTCGTTGTTGTCTTCTGGCATAATTTTCTGACCAATAGTTTTGATGTTGGTAACCTCCATCGTTGTGATTTTGTCGTATATAACAATTTTTTTAATCCGTGTTACCATTCGGCGAACTTCTGCAAATTCTGGCTAGGTGGCCTTCTCTTCCGCAGTTGTAACAAATTGGTGGTGAGGTTTGTCGTTCTGCACTATATAATATGGTGTTGTCTTCTTTCATTTTGTGGAGGTACTTGAGGCGTTTGATTTCAGTGTGGATAGTATGATCTTTCTTTTCTGTCATAATAATGTTGGTTTCCGTACCACTGAGGTCTCAAGTGATCAATCTCCATCTGCTGATGCTGCTGTTGGTCATATGGTGGTTGGCAGTATTCATATTCCATTAGTAGAGATCTACCAATCCTCTGATGAAATCTTTTCTTTACGTTTTCTTCATAGACTGCAAGTTGGATCGCTGCGTGGATTGATTGGGGATCTTTTCTCAATAAATGTACTTTCAATGAGTCTGATGTATTGCTGTTACCTTTTCATCATCAGGTCTTATCCCATTTTAGTTCACAATGAAGCCTAAGTACTTAATTTATTTCTGTAAGAAGTGGCATTTACTGAGCTTAAGTTTAACTTTGTGTGATCTCAGTCTGTCAAATACAATTTCTACGTGCTTAAGATGGTCTTCCATGACAGATGGCTAAGTTATAATACAGTTCAAATTCTCATCTGTAATTTTCTCTAAGGACGAATACGAAACACTAGTCTAATCGAGAGGTACAAACCTTGTAATTTATTTCTCTTTGCCATAATGATGTAAAATAATCAATAGAACTGTAGTGGTTTTTGATGTTATTGTATGGTTGTTATGTTACCTAGTGTGCTGGATGAGGTCAGCTGTGAAGGCTCCTGAGATAAAAGTTTATGTGAATTACAGAAGGCCTTTCTGCTACCACTTACGACCTCAAACAGACCTATTCTACTATTATGAATGTTAGCTACGTTAAAAGTCTAGGGTACTGAAATGTAATGTGTAGGTAATAAAATACACAGACACACACATGTAAATTCTAAGTCTATTAATGATAATAATAAACTCTATGATAAACTGAACTAACACTGGGTTTTAGAATTTAAGTTTGATAATTTTTTTAATTTATTAGTCCTGAACCAATTTTTTCTTTTGGTCAGGACATATGAAACAATATGTATTTATCAATCAAATTGCATATATATGTTGAATAATCAAATGAAATTTTTGTACATAGATATATTATTACATTGGTTAATATTAATAATATCTACAGTGTCCTGGGAAAACTAGCACTGGATGTTTAGTTGGGGTGGCGTCATCATGCCCAATCTATGTTTACAAAGTTCTTTGTCCTTGACATATGGACTGATATTAGTGTTTATATATAACAAGATTTATTTTCTTTAATGATGGTGGACACAGTTGATGAATCTACAGCAGGCCAGGTTTGCACTTAACTGGCCTGTGACGATGTAGTACAGAATTCTTGTGGCCCACTCCTCTCAGTAGCTGGAGTAAAATGTTAGGCTGCACAGGCATCCGCTCTTGTACTTCTACAAAAGCATCTGGCACAATCGTAGTGCCAGATCAGAAACTCTGAAACCAAAATTTGTGCCATGTGTCAACACTCTGTTTACTGCACCACTCTTACACACCACAACACAGCACAACAACATTACACAGATTGGATCAGATCTCTCTGACCAACTTAGCACATCTCACCCAGTTGTTATCAAATAGTACCAGTTTCCCAAGACTGCATTGCATCCAAAATATGTTCAATAGTTTCCTCTTCCATTCAATAAGGTGGGTGATATGTTCCCACTGATCTCAAATATAGATCCGCCTTCCATAGTCTTAGATAGGTTTTCATATATTATTTGTTTGTCTCTAGGCCCTGGACTGCGGCTGGGGACCTAGAGTAAACACTCACTTGTCGTAATCATTTTTCATGATATGGCAGTATCAATCACTCAAAATATTAAAATAAACAAGATAAATGCTTTTTTCCTTACCACAATTCAGAATTGAGAACACAGTTACTTAGTACTAGCAAAACTCAGCTGAGCTGCTGGCTAGATTAGGGCGTCCCACTGATTTTTATTTAATATTTCCTGGAAATCACCTCTAGCAGTAACGAACTGTGTCAATGGACAGTCTTCTATAAAATGGCACAAGCGAGCGTCTGTCGTTCAGTAATATAAAAACTTCTGTCCAATCAACGGACTTCCCCTCTAACTTTTTCAAATATTCAAAATATAAATGTCCAATTTCAGTCCAGTCTCAGTCTAGTATGTAGTATTTTCCTGTTGGTCTGTCCGTCTCAACTTTGCTTTTCCCAAAAATACACTTGTTTTTGGACAAAACTACAAGAAAAAAACTACACAAATTTTTGTCTCCCCCTACTTCTAAGATCCTATGCTAAGTTATTTTTAGCTACTATCCTCCGACTTTGCCCCTAGTTCAACGCAGTTTGTTTTTTGCATTCTTAGGCTCAAGGACGCCAAAATGTAACTTTAGTGAAAATACGCACAAAAAACTGTTCGCTAGTCTGTATTGAACAATACGGTCTTTCGTCAATATCTTCCATGTTATCTGTCCGTCTGTGTACTTAAAAGTATATTATTTCTCTGCTCAAGATGGGCTATCAAACTAGCTAGTTTTTATTTTCATAAACTTATTATTAAGAAAAAAACTACTTTTCTCAAGGTTAGTTTTGAAATTTGTTTTTGAACCTTCGTGTACGGCGTTTGCCGCTATATTCAAATTAAAACGACCAATTACGGTAAAACGTCTAAGATACGTCTGTTTCTAATAAGAGCTAAGGTCTTTTTTTGTCCATTTCCTTACATTGTGTCAACTAGTAGCGTAATTTTTTTCCTTTAAACTACAAATTGCGTCTTTTTTTTAGCATTTAGATTCAAACACGTGTTCATACCGTCATAATGATTTTTTTCTTTTATCTCCGTTTCCCTCCCGTCTAAAAGGGTAAACCGTTTAGTCTGCATGTTCCAACTAGTTAGTTTCAATGGCGCTAGAAAGCGCTGGCGTTGGTGAAGAAGCCTCGGCATATCTTGCCTAAATTTTTATCCCTACGTGTTATTTTACCCGTTATCTTTATAATTGGAGGTATTTTAACGTTGCATCACTGTAATTTTCATCACAAGAACAAAGCGATACTCCGCACCAGACTCAATGCTTATCAAAGAGGACCAAGTCAGCAATGTTCTCTTCTTTCTCTCTCTAGTGCAAAAAAAGGTTTTGGGCGGTACATATATATTATCGCGTTGTCATGACTGTTATCGGAAGTCCATATCATTGGCCTTATTACCGGATATCTCTTATTCTTTCATGTTCTATTGGGTAGGCCGCTAGTTAAACTGTTTGGTACTCTGTTTTAGTCTACGTCATTGTTACTACTCATGTTACCATGATTATGTAGTGTCGTCATTTCCTGTAAGTGTCTTTGGTGTCAGCCTTAACCGTGTATTTAGAGGCTATATGTTAATTACGTCATCAGTCTTTGTCATTTCCTGTCCTACTGAGCGTCGTAAAGGATATTTCTCTTTATTCTAATTGCGTCATCATTCCGGTTACATAATATACGCCAGTTAGAGGCTATATGTTAATTACGTCATCAGCCTTTGTCATTTCTTGTCCTACTGAACGTCGTAAATGATATTTCTATTTATTGTTATTGCGTCATCATTCCGGTTACAATTCTAATGACAGAAGAAAGCTCAGAGAGACCAGTAGCTATCTTCTCAGATGCGCTGTCAATGATTACAACGCTGGAAAGTCAAAGTAATGCTGAACTGGATGACTAAGAGTAACACTTCACATCCTATGTCGCGACCCCAAGATGCAGCAATAGTGAATGCAGTCAGCGACTCATAGCTTGACTGCCTGCGTCAGGACCAGCGAACCAGAGCTGGTCAAGACCGTGCTCCACCTCCACGTGGTGGTCCTGGAAACAGTCTGCAGCAGTGCAGGCTGGCTGAGCGAGCATGGATCGAAATGGGAAGGCAAACCCGGTCCTTAAAAAATGCCGTGCAGAAGTCGGATGTGTCGACCGAAAGGTGCAGATATCACAGCTTAGGCGCAAACAGACACAACGCAACCACCGTCCTTTTCAGGACGAACGAAGAAGAAGAAGAAGACATACTATGTCAGCAATACAAAATAGTCGTGATACAGTGGATCCCTTCTCGCTGCAACATCCCTGGAAATGAAGAAGCTGACAGATTGGCAAATGAAGGGGGAAAGCTAGCTCAACTTGACACAAACATAACTTATGAGGAGGCCAAGAGTTTTATCAAGCGTAGGTACAGGACATGTGGGAAGACGAGCATCCAGGCCACACAAAAATTGATTCGTATTACCAGCTCAGCAGAAGTGAACAAATGGTAATCTTCAGACTTTGCACAGGTCATAACAGATTGAGGTGCCATCTATTCAACAAATTAAAGATAGGAACTACTGATGAGTGTGTCTGTGGCACTGATAAAATGACTGCCGAACATCTGCTTCAAAGGTGCCCAACATATGAGGAACAGAGAAAACGCACATGGCCATCACCCGTACCATTCCTGGAGAAAATCTACGGAGATATCAACAGCCTCAGGCTGACCACTGCTTTCTTTGAACTTATTCAAGTTGACGTCTGAGGGTGAACGAGGAAGAAGAAGAAGAACTGAGTAATCGTAGCATGAGAACTGTTAACAATTTAACTGCTATTTTGTAAGCAAGTAACATTGTAGACATTTAGAAAAGTATGGTCTTTGTTGGGAACTGTGACAGTTTCAGTGTTGGTAAAGGTTGTGAAGATGACTGATAGTTACAATCTTTGCTGGTGACGGTTGTGAAGATGACTGATAGTTACAATCTTTGTTGGTGAAGGTTGTGAAGATGACTGATAATTACAATCGTTGTTGGTGACGGTTGTGAAGATGACTGATAGTTACAGTCCTTGTTGGTGAAGGTGACTGTGGCAGTTACAATCTGTATTGTTGAAAGTTGTGAAGGTAACTGTGACTGCTACAGTCTTTGTTGATGAAGGTTGTGAAGGTGACTGTGACACTTACAGTCTCTATTAGGGAAGGTTGTAAATGTGACAAACTTTGTGCACGTTCGTTTTCAATAAAAATAACCTGTCAGAGTACACGTATCCGGATCTGTGTGTTGCAAATGATTCACTGATTCTCAAATCGTTTACTCCGCCGTTTGTCATTGCCTTCCGTCGGGCCTCCTTTTTTGTTCTCTGCCCACTTTTTTACAGCGCCGTCTTTCTATTTTTATATACGTTTCCATTTTTCCTTCATCGCTCCTCTTATTTTGTAATAGGTTTGATCTTATTTTTTATTTATCTGTTTATTCATATATTTATATAATCACCACTTTTTCCCCTTGCGCTTCTTACGGAGCATGGAACCTCCACTGTAGATGGTCCCCCTTACAGGAAGCCAGCACCAATCTGTCACGTGGTCTTGAAGCAGTGGCTTCTATAGTAATTTGTTTGACCTGATGGCGTTGCCAGCCTCATGTCTGTCAGTACTCTTGTTCTTTCTTTGTCTCATCAGAGACCCCATGGGAACTACAGTAGGCATTTTCTGTTTTATTACTAAGTTGTTTCTTTACTTACTTTTCTCTCTCAGTTTCTGTTTTATTACTAAGTTGTTTCTTTACTTACTTTTCTCTCTCAGTTTCTGTTTTACTACTAAGTTGTTTCTTTACTTACTTTTCTCTCTCAGTTTCTGTTTTATTACTAAGTTGTTTCTTTACTTACTTTTCTCTCTCAGTTTCTGTTTTATTACTAAGTTGTTTCTTTACTTACTTTTCTCTCTCAGTTTCTGTTTTACTACTAAGTTGTTTCTTTACTTACTTTTCTCTCTCAGTTTCTGTTTTACTACTAAGTTGTTTCTTTACTTACTTTTCTCTCTCAGTTTCTTTTTTATTACTAAGTTGTTTCTTTACTTACTTTTCTCTCTCAGTTTCTGTTTTATTACTAAGTTGTTTCTTTACTTACTTTTCTCTCTCAGTTTCTGTTTTATTACTCAGTTGTTTCTTTACTTACTTTTCTCTCTGTCATGAAATATTCTAATCCACATATATAAATTATTAGGTAAATATGAAGCCTAACAAATAAAATTAATAAAGAGAAGAGCAATGGTAAAATAACAGTGCTGTCACAAAGAATGTACTCGAAATCCCCCTTGTTTTCTGCTTCGTCTGCAAATTGTAACGCTTTCACGTTGATATAAAAGCTTACTGTATTATTACCCGCCTTCTTCAATGAAACGTGTGCTGCATTTCTAAGAAAAACATTGAGACGTACTGCGTAATGACCTAAATTAATCCTAACATTAATTATATTACGTTACCAAAACGAACGAACAGATGGACAAAAGGATAGCGAGAGGGGAGGGCTGAAAATCAGGAACGCATGCAACACGCGACGCGCGATATACAAATGCTGGCATCACGCGTGTAAGTCTACAAGCACTAACTTTTTCAGACGGACAGTGATAAAATACACTACCCTTTCCCAGAGTTAGGTTTATAAATCATAACAGACTCTTATTAGAAAAGATAACAATAGATGGGTTTACGTTTGAACACATAACAGTACCCAGACAGCACATCTTCCAAACAGGAGGTAGAAGAAATTGCATATTTTGAACGCAGCCACGTAGCTCCTTTAAATTAGTATTTTTGGGTTCCTTAGGGCTTGCTGACAAATAATATGTAAAACATTACGCAAATAGTCCAGGAATTAATAAATTATACCCAAAATAAAATATTGGGGGTGCCTGACAGCATAAAATCATTTCTGCTCATAAGATTTTTTTTTAACGTGTTTGAAAAAAATTTACGTTACAGAAATAGCCTACCATGTAAACTCCAAATTGATTGGAGCGCAACAAATGAAAGCCTAACCACGATTGGTCGGGCTATAAATACTATCTTGGTTGTTAGGGGAAACGGGGAAAGGTAACATTTTTTCAAACACTTGTCGAAACGTGGCTCATTGGCCAGTCTCGCTGATATACACACTTGGGAGCGTTAGTTCGAGACCACTTGTTTAAAATAGCTTGATAAAGCATCAGTGCGTTGAAGCCAGCATATATTTGGCTAAATTAAAAGCCTGGAAGATAAGCAGAAGGAAATTTGTGCCAGTTGTGCCAGAATTCATTGCTAATCAACGTATCTGTGTTATTCGTATGAATTGTGGTAAGCTTGAACCATTTAATATCTTTTAATGAAAATTGAATGTGAATTGTTGATTTATGCCTGTATATATATGGGTAGTTCAGGGGCAAACGTGAGGTAAAGCCTAAAATGCTCCAGCCTGAACAGAGGGTGTCGGAGAGAAGTAAAACGGCATGGAATGGCCAAATAGTACACTGACACCTGGATGATTGACTAGAAAGAAATAATGCTGGAAGTGCAGAGGCGTAGTGACCATTAAGGATGGTAATGCTGGTATAAAGTATTTCAGATGAAGCTGACTGTTGGCCTAACGCTCTGAACGCAATGTTTGAGCTGTATTGTGATCAGTGTAAAAGAGAATATAAATTAGTTATGAAGTAGAAGGTACATCCTTCTTGATTTCAGGGACAGTGGTCTTGATGGTACTGAGCAGCATCTGGTCAGAGATTTGCTGAATCCAGTGTCGGACAGCATACTCCTTGGTCCTTTTAGCTATCAGTGAGGTGTCTCCAGAGCCCAGAAGAGAATTCGAGCAGAGGAGTCCTCTCCTGCCGCCATCACTCAAGATAAGCAGAGTTGGCCAGCTGAGCTCAACATTATGTCCCCTCATCTTGAAATAACTTTATAAAAATACCATTCAGAGGGGAATTTACTTGTCTTAAAATCAGGAACTGTGAACATCTCCAATAATAGTCCCTAAAGACAAACTATTGAAGTCATGATGACCAATACCAACAGAGCTTGAACAAAACAAAACCAGTATTACCTCATTTTACTACTACACCACTGACACACATAGAACATTTGTACTAATATATGTCACTACAATATTCATATTAAATACATTCTGTACATAACTTGTAATTTAAATTGATTGTGATTCCTGGTTCCCTTGTAGTTGAATCAGGACACATATTCATTCATGCCAGTAATGAATACATATTGTTATTTGAAAGTTCATCAGTGACTCTTTTAAGATATCTTTGTAGAGTGTTATATGTATGTGAGTGTCACAGTGTTGTCAAGAGTAGTGGATTAAATTAAATTGTTTATCTGTCTGTTGTTGTGACTTACACTTCACCATACTCATACCCTAGACACATAACGTAGCATCACACTATTCCAGAATAATTCTGACTGAGATATATAGATATGTGGTAGCAAGTAAGGTTATATATATAATATACTACTCTTATTAGATATATATATACCTTCACAGCTGATCTCAGTCAGTACACTAAGTCCCTTATAAATATTTATAACATCCCACTTCACCACATATATTGGGGGCTCGCTCTTGGGATTTTGAATCTTTCACTATTAAAAATATTGGGGGGTAATTCACTTCAGGGAATATAAGAATTAAAAGGTATCCTTGGGTGGAATTAAATAAGGTTGAGCTCACGGTGCCTGTGTTGTCCATTAGAGATTGAATTGTTGGTTAGACATTATATAAAGTTACCTGATAGACAATGGCGGACCTGGCCAAATTTCGATCTGCTGCGGTTCAGACTGCAAAAGAGTTAGGATTAGATGGGCAAGTTATGGTTGCCTATGTCACAACGGAATGTGACAAATTTATTGAACGCGAAGAAAGAAGATTAGAAAAAGAAGCCGAAAGAAGGTTAGAGGCTGAAAGGGAAATTAAGAAGTTACAATTTGAAGCTGAGGCTGAGACTAAGAGGTTGCAGATTGAGGCTGACAAAGAGGCTAAAGCATTGGAAGCCGAGGAAAGAAGACAAGCTGCAGAAAGGGAAGAGAGGAAATTAGCTGCAGAAAGGGAAGAGAAGAAATTAGCTGCAGAAAGGGAAGAGAGGAAATTAGCTGCAGAAAGGGAAGCAGAAGATAAAAGATTACAAAGGGAACATGAGTTACGACTAAGGGAGTTTGAGTTTCAAGGCCATGCTCCTGAAAATGATGCCAGTCCCTTTGCCTCTGATGCTACGGTTACTCAAGGAGCCTCAATCTCAGCTATGAACTTTCATTTAGATCATTTTGTTGAGAAAGACGATGATATTGAGAGCTATATAAATAGGTATGAACTATTAGCTACCACGTATGGGTTAGAGAGAGAAAGGTGGAGCTTAAAGTTATCTCAGGGACTTCGTGGGGCAGCTTATGAAGTTTTTGCAAAAATGAGCAGAGGTGATCAGGAAAATTATGACATGCTAAAGCAGGCTCTTTTGTTAAGGTATGAAAAGAATGCAGAGTTTTACAGGAAAAAATTTAGGAATGCTAAACTACTGTCAGGTGAAACCTATCACCAGTTCTCTGCACGAATCGAGACATACTTGGAGAAATGGACTTCTCTGGGGAAAACCCAAGATCTTAAGGAAATGGTCCTTATAGAGCAACTAAGAGAGTCCATGGCTCCAGACCTGAGAAAGTTTCTCATGGAACAAGGTGCAGAGAGGCTGGGTGAGTTGCTAAATGTTGCTGAAAGGTATCAAGCAGCTCAAGCAGAGGTAACAGGTAATAAAAAGAAACAGGTGGATAACTTCAGGGCACCACAGAACTTTAATAAATTTGATCCTAAGGATCAAAATAAAGGTAAGCACCAATTTGATAGGCCACGGTATGACAATAAAAATAAATTCCCACAATTCGATGAAAGGAAATATGATGAAAGAAAATCTTTCAACCAAGGAAAAAGGTGGTGTAAAAATTGTCAGATGGACAATCATGACACTGACCGTTGCAGAAGGAAACCTGTGTATATGGCAACCCTTCAGGTCAGGTCGACCTCAAGACAGGAGGAGGATATTATGTTAGATACCACTCCAGAAGAGATGAGGAAGGCACAGGCTGGAGATAAAACACTCAAGCCTTGTTTCAGAAAATTGTCAACTTGTCATACAACTCCAGGCAAGGGAGATTTTTACATGAAAAACAAGTTGATGTATAGGAAGGCCGGAACTAGATCCCATGGTCACGGACAGCTGGTTCTTCCAAAAAGATACAGGACAGACTTAATAAGGAGCATACATGTGAAACCAGATGGGGACCATGAGAAGATAGGTACCATCATTCAAAAGGTGGCTCACAATTATTATTGGCCCAAAGCAAGATGGGACATTGAGAATTTTGTAGAAAGGTGTAGCATAGCACATGAGGGAACACCCACAAGTGGGAACATGGATCAGGACCTGGACACGCCACGGGGCAAAATTAGGCCTGATAATAGAAAGAAATATAGATTTGATAAAGTGGACCAAATGGAATGGGAAGCCCCTTTTCACGGACAAGCTTCACTTAACTGTTTTACAATGGCCACTATGCGGAGAGTGCAAAAGGATGTCTTACCCCAGGATAAGCCGACAATCCCTCAATCGGACTTAAACAAACTGGAGGAAGAGGATGTAGGGAGGAAATCTCTCATCAAGAATTTTAAGAGGGGAGAAAGCCCCAAAAGAAAAATTGGTAGCGGTCGTTTTGTGCATGAAAATTCTGGGAAGAAAAATCATCACTATAAAGCTTCGAGTGGAAGAGACCATACCGGTGCATGGACAAATAGGTCCACACAATTAAAGGTCCATATGTAGCTTTGTTAAGAACGTGGACTGATGAAAAGGCAGAGGAAAACATTACATCTTCATACCAATATGTGAATGAGCTGACCACTCGGTTGAAAACTGGCTGGAAACTTGCCAATGAAAAATTGAAACAAGCCAGGAAGAAACATGCTGCCTATTATAACAGGAAAGCGAAAGACAGAAATTTGGCTGTGGGAGAGAAGGTACTGCTTCTTTTGCCCGGGAGTCAGAATAAGTTACAAATTGGATGGCAGGGTCCATATACAGTTCTAGAGAAGGTGTCTAGAACAAATTATAAGATAGATAAGAAGGGGAAAGAAAAAATCTATCATGTGAATCTCCTGAAGAAATATTTGGAAAGAGAACATCAGGAAGAGACACACTTGTTGACCTTGTCCATCGCCATGGAGATGAAAAAGGAACCACTTTCATCATTTGAATATCCATTACACCCCTGTGAGACAGCAGCACAGGTGAAAATCAGTACACATTTAACGAAAACTCAGAAAGAGAGAGTGCAACAGGTTCTAAATAATCATGCAGAGGTGTTAACAGACCGACCAGGGCATACAAACCTATTGGAATATGATATGAAACTCATAGACTCCACACCTGTCTGTATGAAACCATATTCGATTCCGTTTGCTAAGGAAAAAGCTTTGAAGGAAGAGATAGACTATCTATTGAAGGAAGGAATTATTTCGCACAGTGAGTCTTCGTATAGTTCCGGTGTTGTACTCTTAAGGAAGCCCTCTGGAGAACATAGACTCTGTATAGATTACAGGAGACTGAATGCTATTACAGAAGGACAGGTGGATCCATTGCCGGATACAAATCAGCTGTTTGCCAGGCTAAATAAAGCTAAATATTTCTCAAAAGTGGATCTGAGTAAAGGATACTATCAGATTCCAGTAAAGCCTGAGGTTAGACCATACCTAGCTTTTAGTACCTCAGAAGGACACTATGAGTTTAATAGATTGCCATTTGGATTGAAGAATGCGCCTAGTGTCTTCTCTAGAATGATGAGAAAATTATTGGATCCTCTGAATAATCCCTGTATAACAAATTTTATGGATGATATCCTTATAGCAACAGAAACATTTGAGGAACACATTGACTCTCTGAACATGCTGTTTGATCGACTTAGGGAGGCAAATTTAACAGCCCGACCAACCAAATGTTGCGTTGGATGTAAAGAATTGGAATTTTTGGGACACACAGTTTATCAGGGAAACATGACCCCTGACCCAAAGAATTTAGAAAAACTACAGAAAGCCCCGAGACCACAAACCAAGAAGGACGTGAGATCCTTTGTCTCATTATGTGGTTTCTACCAGAAGTATATCAAAAACTTTAATTCCATATGTGCACCTTTAACGGAATTGACACGTAAAGGACTTCCAGATCGCATTACATGGACACCACAATGTGAAATGACTTACCAAGAATTGAAGGAAAAGCTCACAAGTAAACCCATTTTGAAATTACCTGACTTAAGTCAAGAATTCATAGTAAGGACGGATGCAAGTAATATTGGGTTAGGTGCAACTTTACTACAGAAATCAGATGCATTGGATGGGGAATTAAGCCCAGTGGCATATGCTAGCAGAAAGTTGAATAAAGCTGAAATCAACTACTCAACTAGCGAAAAAGAATGTCTTGCAGTAATATGGGCAATAAAGAAATTCAATATTTATCTATATGGGAAGGCATTTAAGTTGCAAACTGACCACAAACCTTTATCGTTTTTAGCACAGGCTAAGCATGAGAACTCTAGGTTACTCCGATGGTCTTTGCTTCTGGCTCCATATAATTTTAGCATTGAATATATATCTGGAAAAACCAATCTGGGAGCGGATTTTTTAAGCCGCCATCCGTGTGATGAGAATCACCGTAAACCCCAGAAATAATAATAAATTTCTCTATGTGTATATAGAATAAAGGACTGACATATAATGTCTGTTTTAAGAGGGGAGGTGTCATGAAATATTCTAATCCACATATATAAATTATTAGGTAAATATGAAGCCTAACAAATAAAATTAATAAAGAGAAGAGCAATGGTAAAATAACAGTGCTGTCACAAAGAATGTACTCGAAATCCCCCTTGTTTTCTGCTTCGTCTGCAAATTGTAACGCTTTCACGTTGATATAAAAGCTTACTGTATTATTACCCGCCTTCTTCAATGAAACGTGTGCTGCATTTCTAAGAAAAACATTGAGACGTACTGCGTAATGACCTAAATTAATCCTAACATTAATTATATTACGTTACCAAAACGAACGAACAGATGGACAAAAGGATAGCGAGAGGGGAGGGCTGAAAATCAGGAACGCATGCAACACGCGACGCGCGATATACAAATGCTGGCATCACGCGTGTAAGTCTACAAGCACTAACTTTTTCAGACGGACAGTGATAAAATACACTACCCTTTCCCAGAGTTAGGTTTATAAATCATAACAGACTCTTATTAGAAAAGATAACAATAGATGGGTTTACGTTTGAACACATAACAGTACCCAGACAGCACATCTTCCAAACAGGAGGTAGAAGAAATTGCATATTTTGAACGCAGCCACGTAGCTCCTTTAAATTAGTATTTTTGGGTTCCTTAGGGCTTGCTGACAAATAATATGTAAAACGTTACGCAAATAGTCCAGGAATTAATAAATTATACCCAAAATAAAATATTGGGGGTGCCTGACAGCATAAAATCATTTCTGCTCATAAGATTTTTTTTTAACGTGTTTGAAAAAAAATTTACGTTACAGAAATAGCCTACCATGTAAACTCCAAATTGATTGGAGCGCAACAAATGAAAGCCTAACCACGATTGGTCGGGCTATAAATACTATCTTGGTTGTTAGGGGAAACGGGGAAAGGTAACATTTTTTCAAACACTTGTCGAAACGTGGCTCATTGGCCAGTCTCGCTGATATACACACTTGGGAGCGTTAGTTCGAGACCACTTGTTTAAAATAGCTTGATAAAGCATCAGTGCGTTGAAGCCAGCATATATTTGGCTAAATTAAAAGCCTGGAAGATAAGCAGAAGGAAATTTGTGCCAGTTTGTGCCAGAATTCATTGCTAATCAACGTATCTGTGTTATTCGTATGAATTGTGGTAAGCTTGAACCATTTAATATCTTTTAATGAAAATTGAATGTGAATTGTTGATTTATGCCTGTATATATATGGGTAGTTCAGGGGCAAACGTGAGGTAAAGCCTAAAATGCTCCAGCCTGAACAGAGGGTGTCGGAGAGAAGTAAAACGGCATGGAATGGCCAAATAGTACACTGACACCTGGATGATTGACTAGAAAGAAATAATGCTGGAAGTGCAGAGGCGTAGTGACCATTAAGGATGGTAATGCTGGTATAAAGTATTTCAGATGAAGCTGACTGTTGGCCTAACGCTCTGAACGCAATGTTTGAGCTGTATTGTGATCAGTGTAAAAGAGAATATAAATTAGTTATGAAGTAGAAGGTACATCCTTCTTGATTTCAGGGACAGTGGTCTTGATGGTACTGAGCAGCATCTGGTCAGAGATTTGCTGAATCCAGTGTCGGACAGCATACTCCTTGGTCCTTTTAGCTATCAGTGAGGTGTCTCCAGAGCCCAGAAGAGAATTCGAGCAGAGGAGTCCTCTCCTGCCGCCATCACTCAAGATAAGCAGAGTTGGCCAGCTGAGCTCAACATTATGTCCCCTCATCTTGAAATAACTTTATAAAAATACCATTCAGAGGGGAATTTACTTGTCTTAAAATCAGGAACTGTGAACATCTCCAATAATAGTCCCTAAAGACAAACTATTGAAGTCATGATGACCAATACCAACAGAGCTTGAACAAAACAAAACCAGTATTACCTCAATTTACTACTACACCACTGACACACATAGAACATTTGTACTAATATATGTCACTACAATATTCATATTAAATACATTCTGTACATAACTTGTAATTTAAATTGATTGTGATTCCTGGTTCCCTTGTAGTTGAATCAGGACACATATTCATTCATGCCAGTAATGAATACATATTGTTATTTGAAAGTTCATCAGTGACTCTTTTAAGATATCTTTGTAGAGTGTTATATGTATGTGAGTGTCACAGTGTTGTCAAGAGTAGTGGATTAAATTAAATTGTTTATCTGTCTGTTGTTGTGACTTACACTTCACCATACTCATACCCTAGACACATAACGTAGCATCACACTATTCCAGAATAATTCTGACTGAGATATATAGATATGTGGTAGCAAGTAAGGTTATATATATAATATACTACTCTTATTAGATATATATATACCTTCACAGCTGATCTCAGTCAGTACACTAAGTCCCTTATAAATATTTATAACATCCCACTTCACCACACTCTCTCAGTTTCTGTTTTACTACTAAGTTGTTTCTTTACTTACTTTTCTCTCTCAGTTTCTCTAATTATGGAAGGCATGAAATAGTCTCTTAATTGACCACCACCCCCCACCCCATGGTGTCACGGGTTCCTTCACACACTCGACAACATTACTTGAAGTTGTTGCTCACTTTTTGCGCGGAAGTCACAGAGTAGATAATGTACCATATTAATTATTGTCAATGTGGGTGAGTCCAGACCATTACTTTCTTTATTGTCGCATCAGTATTATTCGGCATGGAAAATAAACTAACACTGGAACCGTGATATTCACTGTCGTTACTTGTGTTTTTTTGTTGCTGTTGGTTTTTTAATTTTAATAAAAGATAATAATACAGTTCATTGGGGACCCCCTCCCCCCTCCCCCTCCCCCTCCCAGCTCCTTGTCGCGGACACCCATGAGTTGTCGGACCTTAAAAACACTGCGTTACAGATTTAAAAATTAAAATAAGAACTGGATTTACCGGCATTGAATACATTACTGATTTCAACACACAACAATATAAAAACAAACAAAACACATTTTTAAAGTAACGATTTCTAGAGCAGCGTAAAGTGTTCTACAAATTATGCATGTTATTTTCGCTCTTGTGTCTCTTTTGTCACTGAATATTGACATCCTGGTACGTACTGACTATGAATCTTGTACTGTGATTTCCCTGTTCGCTCGTACAGAGAAGTGCTTGTGATCTTGTCAGAGGTCCCTCACCCGCTGATCACATTTTAAGAAATCTCGCACCCCTTTATTACCTAGTCACAAAATATGTCATAAATGCGTATAACAAGGACAACAATTGTTATATATAGATCAGCGATGGTCTGATGGGAAAGTGGAAGTCTGGTGAGGGTCTCGTGATGTTTCATGTTGATGGTGGCAGATGACTGGTGAAATGGCTGCTATCCTGGACACCCCAGGATTTCCCACACTTCTCCCCCTAGTTAACACCATGGCAGTTATGAGAGATTATTTTTTTGGAAAGGGGAGGGGACACGCATATACATTCACACAATTTTACATTTTGATTTACTCGCGGGGCTGGATATAGACATCATGAGGCCCTAAGCTGTATGAAGCTGTGGAGGCTCTATTTGACTATAATTGTTAACAGATTAATAATTTTCACTGAAAAAAATAAAAGTAAGCAGTTAGGCAGTTTCTTCGAAATAAATCATACTATTTAAAAATTCATTTAGACATATCATGCCGGCCGGCGTGATGCCGACCACATCACCCCTCGTGTGCCGACGGTCAAGATAATATGGGCCTAACACCATATTCCCAATATGCCTCAATGGGCGTGTAACGGGTTCCTTTTTCTTTACTTTTTTATGTATGATCTTCTGCGGTACTGTCATTATACGTGGGCATTTACATCATGGACTTACTCCTATAACTATTTCTATAACTTTTTGTGTCTATAATCCACCCTCCTCCCCCACCTAGCTACACCACTGTTAGATAGGCCCCTTCAGACTGTGAGGCCCTAAGCTGTAGCTTGTTTAGCTTATGCCTAGATCTGGACTTGTTTACTTTATTTGGACTGCGTGAAGTGGGAAGATGATAACATATTGGAAATCAAAATTATTATCTTGAATTAACTACAATATAAATCCTAATTATAACCCATCAAGGGTTGAACGAGATTTTATTTCTTAAACAACGCCAAAAAGAAGATGTAAAAGTATGTCTGTTTACATGAAATGAAAATAAAGATAACATTTTATTTATATATTTCAGTACATATAGTAAGCTTGCGAAGACTGGGAGAGTGGTCGCTAGAAACACACGAATTATGGGTACTTTTGTGAGTCATTTCCAGCGGGGTTATTTTTCTCTTGCAGCTGTAGACAAAGTGAGAATAATTATTTTAAATATAACCCACATAAGAGCCGATGTAGCGCAGTGGTTAGTGCCCTGGCTTCCCAGCTGTGCGGTCCTGGTTCGATCCCAGTTGAGGTGGGATTTTTTTAGACCGGGGTTGACCCAGCCTCATGAATTGGGTACCAGAGCAACTATGGGAAGGTGCTGACCACATCACCCTAAGTGTGCCAAGGGTCAAGAAAATATGGGCCTAACATCATATTCTCAATATGCCTCAATAGGCATGTAATGGGCCTTATAACCCACATCAAAAATTCGAAACTGTTGACATTAACTAATAAGTCTTAATCCGTCATATCTCATACGTCATCCACACAACCTGAACTAACAAAATATAATCCACCACAGCGCATAAGTTTTTCAATAAGTGAACTAACAATGTAGAATTTATCATAGTTCACATGATATAAACTAACAAAATAAAATCCTTCATAGCGCATACGTTTTTCAATAAATGAACTAATAATATAAAATCTGTCATAGTTCACATAATATGAACTAACAACATGCAAGCTATCATACCGCATTGTCGTAGATTTTTGATAGGAGAATTAAGACTTGGGTTGGTCCCTTCTGAATAGATTAGAATAAGTGATAGTCATAGTGAGAAGTAGTAATAGCAATAGATTTTCACGAGTGAGATGGTAGAAATGTGGTAGAGGCTGTCTCTGAAATCAAGAAAATCTCTCTTTCACCTATCTTCTACGACAGATTTAAAGTGAGTCAGACAGTCTACACACATATATGAAATATATATATATATATCCACTCACATACATCCACACATACGACGACAGTTAGACGTACAGACGTGGGAAAACTATGACAATGATTAAATGAATAGTTTGGGAAAACTACCTGACCGACACGCTGGTCTAAATTTTATGAGTAGTTTATTTATCAAGACTAAACTTTTCTCACAACATATCAAATCACATCAAGCATATACAAAAAAATCATAAACAAAAATCAAGAAATGCTACAAGAATGATAGACCCGTTGGTATGATCCTTCCCTCGCTGGATAGCCCACAGTCCCGTTAGAAGAAAGTGATAGCCCAAAGAGTCACAGATACATATGATTTAGTCTAAAATTCTTCCCCTTTAAGGAATGAACAGACTGGACTCTCTGATCTAGTATAAGGGAATATATTTAGATATATAGTTAGCAATACCTTGCATAAAGAAATGTTACAATTGTGAGAGAATCAACAAAGAACATCTCTCAGTCTACTTTCACTCGGTTCTTTCATCAGGGCCCTGTCGTGCATTTCTCACTTTCTTACCCTATAACTTGCCGTTGTTCACCGTCTGGCGCATGCTATGACACAATCTGTTTTTATCGTTTGGTGAAGCGAATACCCAGCTCTGCAGATCTTGGTTTCATCCAATTTGTCTGGGGAGCGTTCTCTTCAGGCGATAAGTTTATTCAGATTTTAAGTTAGTGTCACTTTATCAGTTCAGGTAAGAATTAGTGTAAGCGGGTTCACTGTGTCAGAATCACGAGGTTTCCACTACTTAGGAAAAAAAAAATCAGGTTTGTAACTTTCGATCAAAGGTAGCCTTCTTGGTCACACCACAAGTTGACAAAAATTGCGGGAAAAAAAGTTACTGTTTGTAATAGTTTACTTGCCACCAGGCTGCACTGTTCTTAAGTTTTTTCTCAGGAAGAATCAAAATCAGGCGCAAGAGGCCCGTTATCTCATTTAACCGTTAAAGTACTCGTAAAGATTTTGCACCAAGCCACTCTAAGGTAAATGTTTTAGTTCTTCACAGATATCACTCATACGTACTTAGCGCTGGCAAAGTTTGGGTACCACAGTTTCACTATATATAAATGGAAAGAACACATATCAAATAATTATACATACTATAACTGATAATTTAAACTGCAAGCACAGCTTGTCTTATCATTTAAATCTTCCCGTGCAATAAGTTATATTTAAAAATCATCAATCCTCATGAATTAGGAATACATACGTGTTCCGTCACCACTCATGAAGCATCTAGCATTAATAAAGTTAGTTTAGAAAGTTTATTCTCGTCTGATTATTAGCAGTTAAATTAAATTCCTTTATTTGGCTACAATGAGTTTAAAGCTAGAAATATAACATATTCTGCATTCCACTGAGACCACGTCCCTAGAAAATAATACAGACTTAAGTATTTATTAACTCTCTGCACAAATCTAACTAGCAAAATGAAATAAGCGAGTTAACACCTTAAACACTTCACAAAATCCTAGATATTATATATGATATTTCACCTCCAAACAGAATTACAGTTTCACAACGACTAGGATAATTCACTAGATAGGTATTTAGAAGCTCGGCAAAATTTGACGAGAAACTAATGACTTCGCTATACAAGCTTCATTCACTAGCACGAGTGATTCTGTCTACTGCAAGTTGGAGAATGAAAAGAAAGTTTCAAACTCTGGTTAATATCTATTTCCAGACAAAGAGGTAAACGTTTAATTTCGCAAAACGAAGTACTCTCCCCTTTTTCCGTCTTTAACGCTTACGTTTAACACCTAAACGCATGCCGTAACTGCCACCTTGCGTCTCTGACACCTCCGTCTAAGAAACGGCCGAAGCGCTACGTGTCAGATGCAAATGTAGACAACTTGTCTGCACTGCAGGGGCAGTTTTTGCACCTACCCCGAGAAACTTATCCTGAGAATCATAACTGACACTTTGCTTTCTCGCACCTTACGCCAACTCTGGCCGTGGAGCGTGAGTGTCATATCACCTGACACTGAGAATCTACCTTGGAAACTACATGTAAGATGCAAACTACCAGACAAATGTCTCCTCATCATGTCTGACGGAGTGAATTTTCACACCTCAGGCCCAGAAACTTAGCCGAAACTATAGACAGCTGTCTGCTCCCCTGTCTGACGGAATGCATTCTAACACTCTGCGTCTCGGGTAGGGCTGACACGTTACGTCATAACTGCGTTCTCAGTTTAATCAGCAATGAAATGCGTTTCTAAATGAGAAACGAAACTGGCGAAAGTGAGAATGGGAAAAATATTATTTCTCGCAAACGAATGGATGCGAAAAATACAGGAAAAGGTAAACAGTGATAATAAAAATAGAGGATACGGGTGAAAGAAAAAGAAGAGGATATAAGCAATTTACGATCAATAAACTCTCTGTGACAGAACGTCCCCCCTTAATATATGGAATCACTCCATGTCTACGTTATGGGAATAAATTTCCTATATCCGTAGCTTCCGAGCGTCTGTCCTCTTCCATCTCATCTCCCCCCTCCATCTCTCTCCAATTCCTACTCAAGTCTACTCACAAAGTTTCCTTTCTCCTGAATGTCTCCCATGCGCGCTTGAAAGAGCGTCGCCGCTTCTGACATTTTTCAAAGATTTCGTGTGTGCGCAGTAGAATTTCCCTGCCACTATCGTCATCTTCGTCAGTTTTAGCGATCGTCAGGAGATGGTCGGAGGTTGGCACTGGTTTTTCCAAGTATCTCTTTAACAGATTTAAATGGAAAACCTTTTCCTTTCCATGAATAGAGATCTGGTAGTTAGCCTTAGAAATCTTTTTCAGGACGGTAAATGGCCCTTGCCATCCGATCTTCAGTTGGTTGTTTCCGGTAGGGAGTAACACCAAAACTTTCTCTCCTGCTTCCAGTTCTCTGTCTTTCGCGACTTTCCTGTATCGGTTAGCGTACTTTGTGCGTGCTCGCTTAAAGTTGGTCGTTGCTAGGTCCCATCCTAGTTTCAACCTATCCTTTAAATCCGACACATAATTACTTTATGAGACAACTGTCTCATCAGCCTTCTGGTCTGTCAGCGACCAAAGTAAGGCTTCCAGCGGCCCCTTGATAGGTCTGCCGAATAAAAGCGTAGCTGGCGGAAATCCTGTGGACGTATGAGGAGATTCTCTGTAGCCAAATAAAGCTGCAGGAATACAAAGATCCTAATCGTCAGGTTTCACTTGTGCCAGTTTACTTAGCATCATGTTGAGGTTTCCGTTAACACGTTCCACGAGCCCATTTCCGGCCGGAGTATAAGGCTTTGTGTAGATGTGTTGGGTCCTCAAAATCTTCACGATCTCATCCATTAACAGGTTTCGGTATGGAGATCCGTTATCCGTCAACACTTGTTGAGGGAATCCCAACCGAGTGAAAATCTGCACGAGGGCTTCTGCGACATGCTTGGCAACTGCGCATGTTAGCGGGATAGCTTCTGCCCATAAAGTGCATGTATCGACTAAGGTCAGGATAAACTTGTTCCTTCTTTTAGTCCTTTCTAAGGGTCCTAAAATGTCGATCACAACCCGTTCGAATGGTGTTCCCACTATTGGCATTTCACCCAAAGAGACTGGGGGTGCCCGTTGCTTGGGTGGCACACGTTGGCACTGGGCACAGGATTTGACATACCTGATAATCTCAGTATTTACTCCTGGCCACCAATAATGAGTGGTTATCCGTTGGTTTGTGGCGTTCTGTCCCATATGTCCGCTGAAGGGAAGAGAGTACCCCATTTCTAGGATTTGGCTTCTGTACTGTTTCGGTACTAGGAGCTTGTTGTAACCTTGGTCAGGCTTGCCCGTTCTGCGATAAAGTACACCATCCTTAGAAAAATGTCCCCGTGCTGTCTGGGTTCCTTAGCCCTGGGCAGTTTCCTAAAGCAGGGTGCCAAAGTAGGGTCCTTTTGTTGCGCTTCTTTAAGTTCCATGGGTAACAAATTAGGCGCAGGCTCCCGTTCCTTCTTGGTTTGCCCTCTTGTAGTTACTGCTGCCACAATTGGCTCTTCCGGTTTCCCAATACACACGTATCTCCCGCCAAGTATGACAGGGTAGATGGGGTCATCCATAACAGCCGCTTTGATTACGCCTCTGACAAAATCAGAGTGGATCTCCACCAATGCGATGGGAAGCGCTGTAGGTGCATCACTCTTACGAACTCCACAAAGTTGGACGGTCTCTCCTGTCTCTTGACCGGGTTTAACCAGGTTTCTGGCAACAATGCAATCATACCAAAGCCCCGTGTCAAATAAACAAGAAGTTTGAGAACCGTTCATAATAACAGTACCTCGCGTTGAGGGTGTATCCCCAACAGGTTGGGAATCACTGTCAATAATTCCGCCTTGCGAGACTGTTAGCAAGCATACGATGCGTTTAGGCTCGGTGTGCTCACTCTGATCGTTAGTCCCGTGCTCAGGGTTCTCCCTTTGCCACCTTGACCTTTCTGGCCACGCTGCCATGAAGGGCGGTCGGGTTGATCAAACTGTTTACTATGGTTGGGGTACTTGTTTTTCTAGAACTTGGATTTTTCAGGAGGGGGGTTTTGAGGTCCAGTTTCTCTATGGTTATTCTGATTAGAAGCATGAGAAGCATGAGAAGATTGGTCTAGATTATTTTTTCCGAAAATGCTCTTCTGTCGGTTTACGTTTTGTGGCCGGTAGTTCAGCCAGCGCATTGTGATATCGCTCAGACTTTTCTAAGATGTCTTCAAGCTTTTCTGCCCCCTGCTCAGCTAGAAATCTTCGGGTATCAGCAGACAACGTGTTCTTTATTTGTTCTGTTAAAACAAATTCCTCCAGACCTTCATAGGTAGAGGGGAGCTGTGAAAGCTCAAGGCATTTTGTCAGATATCCCTTTAGACGAGATGAGAACTGCTGAAAAGTTTCAGAGCCCTCCTTTCTGCTGTTGCGAAACAGTTGCAGAAACTTTCGCGCATTCATTTCAAAGCGCTCAAGCAAAGCTTTCTTTAACAAGTCATAGTTGTCTTGTTGGCCACTTTCCAGTTTAGAATAAACATCATAAGCAGAACCTTTAAGGGCCTGGGAAAGTTTCATACACCAACGCGACCTCTCTAAACCGTACAGAGTTGCAATTTTCTCAAATTTTTCTAACCATGTGTCAATCTTCTCATTAGGGCAAGGGAAAGACTCAAGAGTGAAAGACATAGCGTTGAGTTGAAGAGATTGAGTGTTAGAAGGATCAGTGAAGGAAGACTGAGGAGAAGACTCTCCATTGCTGGAGGTAGAGGCAGCACCACGACTTTGGAACTCTAGAGTTTTAAGAGCTAACTCATGCTGTCTATGTTTCTCTTTCCTCATGCTGTCTCTCCTTCTCTCTTTCCTCTCTCTCCTTCTCTCTTTCCTCCTTTTGTCTCTCCTTCTCTCTTTCGTTCACCCTGCGAATTTTCATTTCCTCGTCCATCTTCCTCTGCTCTCTAGCTTCAGCTGCTTTCCTCTCCGCATCATATCTCTCAAGTTCGTCTCCGACAAACGCTTTCGCTTCCTCTCCTTCCAGTCCCTCCTCTCTTGCTTCGTCTCTGAGGAGTTGTCTAAGCTTTGCCCTTTCTGCCATAATAAGTCAGTGGCTGAGTGTAGAAAGTCGTTGTTTTTTTGTCACTACTGTAAAGTCCACTGTAGTGTACTGAGTTGATGATACCAGGCATGCTCCAATCTACCCAGCTGTAAATGTGTAACTCACTCTAGTCCTGAGTTAGGGAAGGGAAAGACAGCAAGGCAGTGTCTGCTATGGGATTACCGACAAGGAATCGTTCCCCACCTGGTACTGGTAGTCATCATTGTAAAGGGTAGAGTATTCTTCCTGCTCGTTACACATGAGACAGGCAAGTACAACAAAGGTCAACTCAACCGACGCAGGATTGTGTATGTATGGAGTGAGAGTGGAAAACACGCGAATGGTGTACTGTTCGATGTAGTTGACACTTGATACTATTTCGCTCACACTCTTAGGCAAGTCAAAGATGTTAAGAACCGCTGTTGACGTTTTTATGCTTTTAGTAATGACACACACACTTGGACAGCACATAATACAGTCATGAGTATGCTGACATAGCAAATCATTAGGTAGCAGAATAGTAGTACAGTTCATGCAGCATTCAATATAATAAAGTCATTCAGTTTCTGGCGTACTATTGCCGTATCCCCAAACTGACTGAACGCATCAGTGGGTATGTGTGTATAACCATACAAAGGGTTCACTGGAGGAACCTTTCCCTTGTCTAAGTTCTCCAGCTGTATATGTCAAATATTTAAATAACAAAGTTAAACCACAGTAGAGGTTTTCATCTTAATGAGATCTCCGTGCCACTGTCTGAATAGTAAGATTCATGATCCGTTCTTTGGACAGTGATCCATAATGATGACAGGAATACAAAATGGCCTCCTTCCCTGAGTTTTCGCTCACTCGCCCAGCAGAAGGATAATTATTAGCCACAGTTAATTCATAACTTGAATATATAGGATTTCCTATAGTTTCCATACAGTCCCATAGTCCGAAGGTTGCTTCATAAAGACATAAGCGCTGATGGAACCTGTCATCTTCATCAATCTATATTAAAGCGACCAACGATGCTCGAAAATACGATGTTTCATCTAGGTCTAACCATAAGGAGATCATCAAAGGAAAAACTGGTCTGGCTTTACCTGGAGTCCGAATTCAAACATAATGAAATACATGAGAAGAGTCTCTGACACCACACACTTGCAGAGACATTCCTTCCTTATGGAAAAATCATCCATAACTCACTTTAAACCGTTAACAAGACCAGCCCTAATAACCACACAACCCGGCCATTACGACCGTCTTCTTCGGAACTCACTACCACTCTCTAGGACAACGGATACCTCCGCCAGAGTTCGATATAGTCCAACCTTAGCATACGAAGATATACAATATAAAACTGAATCTTCTTGTACTAGACAAGTAATACATATAAATTCAGGCCATTAACATCTTGAACAAGATCAATCTATTTTCTGGCCCTAACAAACGAGAACTGACATGACGTCAATATTCATACGCCGAATCAAACGTATAAATCAATCATGGATTATCTCGCTTTCCCCAAGGGAAACATTTTCGTACACAAATAAATTATTAAATAGACATATCGTATTTTTGTAATCTGTGCATTCAAAAATATGTATGCAACACTGAGACTTAGTCCAGAAAGAAATTGGGAAAAGGATGCACTGGCTCCTACCACTTGCGAGAAAATACCAAACAAAAGATGATATACTTTAACCTGGGATACCTCCTCCAAAAATATAGTACCTAACTATCGCTGCTATTAATCGGCAATAAAGCACCTAATGCAGACGACTACGCCAAATAAATGGTAGTTAAGATTACTCACTGAAAAATAAGTTGCTACAGTGGAAAACAAATAATTATTGCAAAAATTTAAAGAGAAAAAAAATCCCTTAATTTTTTTAAACCACTATCAAGTTCACCCCTGAAGACAGTTAGGGTAAGGGAGGCAATTTACAGGACGTAATTGTCTGAACGCATTCCTTAGCTTTGCTAAACACCTACTTCTTCAGAACCCTGTGAATGTTATACACTCACACAACTTTACCAGCGTTTAGTATTACAAAATCAGTAATAAACATATTGATAAGGGTGGATTTAACTGGAATGATAAGCCAATGGGTCTGACCACCAAAAGTGGATTTAGGCTGACGAAAAATCACCACCCCTATCGACACCTGGTATAAAAGTGCAAGATGTAGGTGTCTTCTCTGGTTTATAGTGTTGCTGTGTATGTTGCAGTAGAATAGTTCACAGGGTACAACACAGGCAACATGATGTGTAGAGTCATGAAAATGGTAACTTCGCTTTATGTTTTATACCATTTATTGCACGCCACAAAACAGTCATGATATTTTGTCATCACCAACATAGTTTAACGAATGCAGCATTCAAAATCATATTAGCTGATAGTCATGTAGGATTCAATACTCAATAGTTCTATTGTAAACAGATAGCTTCTGTATATTCGATATCATAAAGTTCTGGTTCATGAAGCTGTATAAATAATATATATAACTTCTGCAACAGTGTCAGCTGAAGATCATCAATGTTCATAGACAATAATAAATGCTCCCTTCCTGATGCTAGCAGATCAGATGTGTACAATAAGTCCGTTTACTGTCTGCACGTGAATAGCATACATGGAATACAGGTCAAACCGACCCTTATAACCTTCCTAAGTCTAACCATCTGACTTGGACGTGATCTCTGATATAACGAATCCTGGAACACAGACAATAGTCTTGTTGGTCTAGAGCGACCCATATATATATAACTAGTTCAGGTATAAAGATACCGGTGGCGAAAATCCTAGTCAAAGTACCTCTCCATTTTGAATCACACAGGCGAGCAAGGAGCCACAAAATGACGAACTTCTAGATGATAGCATAAAGTTCAATACAAGAGGAATTACCTTTCTTCGGAAATCAACCACGAACATATGCCTCCAGGCAGGCTTGAATAATACTGGGAAATAGTCTAGTTAGCTAACTAACTCACAAAGACAATGTATTTCCCTCAGAAAATCACAAGACGCACATTGCGTCCGCTCGCTGCTCAGACCATTTCTAAACTCCCGAGCTGGGCGGAACACACCAAACGAACTACCAGTTTTGACATGCGCAGAACTCCAATATCTGAGTCGCCGCTCACATAAGACGATTCTAAGAACATTCGAAATAAAAGTCTTACACAGTGTCGCCTTTTATGGTCATGAACAGAAGCGTTAAGACAGGTTTCAGACATCTACAACAGTTGATTGATACTACCAAATAAGGAGATATGGTCACGCTTCGTTCAAGAAATTATAGACCGAACGTGTCTCTATACAAGAGAAGGCAAACTCATAAAAAAATTGTAGTCTCGATATCTCGGGTTATGTCCCTTTGACTGTAAAAAACATAATACACCTTTCAGTCAAAAAATGATCATACATACGAAAAATGATCATACAAAGACTTTGGAAAAAGTAATTATTTGTGCGTAAGATTACCGCACCCTCCCGGGAAAAAAAAATGAAACATTTTTTTTTTAAATCCTGGAGCCGGAAAAATCTAGGCTCCTAACGCACGTATGATGCGCGGATATATACCTAACAAACTAGCTCAACGCATGGAGCGAAACTGAGATCATATCTCAGGTCCTTAGAGAAAAAATGTATCTAAGTATTCGCGTATTTATTCCAGGAAGGTGCCACCAACACACGCCACAATGATGGCAACATCATAATAAAAGTCAAATTACTCTCATACCAATATATGAAATTAAATATATCATTATGATATCATACAATGTGTTGTGCAAATAGCGGTGTAATATACTAATATACCGCACTATATTATTACATTATATAATGCATCAGTAATTAATAACTAATACAATGTTATTCTTCGTTGACATAAAACAATCAATAGAAGAAGATGTGGACATCATCCGCTCCCAATCTAGGACAGGACTTGATATCCTCAATGTTCCACAATGGACATAATCTCGCAGACTTCACTGATGTGCTGCGAAAATATCAATAACACAAATCTTAAAGACAACTGGTAAATCTCTTAATACAATTATGCAAATATATTATCTAAATGTGGCCGAGTGATCTTTTGGCCCGTATATCACTAACTAAGCCTTCTTAGATAATTACATGGTACAATGTTATAAATTCCCCCAAAAAACGTGAGAAAAAATCTACTAACATGTCATTATAATATTGGACTGTATATCAGGAAATATATATATATGACAGAAGAATCATGTGGAATCGTGTGGGCATCTGGACAGAATGTCTGCCATCACATTATCCGAACCACGGATAGCTCGAACCGAGAAATGAAATGGTTGAAGAGCTATGGCATAACGAGTGGACCTCGAGCTCTTCAAGTTTTTGCTCTGAATAGCAGTAAGCGCTTTCTGGTCGGTTTCCACAATGAAGTGTGCGCCTAGAAGAAATCTTTGTAACTTCAGAATAGACCATACCATAGCCAATAACTCACGGTCTAAAACCGAGTAATTCTTTTCTGCAGCATTTAATTTCCTAGAGATATACATCACCGGATGCAGAGTATCAGAATACTCCTGCATTAGTGCTGCCCCAATCCCAGTTGACGAGGCGTCACTTCGAAGAACAAAAGTCTTCTCAATAGTAGGTAACCTAAGAATAGGTGGAGATGAAAATAGGGCTTTAACCTGGTCCAATGAGGATTGACATTCTTTAGACCAGCGGATCAGATTAGGCGACCCTTTCTTCAATAAAGTAGAAAGCGGTGCCATAATGGAGGACAGATTCGGAATGAATCGTCCGTAGAATTGGATCAAACCTAATAGACTCCGTACTTGTTTCTTCGTCTTAGGGACCGAAATGTTAAGTATTTTTGAAACATTGTGGTCCTCTGTCTTTAAAAGACCATGACCAACACGATGACCTAGGAAAGAAATCTCGCTAAATCCTATAAAGGCTTTAGAGGGTTTTGCAGTCAAGTTATACTCGCGAAGAGTAGACAGTAATTCGTATAAACCCAAATAGTGATCTTCCCAGGAATCACTGAATAGACAGATATCATCTAAGTATGCTATGACATCTGTACGATATGCGAGAATTCGCCGCATCATGCGTACGAATGTAGCAGGGGCGTTCATAAGACCGAAAGGCATGAAATTCCATTGGAATAAACCCCTAGGTGTAGAAAAAGCTGTAAAAGGTTTGGCACGTTCAGTTAGCGGAACTTGCCAATAACCTTTAGACAAATCTAGTTTGGTAAAGAATCTAGAATTAGCAAGTTTATTGAGTAGCTCTTCTAATGAAGGCATAGGTTCAGCGTCGAACTTCGTAACTTGGTTCAATTTGCGATAATCTACGCAAATGCGAATGTTATTATCCTTCTTTCGAACAATAACCATAGACGAAGAGTATGCTGAAGTGGATGGTTCAATGATTTCCAAACGTATCATTTCATCCAATTCTTTTTCGACTTGAGACTGGAAATGGATAGGTATTGGATAAGGTCTGACTCTGATAGGATTATGATCAGTTAGCACAATGTCATGTTCAATGACATGTGTGTGTCCCGGGATGTCTGTAAGAACATCCTGAAATGTTTGCAACATCGAAGAAACTTGTCGATGTTCCTCAGCGGAAAGATTTGGAGAAACGGTCACGTTTTTCCAAGATTCCGTAGAATAAAGTGGGACCATAGGAAGAGGAAGATTGACATCAGAAAAAGTAGTTTCCTCATCCTGTATAACTGACAGAGATGAGTACTGACCATGAGGTGCTTGAGAATTGTCCGTTGCCTGGAAAATAGGCTGCAAATAGTCAGGTCTTTCATAAAATTCCGTGAGCATATTTATGTGGAAAGTTTTATGCTTTCCATCAATATCGACAACATAGTCGACATCAGAAATTTTGGAGACTATTGCATATGGACCTTTCCATGCAATTAGAAGTCTGTTCTCCCTTGAAGGAAGTAGAACGAGAGCTTTGTCACCTGGACAAAGTTGTCGTAGACATCTATTTTTATTTGCAAACTGCCTTGCCTTTTCTTTAGCAAATTCGGATGAAGAAGTTGCTAGTTTGCATGCCTCGATGATCTTTTGCCTAAGAGCAATGACGTACTCATAAGAAGATTGAGTTTCATCGCTAATATTATCGGCAGTGATTAGATCGTGAAGTAAAGACATAGGGCCGCGCGGTTGCGCGCCAAAGACAAGTTCAAAAGGGGAAAACCCTGTATGTTCATTGGGGACCTCTCTATACGCAAAGAGAGCCGCGGGTAAGACCCTGTCCCAATCCTGAGGATGATCCTCAGTTATCTTACCAAGTAAAGTTTTCAGAGTCCTATTTAAACGTTCGACTAACCCATTAGACATTGGGTGATAGATACTGCTGAGAGACCTTTTAATATGTAGCATAGACATTACCTGTGACATAGTGTCTGATATAAGTTGAGTGCCATGGTCTGACAATATTTCTCCGGGAAAACCCAAGCGAGAAAATATCAGCCAAAGAGCGTCTGCGATATCAGCAGTTGAGATGCTCTTGAGAGGTATTGCCTCTGGCCAACGTGTGCACATATCGACACATGTAAGAATAAATTGATGTCCTCTAGCTGACTTAATTCTAAAAGGACTGATAATATCTATTGCCATTTTTTGAAAAGGGCGAATAGGAATGTCAGCAGCCTGGATAGGCGCAGCATGTCGTGGTCCTTTAGATTTGACCTCCTAACATACTTTGCAAGAGCGACAGTAAATTCGTATGTCCTTGCTCACAAATGGCCAAAAGAAAGCCGCAAGAACCCTCGACTTTGTACGGGAAAAACCCATATGTCCAGCACATTGCGAGTCATGAGCATGTTGCAATATTTGCAATCTCATGCTCTTGGGCACAAGAATTTGTGAATGAGTGGACGTAGTCGAGTCTTGTACCATACGTACAAGTACGCCGTTCTTCATAGAAATCCAAGATTTTCTATTAGTATTCTGATTAGGATCACCTTTTTTTGCTAGAATGAAGAATTTTTGTAAAGACGGATCTTCTTCTTGCAATTTGATAAATGAGTCACGTGTAATAGTCAAGTGACTATCTTGGTCATTTACTTCATCATTATTAGTTAATGAAGTTTGAGGTGGATCCAGAGCATGTGCTCTTGTGACCACCGCATTGGTAGCTTCAATGTTTTGCTCTTCCCAAACAGCAATCTGCTGTGGGGTACATTCCCTAACTCCGTGAATACGACCAATAATGAGGTCCGCAATAGGATTTGGAAGTAGACACGCGTGGACCTCTCCCGTGAAGAAAGGAGTAGCAATATGCATTATGGCAGTAGGATACTTTTCCAACGTGCCACCAAATGTGACACATTTGATGACCTTTCCTGTAGCACAGGATGGATCTACAAGAGATTGCCTAACACCAACAGTAGTACATCCAGAATCAAACAACACTGAGACTGGATTACTATTTACAAGCCCCTTATGTAATATAAGAGAACCTCTCCCATCATGAGCAACATTAGCAGGAAGAGCGGGCAAAGGATGACCACAGCTTAGAGTACTAACGGTCTTCGGATCAAATAAAGTACTGCATTGGATACATTTATTTGCTCTACCAAAATCAAAAGATGAGCATCCGATAGCATTATGGTCTTTATCACTATTAATCTGTTTATCTGCTCCCTGAGATTCTTGTTGAACAGAATTCGTCTGTTGATATCTTTTTCTCTTATGTTGCGATCTACCGCGACCATTATTGCCTCTGCAATTATCATTAAAGTCCCTACTGTAATTTTTATCCTGGTTTGAGTTCCAGTTTCCATAACTGTCATTACCATATCTATGCTGTTGAGAACCTCTATTATCTTGGTATTGAGGTCTCTGCAAAAAATATTTCCCTCTATGCCGATTACCTTTGTGAAAATTTCTAAAGTTAACCGGAGTAGAATACCGTGTAGTATTAGGTTGTCTCCAGTTCTGGGAAGAAGAATCACCCTGGAATTGATTACTATGGTTCTGGGCATAATTACGGTTACTCTTTTTATTGAAATTTTGCTGGCTACCCTGAAATTTACGCATAAAATTTGGGCCATAAGGTGCTGCCGAAGCAACTGGCAGACCTTCTTTTACTTTAGAGTTGCTAATGGTTATGTGAGGATGCGCAGTAACATACTGGCTACAGTATTCTTCCATTTCTTTTATGTTTTTAGGCTTACGCTCATGAAGAAAAGAAAGAAAAGCTTCATTAACAGAAGACATGACCATGTCTCTAAGTAGTAAATCCATAAGGGCTTCAAATGTACTTTCTGTCTTAGACAACTCAACCCATCGTAAAAAAGTAAGACGTATGCTTGAGATGAATTCAGAGAATTCAACTCCAGTTTCTGGTAACATGTTTTTAAATTTAAGACGATATCCGTCCTCGTTAAGTTGGTACTTCTTTAACAATGCCGCCCTGACAACCTCATAGTTGTTTTTGTCCGGCACATCTACCATACTCAACAAAGTCAAAGCATCACCTCTAAGTATCTTGGACAGATGATAAACATATAATGTTTTATCTATATTATGCACCTTACATGCACTTTCAAATCTATCTAGATAAAATGTTATATCAACAATTGAGGGATTAAATGCTGGTAGATTAAGCTTGAAATCCTTAGCATTAGTCTTATCTGACCCCTTATTTGCATCATTAGCATTACCAGTGTTCAATAACTTTAACTTCTCTAACTCTAAAGCTAAGAGTTTTTCTTCATGCTCCATTTTTGCTTTTCTCTCATCAGCTTCTCTTTGTAACCTTCTTTCTTCAGCCTCAGCCTGTAACTTTCTTTCTTCAGCCTGAGCCTGTAACTTTTTTTCTTCAGCCTGAGCCTGTAACTTTTTTTCTTCAACCTCTATTTCAAGTCTCTTATTTTCAGCTTCTTTTTCAAGCCTCTTCTCCTGAGATTCTGCTTCTCTTTTTTGTTTTTCCATTTCCATTTGTAATCTTTTTTTCATCTACCTGCATCTGCAGTTTTAAATTTTCAGCATCTATTCTCTTTTGTTCAGTTTGTTCTTTCATTTTCTTTTCCTCCGACTTCAATGCCTTGGCATATTGAACAGTCGCAAATTCTTCTAATTTATCACCAGTCTTCCCAAGGGTTTTACCCTGCTCAATAAAGTACTCAAATGTAGACATGATGTCTAAAATGTGAGTACAGAACCTGAAATAATTAATTATCTTATTTCAATCTTAATAGCAACAAGACTTAATAAAGTGCTTGTATAATCACTATGTTTACTCCAATCTCTGTGGGAAACAAGATTTGACACCAACTTGTATTATCAAATGTATAATAATATCACAAGTCACCTCTTTATCATCAGTGCACTACACAAATCAGTGCATAACCATCAGTTATTTATCATAACTGCACTACAATAGTGCATAAGCAAAAAACCACCAGTTAGTTATGATATGTGCACTATAGACCAATAGTGCATGAGCATATATGTAACAATAGTGAAAGCTAACTATGCAAGAACTATGTAAACAATAACAAGACAATGTAAACAATAACAAAGGTCACCAACAATGTAAACAATAACAAAGATCAAAGTCAATGTAAACAACAACAAAGATCAAAGTCAATGTAAACAATAACAAAGATCAGAGTCAATGTAAACAACAACAAAGATCAAAGTCAATGTAAACAATAACAAAGATCAAAGCAATACGAAAACATTCGCATAAGTCAAATAAATAAACAGCGAAAACTAAAAAGAAATATGCGAAGATATGACAAACAAATGACGCTACAGTGTATAGACAGCAATTTTGTAAAGAATTGAATAATAGAAAAGAGGAGACCTACAAATACAAACAAATGAAATCGAAACTAAAAAACAGAAAGAGAGAGAAAAAAAAAAAATATACAAAAAACGAAAATAAAGCACAACTCGTCACAACTAAACAGATATAGCAACGATTGTCGCTAGCAAATTTCACAGTAGGAAATTCGCACAGTCCCTAACGAAAACGCTAACAGTAGAACCTCTGTGACATGGTATCTTCTACTGAAAGACACCGCCCAACCGAAAAACCCGCTGAAATATAAACATATAAATATTCAAATACAAATAACATTTAACATGTAACATGTAAACAGTGTGAAAAATGTGAGAGACAGAAGGCTCAGTTAGAACATAAGGGCACAGTTCACAAACAAAACAGGCCACTTAACTTCTATGAATCCACAACGTCAGCACAGTTCAGAACAGGATGTGATCAGCATTCTTAGGACAATGATCCAACGTTGATCCATATCTGCTCTCATAAACTGCCACGACGACGGAAATGAGCTTCTGACAGAAAACAGCTTCTGAACTTGACCTTCTGAATTGACTTGAGCACTTGACCTTCTCAATCCGGAACAGTTGTTACGGCACTTGTCCTTCTTCCTAACAGATCAGGAAATCGATTTGCTCAGCACTTGTCCTTCTATCGTAGGAAAACTGCCAACTTGACGAGCAACGCCGGGTATTTTGAAACAATTTCCAACTTTCAGCAACGCCGGGTACTTTCAAAATCTTTCATCAAACATTGAGGTGATGAGTTGAAACTGTAATGTTGAAAGCTTGATGATGATGTCTGGGTTTGTTGACCCCATTGATAGCTGGTACCAGAGTAAACCAACAATTGGCCACCAAAAATGATAATGGTGCGCCAAAATCCCAGGTACGTTAGCTCCGTTATAACATACTACAGTTCAAGGAATGTCTGCATTCAACAATATTATTCTGATATAGTGTAGGAATCCAGATCTCAAATATTCACACTGGCCACCAAAAATGATAAGGGTGGATTTAACTGGAATGATAAGCCAAAGGGTCTGACCACCAAAAGTGGATTTAGGCTGACGACAAATCACCACCCCTATCGACACCTGGTATAAAAGTGCAAGATGTAGGTGTCTTCTCTGGTTTATAGTGTTGCTGTGTATGTTGCAGTAGAATAGTTCACAGGGTACAACACAGGCAACATGATGTGTAGAGTCATGAAAATGGTTACTTCGCTTTATGTTTTATACCATTTATTGCACGCCACAAAACAGTCATGATATTTTGTCATCACCAACATAGTTTAACGAATGCAGCATTCAAAATCATATTAGCTGATAGTCATGTAGGATTCAATACTCAATAGTTCTATTGTAAACAGATAGCTTCTGTATATTCGATATCATAAAGTTCTGGTTCATGAAGCTGTATAAATAATATATATAACTTCTGCAACAGTGTCAGCTGCAGATCATCAATGTTCATAGACAATAATAAATGCTCCCTTCCTGATGCTAGCAGATCAGATGTGTACAATAAGTCCGTTTACTGTCTGCACGTGAATAGCATACATGGAATACAGGTCAAACCGACCCTTATAACCTTCCTAAGTCTAACCATCTGACTTGGACGTGATCTCTGATATAACGAATCCTGGAACACAGACAAAAGTCTTGTTGGTCTAGAGCGACCCATATATATATAACTAGTTCAGGTATAAAGATACCGGTGGCGAAAATCCTAGTCAAAGTACCTCTCCATTTTGAATCACACAGGCGAGCAAGGAGCCACAAAATGACGAACTTCTAGATGATAGCATAAAGTTCAATACAAGAGGAATTACCTTTCTTCGGAAATCAACCACGAACATATGCCTCCAGGCAGGCTTGAATAATACTGGGAAATAGTCTAGTTAGCTAACTAACTCACAAAGACAATGTATTTCCCTCAGAAAATCACAAGACGCACATTGCGTCCGCTCGCTGCTCAGACCATTTCTAAACTCCCGAGCTGGGCGGAACACACCAAACGAACTACCAGTTTTGACATGCGCAGAACTCCAATATCTGAGTCGCCGCTCACATAAGACGATTCTAAGAACATTCGAGATAAAAGTCTTACACAGTCGCGCCTTTTATGGTCATGAACAGAAGCGTTAAGACAGGTTTCAGACATCTACAACAGTTGACTGATACTACCAAATAAGGAGATATGGTCACGCTTCGTTCAAGAAATTATAGACCGAACGTGTCTCTATACAAGAGAAGGCAAACTCATAAAAAAATTGTAGTCTCGATATCTCGGGTTATGTCTCTTTGACTGTAAAAAACATAATACACCTTTCAGTCAAAAAATGATCATACATACGAAAAATGATCATACAAAGACTTTGGAAAAAGTAATTATTTGTGCGTAACACATATATTCCGACAAAATCAACCTGTAAACAAAATGTATAATGCTCAATAATGCTGTGGAAAAACAATTATTAGCCGTGTGGTCAGCACGCCCATAAAACAGATCGATATGTCTAGGGGATAGTTATTTTTAAAAAGATACAAAACTCACAAGACATCACACTCTTACTCTATATCAGAATAAAGAATCTTAAAGATGAGCAGATATTTGTCGTCTCGTTTTCCTATTCAAAGTGCAAAATCCCGATAGACGAGACCCCATTTGTCGTCTCGTTTTCCTATTCAAAGTTCAAAATCCCGATAGACGAGACCCCATTTGTCGTAGATTTTTTATAGGAGAATTAAGACTTGGGTTGGTCCCTTCTGAATAGATTAGAATAAGTGATAGTCATAGTGAGAAGTAGTAATAGCAATAGATTTTCACGAGTGAGATGGTAGAAATGTGGTAGGGACTGTCTCTGAAATCAAGAAAATCTTCTCTCTTTCACCTATCTTCTACGACAGATTTAAAGTGAGTCAGACAGTCTACACACATATATGAAATATATATATATATCCACTCACATACATCCACACATACGACGACAGTTAGACGTACAGACGTTGGAAAACTATGACAATGATTAAATGAATAGTTTGGGAAAACGAACTGACCGACACGCTGGACTAAATTTTATGAGTAGTTTATTTATCAAGACTAAACTTTTCTCACAACATATCAAATCACATCAAGCATATACAAAAAAATCATAAACAAAAATCAAGAAATGCTACAAGAATGATAGACCCGTTGGTATGATCCTTCCCTCGCTGGATAGCCCACAGTCCCGTTAGAAGAAAGTGATAGCCCAAAGAGTCACAGATACATATGATTTAGTCTAAAATTCTTCCCCTTTAAGGTATGAACAGACTGGACACTCTGATTTAGTATAAGGTAATATATATAGATATATAGTTAGCAATACCTTGCATAAAGAAATGTTACAATTGTGAGTGAGTCAACAAAGAACATCTCTCAGTCTACTTTCACTCGGTTCTTTCATCAGGGCCCTGTCGTGCATTTCTCACTTTCTTACCCTATAACTTGCCGTTGTTCACCGTCTCGCGCACGCTATGACACAATCTGTTTTTATCGTTTGGTGAAGCGAATACCCAGCTCTGCAGATCTTGGTTTCATCCAATTTGTCTGGGGAGCGTTCTCTTCAGGCGATAAGTTTATTCAGATTTTAAGTTAGTGTAACTTTATCAGTTCCGGTAAGAATTAGTGTAAGCGGGTTCACTGTGTCAGAATCACGAGGTTTCCACTACTTAGGAAAAAAAAAATCAGGTTTGTAACTTTCGATCAAAGGTAGCCTTCTTGGTCACACCACAAGTTGACAAAAATTGCGGAAAAAAAAGTTACTGTTTGTAATAGTTTACTTGCCACCAGGCTGCACTGTTCTTAAGTTTTTTCTCAGGAAGAATCAAAATCAGGCGCAAGAGGCCCGTTATCTCATTTAACCGTTAAAGTACTCGTAAAGATTTTGCACCAAGCCACTCTAAGTAAATGTTTTAGTTCTTCACAGATATCACTCATACGTACTTAGCGCTGGCAAAGTTTGGGTACCACAGTTTCACTATATATAAATGGAAAGAACACATATCAAATAATTATACATACTATAACTGATAATTTAAACTGCAAGCGCAGCTTGTCTTATCATTTAAATCTTCCCGTGCAATAAGTTATATTTAAAAATCATCAATCCTCATGAATTAGGAATACATACGTGTTCCGTCACCACTCATGAAGCATCTAGCATTAATAAAGTTAGTTTAGAAAGTTTATTCTCGTCTGAATTATTAGCAGTTAAATTAAATTCCTTTATTTGGCTACAATGAGTTTAAAGCTAGAAATATAATATATTACTACTTCTCACTGTGACTATCACTTATTCTAATCTATTCAGAAGGGACCAACCCAAGTCTTAATTCTCCTATCAAAAATTTACGACACGCATACGTTTTCAAATAAATGAACTAATACCATAGCATCCACCATAGTTCATATTTTCCACGATATGAACTAACAAAATATAATTCATCATGGTCCATATGTCTTTCAAGATATGAATTAACAAAATACAATCCTCCATCCAGTGGCGTACTAAGGGGAGGGGATTGCGAGGGGGCGGTCCGACCCGGGTGACAGCTAGGAAGGGGGTGCCATCGGACACTATTAATATAGTACTTATAGTTAAAATGTTACTTACTGGTGTGTTTCTTAACTGAGGGAGGGGGTGTCAGAGGTAAGATCGGCCCCGGGTGCCAAGTACTTTACGGACGCCTCTGCCTCCATCATAGTTCATATGGCCATCAAGCATGTCGTTCGAAGCAGGAGATTGCGCATGGTGCTGGAAACCTCATCATGTGAAACAAATTGGCACATAAAGGATCGCTGCAGGAGCATGTGAATGCTTGTTGCAGGCTTCCTGCAAGAGGATCAGCTAGGGGGAGGAGGGGACCGTGCTCCATAAGGAGCGCAACGGATGATGATGATGAATGATAGCTCATATGTCTGTTATGATATGAACTAACAACATAGAATTTATCAAAACTCACATGTGTCCCACGAGAAGAACTAACAAGATATCGACGATAGCTCATATGTCTGTTATGATATGAACTAACAACATAGAATTTATCAAAACTCACATGTGTCCCACGAGAAGAACTAACAAGATATCGACGATAGCTCATATGTCTGTTATGATATGAACTAACAACATAGAATTTATCAAAACTCACATGTGTCCCACGAGAAGAACTAACAAGATATCGACGATAGCTCATATGTCTGTTATGATATGAACTAACAACATAGAATTTATCAAAACTCACATGTGTCCCACGAGAAGAACTAACAAGATATCGACCATAGCTCATGTGCCTTCGACTGTTTGAATCAATAAAAGAGAATAAATAACAGAGAATCCACCACATCCCATGCATTTTCCAGGACACAAACTAACAATATAGAATACATTTTAGCATTACATTCTTTGTTGCAGGCTCTCTACGGGAGGGGGGGGGGGGGGCAACTGCAGTAGCGACCGTCATATTTCCTTTAAGAAACAAAAAGGGCACATCCATTCTTTCACACTTAACTCTTGAAGGACGTGGAGTTCTCCCATGTTTGACACAAGGAATTTTCCCATGTTTGACCCAAGCAATTTTCCCATGTTTGACACAAGCAATTTTCCCATGTTTGACACAAGCAATTTTCCATTGCTTCAAGTTCTCATACAGTGTTAAAGTCTGAGAGCCGGTCGTTTCCAAGTTGTTAATTTTTTCTTTTCTTTGTCTTTTGTCCTCGTAAGACGAATCACCTTTTTTCGATTTTTTTTCAAACCCATCCATTGTAATTTATTTACAGTTTAATAATGTTATATACATGTGTACAGAAAATTCAATAAGGATTAAAATACAAAACTGGGACATAGCGGAACAAAAAACTTAATTCAACGTTGCCAGTCTAATGCTTGTTTAATTATTTAGCTGTTCATATATTTGCCCTGTTAAACAGTCTAGTTTTCTACTTCTGTATTTCTCACGAGTGCCTGAAACGCACCTTTATGTGTGTAATATTTATTTATTTTACTAATATTTCTTGTGATTGCCAGGGACTATCTACCAGGCCTCCGGTCATCAGCACCTGGGGAAAATTTGCCCCGAATACTGGCCATCACTTTTAAGAGTTAAGAGGCTTGGAAATTCGTACAGGCCACGGTGTACTCAGCGTACGTTAAACTGTGTCCTCATTTTCAACAAAACAACTCCCTGGTTATTCATGTGGCATTTTTTTTTGTTAACCGAGATTTGTATGGGACATGTGTGTCAAGGCTTAGACCAGTTTTACTTATGTCATTTATCTCCCACTTATTTGATAGAGCTCTTTTGACATTACTTTTACAAGAATGTTTATCGTGACTGCTTCACTAGTTTTACGTCACCATCTTAGACGGATCACTTGTCATGGAACGTTGACTTTCTGGTGCGTGGAAAGATGTGCGTCTGAACACTAAACAAGATTATTTTTAAACAGGACTCCCCCCCCCCCCCCCTCCTCCCCCCCCCCCCCCCCCCCCCCCCCCCCCCCGCACCCCCCCCCCCCCTCCACTCCAGGCTTGTTATATAAGTGCAAGATGTGTAGTTTATAACTAGCTTGTAGCAAACGCAGGATCTGTAATTTGGGTAAGGTAACCGTATTCGGTTGTGTATGGATAGACAGAGATCCGTTTCCCAAAATGATTTCCAAGTATTAGAAAGTGTGGTTATTATATCGAGTGTTTTCTTGAATGCGATGTGCTAATACTCGTAAATTTGAGAATATTCAGAGAAAATGGCGAATTTGTGCGAGTTGCATTCTGTGTCGATTTTTAAATCGAATTGATCGAATTTGTGTCCTATTATATTTGTGTGCACTGTGAACAATTGATTGATTGGTAATTGATGTTTATAACACAGATTAAAGTGTATGGCCTAGTTATATAGGCCTATAGGTTATATATATATATATATATATATATATATATATATATATATATATATATATATATATATATATATATATATATATAGATAGATATAGATATAGATAGATAGACGGTAATCTTTACCTTTAGTACCGTCGAGTATTATAATATGTGTATTTTCGTACCATTTAGAGTAAGGGTTGGGGTTAGGCTTCGGGTTCGTGTTGGGGTTAGGCTAACCCTAGCCCAAACCCAACCCTAACTCAATACACATATTATACATGCTCGACGGCACTAAATGTAAAGATTACCGACTATACCATACTAGGTTCAGCTTTTTTATGAGGTGGGGTGGCCTCTCTGCCTTTTGCCTTCCCTAATTCATGAGCAAATTTAGCACCCATTTACAGCTGGATAGACTGGAGCATGATGCCGCCATCCATATATATATATATATATATATATATATATATATATATATATATATATATATATATATATATATATATATATATATATATCAGTTGACCCTCAAGCAAGAACCTGCACCATCACACTTTCAGTGCACTTACATATGAGATTTTTGTTGTAATCAGTTTTACACTTTTAAGTGTTCATATGTTTGCCCTAGAAAGCAGACTGCTTTCCCTGGAATATTTCTTGTGATTGACAGTTATTAAATCTGTTTATATTCCCAGATTTGATAACATTTTTTATTTTTCTTCTTCGTTTGCTCTCAAATAACATCTATCTGTCTTATAAGACTGGCAGTCTATCTCAGGTTTCTCTTGTCACCATACAGTTTTCTCCCTTTATTAGGATGGAGAATGCCACACTGCCACCCTGCTCGTCTCATAGAGCTGACAGTTTTGGGAGTACGTGTTCTACTGTTTGTTTGCCTTCCCCATATGGGTGCATATCTATCTGTCTGATTTTCAAATTCGTACAGATGGTATTTCAGCCTGCAATTGCTGGTTGTTAGTCTGAAAATTTTCACTTGGTCTTTACTTGGTAATGTGTAGTATGGTTCTGCAGTATTGGACTTTGGCTGTTCTTTATGTCATATTTCTCTATAGTTCTGATTATTGTTTTTATATTTTCACATGTAGCCCTGTTTTCTGTTTGGATTTTCTTCCTCCTTCTTTGACAAGCTTATCTGCCTTCTTATTTCCATATGTATTGCAGTGGGTAGTGATCCACTTTACTTTTGCTTGTTTGAATTCATTTGTACTTCTGCAAGGCTGTCTAATTAATTGCTTTTTATTGTTCCTGAAGGCTGTCATGACTAATAGTGAGTCTGTAAGGAGCAATATTTTGTCTCTTTTAACATATATTTGCCCTTTAAATAGAGTCTCCTTTCCCAGAATATTTCTTGTGATTGGCAGGAACTATTTACCTTTTGAATGTATTTAACAGTTATTAAATCTCTTTATATTTCCAGGTTAGCTAACATTGATTATATTTGTAATTTGTTTACATTCATTCTATTTCCAGCTGAGCAAACTGACCAAAAGCTGTCTTAAACATGAAAGCAGATTATGACATAATTCTAGACCTAGCAACAGACAGCTCAGCTCTCACAAGAGAGCAGCTGATTAATGTGATTAAGAACAAGCTAAATGGAAGTTCCAAACATTGTGTTACAGTATTATCCACAAGTCATATAGAAAACCCTTTCCCAGGTGGCAGGTCCATCGTTTCAAATGACCCAATCGATCTTCTTTACAAGGCCAAATTTGAACTGGATGAAGCTAGCATCACAGACTTTCTACTCGTAACTACATTGATCATGAAGAAGTACTGGGAAAACCTATGTTTACATATGTTCTCGGCTGTCCACAACTGGTCAGTTCTTGGTGTGGATGTATCTGGTCAGGTCCTGAATAGCGATCTATCCCAAGAGCAACAGGTGAAGGAGAACTTCAAGGAATACCTGAAGACATTGGGCAATATAGAAGATGTGAGGATCCTCAAAAGTCACGTCATTCCAGAATCTATGTTTAATGCAGGTAAGCATCATGAAGAACTTAGCAGGTAGCTTTAATGAAGAACTTTTTGGTATACAACTCATTAAAATATTTCTACTACTTCTTCTTTTCATTTCCACTCCTTACAGAGCATGGAACCACTACAGCAGCTTGTTCTCTTGCAGGAAGCCTGCATTAAAGCATTTATATGCTTTTGCAGTGGTAGTTTCTGTAGAAATTTATTGTTCATCATCAGGTTGCCAGCTGCATGCACAACCTCATTTACTCACCTTTAACGACATATGTGTGGATGCAGTAGTACTAATCTTCCTTTGTCTTCTAGGAGATACGTGGGAACAACGCAAGGCATTTGTACTACAACTGTGGTGACATTAACACAGGAAATATTGGATACATCGTAGACTAATTGAATAAGGATGCAATTAATTCTAGATAATAATGGTGATGTAGAAAGTATTATACATATTATTATCTCGTATAACTTTGAGAAAGGAATAAATTACATAGATAATACACATTAAACATATTTGTGATGAATACACATTAAACGTATTTGTGATGATCAAAACAATATATATTGTAGTGTATTCTATTTATAAAACAAAATAAATGATGGAGATTATCATATTCATCATGAAGAAAAGAGTATGGATAATATAATCAGATGCCATATTCTAAATGAAATAAATGATGTACATAATATTTAATTGCCATATACATTAATACTTTATATGGACATTAAATATTTGAGTGCTTTCCCTGTAATATGGGATGTCTTATGTCCATATTAGGACATTGCTGTGACATGTAAACTCTTTGGTGTCAAAGGTTCCCTTTGATTGCCATATACATCTAACCTCGTATGACATACCAAGTAAGTTGCAGTGGTACTATTTTTTTGCTGCCTTATCTGTCCCAGTAATGCAGGGGCGCTTGTTTATTATGAAGTTAAAATGTATCTACCTCTTTCTTTACCTGCAGGGTTCCATGAAAGGTATGGTGGAGTCACACAGTACACACCTTTAGCTTCCTTGAATATGTTGTACACAATTAGAAAACCTGATCCTCTCCTGGTCATAAATGAAAACAGACGACGGCTTGCAGTGACGGTTGGGTTTGACCTCGAGTCTTTGAATATTGCTAAGGTGGAGCATGGCAGGAATGTTTGGGTGGTTGGGAAAGAGCAGCCTCCGAAGTATGATGGTGTTGTGACTAACATACCAGGTGTAACTGTGGCTGCCCCTGGAGCAGACTGTTGTATGATTCTACTTGCTGATGTTAGGACAGGTATAATTTGTACTTAGTCATTACCTGTCTGCTGTATGATTCTACTTGCTGATGTTAGGACAGGTATAATTTGTACTTAGTCATTACCTTTCTGCTGTATGATTCTACTTGCTGATGTTAGGACAGGTATAATTTGTACTTAGTCATTACCTTTCTGCTGTATGATTCTACTTGCTGATGTTAGATGTTAGGACAGCTATAATTTGTACTTAGTCATTACCTTTCTGCTGTATGATTCTACTTGCTGATGTTAGGACAGGTATAATTTGTAGTTAGTCATTACCTTTCTGCTGTATGATTCTACTTGCTGATGTTAGGACAGGTATAATTTGTACTTAGTCATTACCTTTCTGCTGTATGATTCTACTTGCTGATGTTAGGACAGGTATAATTTGTACTTAGTCATTACCTTTCCGCTCCTCGTGGAGCATAGGTCTTCAGTAAATACATGCCAAGCTTTTCCTGTCCTTCATGTTTATGTCTTATTCCCTTCTCCGTATGTTTCTTTTATCTTCCTATATTTATCTTACCCTAAGGACTACAAAACAGGAACTGCCTTGTAATGCTATCAACTGGTTTTTCTCAATGGGTATCCTATCCAAAGCTAGCATCTCCTCCTCATATCATGTTCCAGTAGTATTTGTCTGGTTCTTTCAGTCAGTTTCACATTAGTGATCTTGTCACACCATTTCAATCCTTCTGTTTGATGCAGGCACCCTTTTACGAAAGTGTAACTTTCTAGTTGTTGTTTTTTTCTTCTTCTTGTTTCTGTATCATGCGCTTCTGTACAGCCTTGACATTAATTTGCTTCTACACTCAAGTTAATTTTTTTTCTCAATTTCTTCTTAAAGTGTAATTGCTGACAGCTTAGGAGATATTTCTTGCCACAAGTTCCTGTCACTAGTGCTGTTTATCTATTTTGTTTCTAACTTTTTGTTACGTCATTTTCATTTGCATTGACCTCTTTCATGACATCCTTATTAGTCTCTAGCTCTCCATTATACTATTAACATTGAATTAACATTACATATCTTCCATGTATCTTGTTTCCCCCCATATCAGTTGTCTATGATTTACTTTCATATGACATAATAGGTTTTATGTAACACTGAAACAACAAGTGGTTTTTTTTAAACTTCTGCTGACTCAGATTTGTTGCAAAGGATGCTTTCAATTTCCTGGAATGTTTTTTTTTTATAATGCTCTTCTTGGCCATCCCACATTATCTCTAATGACCTCTGTCCAGTTCACAATACTCAGCTCTCTCATTGTTGTTTTCTGTGCATGTATGATACTTGCTGGTTCATACATGCCACACCTCAGAGATGAAAAACCTGTACAAAAAATTAAAAAAACCTGTACAAAGACCCGCAAAACCTGTACAAAGACCCGCAAAACCTGTACAAAGACCCGCAAAACCTGTACAAAGACTGAAAAACGTAACAAAAGAGTTTATTCATGTAAAAGTATATTCAATTAGATGGTTCTGCACCATCATAGTGACATGCGGCCTTTGCCTTTTTAAGCATGTCTTCACTTGCTTTAAAACCTAAACAACAAGAGTTAGAATTTATTTTGCATTGTAGAAATGCTGTGACTGTATCATCATTTAGTCTATTTCTGCAGTCCGTGTGAATCTTTTTCATCATAGAGAAAGACCTCTCACAGTCAGCATTGCTGTGAGGCAATGTCAATAAGCGTTTCACTATGACTGCCAGACTGGGAAATCGTGTACGACCAGTGCTAGTTTTCAGGTTGATTATGTCAAGCCAGTACCTAGAAAAGCTTCTTTTTTGTCCAGCGTCAAATCTTGAAATACATTCATCAGGCAGCAAACAATAATCTTCAAATTCATCCTTTAACACCTCTTGGTCTAAATGTGGTGCAAAAGTGTTGGCCAGCTTACAGATTGCTGTATATTGAACTGTGTCTTTAAAGGCTGGATCAAGAATTTTGATATCCTTAAGGACTTCATTTTCAAATGGAAATTTATCCAATATCTTTTTCACAACAGCAACATAAAAGTTCCTCACATCTCTGAAAAATGAATTTCTCACTTGAGAACTTATATCTAACTCTTCCAGTAATGTCCTGTTGGACAGACCAACAGCAAGTGTATGGTCATCATGCTGTAGATCACGTTCAGCATACTTTAACAATCTTATATCTTTCACCTCTTTTACATATTTCATCTCTACAAATTTGACAATAAATTTTCGTAGCAGACGATCCATTTCATCCATCATACCACCTATTTGGGACTCATCTGTCTGAAACAATTTGTTAAATTCAGTCAACAGAGGTAGCACAAATTGGAGAAAACGTAGAGTCATCTGGGTCAGTGGTGATTTTAGTAACTGATGAATGTTTTTGACACGGCATGGTTTTTCCATATCGTCGTGGCTCTCGAAGTATGAAGATAGAGCAGAATATTGATTTAAAATTCTGTCCACTACTTTCTGCAAAGAAAGCCAGCGAGTCTGGCAGTGCTTTAGTATGTCTAGTGCATCCACTCCTGTAAACAGTTGAAACTCTCTGTATGATTTTTTTCCGTTTTGAGCTATGCTCAAAATGATAGAAGATATCTATCAAAAGGTCATCAACAGGAATAGTCAGCTGCTTTATACCCTCCTTGGCACAAAGATTTGCAAGGTGGCAAATACACCCTATACTAAACACATCAGGGTTCTTGCTCTTGATTCGCGTTAGTACAGAGTTTGATTTGCCAACCATTACATTGCAGTTGTCACTTGCAAAACCTATACAGTTAATCCATGGGATTTGTAAGTCGCTGAACACAGCATCAATATCACTGAAAATAGCTTCACTGGTTCCACCAGTACCGACCGGCATGCCCAGCAACCTGGTTCTAGGTCCTATGCCATCTTCAAATACCCTCACCATTATAGCTAAACGCTTGTCAGTTTTTCTATCATTTGACTCATCGATCATCAAGGAGAAAGGTGTCTTCCTGCATAATTTGATGACTGGCTCCGTTGCAGATGGAGCCAAGCAGTTTTTAATAATGGCTGTTGTTTTGGTTCGCTTGCATTTGAAACGTTTGGCAATAGCACTGTCCGGAAACATCTCAGCTGATAAGTCTGAAAAATGATCAGTTATAGAAGCAGCTATGTTGTGTTGAGCAATAAAATTTGCAAATAAAACTTCAGCCCTCGTTATTTTATCATCTTCTTGTTGAGGCTGAGTAAAGAAGGCCTTGATAGAACTTCCGTTCTTCAGCTGATAGTTCCTTTCATGCAGTTTTGTTTTGAAATGCTCCCTCACATCGTGTAAGCCAGATGCCATCACTTTAATATCTCTATTGCATATTCTACAGTATGCATGTGAAGAGCCTAATTTGGATGTCTCAATAATCCCAGGGAATGTAGTTGTCCAGTCAGATTGAAACTTCCCACGACGTTGATCTTCTTCTAACCTCCTTTTTTTAAAGTTAGGCTCAGCCATGCTGTTAGATGGATGCAATATTTCCTGCTAGACAGAAAAAAAAAAATATTAATGTGAAAAAGTAAATACAAATAATATTAATAATCAATTTGAAAAATATAATTATTTGTAATTTTAATATTATATAATGAAATAGAATCTTGGAAAAAAATTAATACAATTTATGGTTGAAATGAAGAACAGTTGCTGTGTTTTCTATAGTGCCTTATAAAAGTACAGGCCTAAAGAGACCAGTAATAAGCATTATGGGTTAGGAATCTTAAATTTAAAATCTAATAAATTTTTTGCTAAAGCTGGTAATGAAAATATAAACTAGCGCTGGCGTAATATTAGCCTGTATATTTTCTACCGAACTTCAAAAATTGGAATAGCCGTTAAAGCCCAACTGGTAGTTTTAAATAGACCTTCCCATACAAATTTTAGTGTCAATCAAACATTGATAGTAGGCTAATTAATTATTTAATAATTATAAATCATTGAATGACCGTAATGATGACCACCAAAGGCAAAATAACATTGTTTTTTAAAGAAACGAAATTAAAACTAAGAAGAGAAGTAGGCTAACTCCAAATAAACTTTTCTCTGATCGAGTTAAGATGTAAATTTTCCACGCTATTGTGGTTTTTTTTTTTTCAGTTTCATAATTTGGTAATATCGGAATGACGTTCGCCGAATGCTCCGCGTGTATTTTCGTACCATTTAGATTTAGGGTTAACCCTAGCTGTAACCCTAATTATAACTCTAAATGGTACGAAAATACATGCGGAGCATTCGGCGACCGTCATTACGTTATTAGGCTACCCATAATTTGTAGGCTATTGTATTATTTTTCAAATTTACATTTCTTACGCACTTTCTACAAGTTTTAGTGAAATCAAATAATATGTAGTGGTATCAGCCTTTTTTTTTTTTTACCAGCCGTAAATAATCAATTATGCTAAACCTTAGGGGAAAAGAAAGCATAGGCCTAAGTTATCTGACAGTTAAATCTAACTTCATCTAAACAGTGTTATTGTAATATTTTTTTAAAAATGAATTACTTACCAATACTAAACTGGAAATTAATCCTAAACAATAGGCTCGACTCAAAAAAGATTTCAGTGCTGCGTAATCGTTCAAATAATCAGTAACCTCGCGCTAGCTTTAGCGAAAAATTGTGAATGAACATGCCACGCACATCCTGCGGCAATTGAAAAATAGGCAGCTTGATTTTCATTGGTTATTTTTTTTTTTAATCCACTTGGCTTAAAATCTCGCCGAATCTCATGACGCAAATTGTGTAGTGGCACAAGATTTATATGTATATTTAATAATTAGGCGAAAAAACCCGTACAGACCCGTGTACGGCCCGTACACATCTGAAAACGCAAACACCCCGTACAGATTATGGGTAAACCTTTAAGTGTGGCATGTATGCTGGTTGTTATTGGAATTGGTATACTCTTTGCTGATATTTAGTATCTTTTTTCTTATCTTCCTCTTCTTCAAGTACCTTCCCAGCTGCCAGTCTTCATTCTCCAGTGCTGTTTATCATTTCCGTTGTCGACTTCTTGCCATGCTGCAATGTCACACAGTCCAATATCTTCTCTCATTTTCATCCTGTATATCTTTTTCTTCAATCTTTCCTGTTGTCACAGTGTATTCCAACATTTCTCTTCTCAAAGAAAGTGGATTACCTCTTTCTAATATGAAATATAAATGTTTCATAGAATCCTCTGTTTCTTTTATTCTGTCAGACAATACAACCTGTGGGAGTTACCACAAATTTTTGCATCTTTCTCAAAATTTTTACTTTTCTACATTGCCTAAACTTCTTCTTCTTTTTATTTATTTTGTAATAGGCCTACTTTCTTTCTCTTCATTTATCAGTCTGCTCTTAAACTCATGTTTTCCTCTTGTCTGACTTTTTCACAGTTGTTCATGTCTCTATTTCAGGAGCTTGTGGAGCTGTCCATTCAGGTTGGCGTGGTACAACCCTGGGGGCAGTCAGAGCTACTCTGAAGGCAATGGTGGACGAATTTGGAACAGATCCCAAAGATGTCCATGCTGCGATTGGACCCAGTATAGAGGCATCATGTTTTACTTTAAAATCTGAAAATGCTGCCCCAATCAGAGCTCTTGATCCTTCCCTCCTACAACCTTCTGAGAATAAGAACAACTTAGTCCAAGTGGACCTGGTAGGAGCCAATGTTGTGATGCTTGAGAAAGATGGTGTGCTCCGTAGCAACATAGACACTACTCATGCCATCTGTACAGTTTGCAACAAGCAGTTCTTTTCTTATCAGAGGGACTCCGTTCCTTTTGGAAACCAGATTGGTTTTATTTCCTGCAGAAAGCAATCTTTAAAAATTTAATTTTATTACGTAAGTAGATGGTTGTGAATTCATTTTTGGTATACTGTTACATATGGCGATAATGAGATATGTAGTAATGAGTATTTTATCACCATTACCTTTCATCTTACCAGTGCTGGATTAAGAATTCCGGAGGCCCCTAGGCTATTAAAATGTTTTGGGGCCCCTCTCCAATTTTCTAAAAGGTAAAACTAGAAAAAAATTAATAGATTTCAGATAAATTTTTAAAATTAATATATAGTAATATGTAAAAAAAAAACCCAGTCTTCGTTACAGCTCCTAGATTTTGTTAAAGATAGTGGGGCCCCTGTAAAGAAAATATAATAAAAATAGGAGTAAAGCGGGGGTGAAAGTAATTAATAAACTACCTGTTGTACAGGTACTATTACCCTGCACGTACAAGCATACTATCATGCACGCCCCGTTACTGTAGAGCTCTGTACATTATGACGCCATTGTTTTTTTTCACGGGGTCCCTGTAAGCTTGGGGCCCTTTACACGTGGCTAGTTGGCCTAATGAATAATCCAGCGCTGTATCTTACTAAGGAGCATGGGAGTTGAACAAATGGACACAGTTTTCTGGCTCATGCCATAGGCTTTTCCATGTCTTAATTGTCCACTTTTGTGTTTGTCTCCTGATCCCTTCTCTGTGTGTTTTTTTTTCCCTATGCCTCACTTACCCTGGAAATCCAGAACATGGACTGCCTTGTAATGTTATCAGCAGATTTCCCCAGTGCTTCTCATCCAATGCCAGCGTCATTTCCTCAACTCCCTGTCACCAATTTCAAATTGATGGTTATAGAGCCATACAATAACACTGCCTTGGCATATGAATTCAAGATTCTAATTTTTGTGTTGGACTTGACTTCTTGTGATTTCCATGTATTTACCAATGAAAGCTCCTCTTCCCTTTTGTATTTTTATTTTATTTTATAAAGCACTGTTTCTCCAACTTTGTCTACATTTTGCCAGGATATATGTAGAAGCCCACATCCTGTTATAATGTTTCTCCAATCTGGCCATTATTTGTTGCATTCTCATAATCTTTGTTATGAATATTTTGGCATACTTCTGAATACGATGATAATGAAGTGTATTGTTATGCATACTTTGGCATGCTTTTAAGCGTAAACTGATAACGTATATAATCATAAGTACCTCGACATTCTTTTGTGTATAGTACTATTAAGGCATTTGTGTTGGTGATAACATGGTTTTCTTTACAAAATCTTGTGATGTTCATAATGATATTATATTAATCCAAGATTACTTTAATATTAACCAATTTTAATAACAATTTTAATATGAATTAATTATGAAGAATGTCTTTGACAGATGGTACAAGCATAAACAGATAATAACTTGATAAAAAAGTTGATTTAAGAGCAATGCTATAGAGTTCTATTTGTATTTAGATAACAGATGGTATGTGCATAAACAGGAAATGGTTACTTGATTAAAATGTTGATTTAAAGCCAGTGCTAACAAGTTCTGTTTGGGTGAAGATGTTTGTTTTATTTGAAGCTCTGTGATCCATGGATCTTATAACATGTAGCTTTTATTTAAAATGATAAAGCTCTGCACTTTTCATATATAAGTTCATGGCCAGATTTTTTTCCATGCAGATTTTAAAACAGTTTTTATCCTGGCTGAAGGTGAAAGTTCACAGGTATATGAGCACATTTTATCTCAGCTAGAGCTGCTAGTTTAAACATTCACAGTTTTCCTAAGCTAAAAATATCCACATGAACATTGTCATGTTTTACATAACACATACGTTGGATAGTCATAAGAAAGTGAGGAGGACTGTAGTACAGCTGTACATAATAGTGGGGTGAATAAAATGTGATAGTAAAGAGTGACACTAGTATAAAAAACAAAAAGTAATAGTAAGGGCATCGTACTAGTTTAAAGAACAAGAAGTGATAGGGCATCATACTAGTATAAAGAACAAAAAGTGATAGAAGGGCATCATATTAGTATAAAGAACAAAAAGTGATAGTAAGGAGTCACGCTAGTATAAAGAACAAAAAAAGTGATAGGGCATCATACTAGTATAAAGAACAAAAAAGTGATAGGAAGGGCATCATACTAGTAATAGTATAAAGAACAAACAGTGGCCAACATTATGATAATGAAAACTTTGTCAGGGACAAGACATATGAGATAATGAAGACTGTCAGGGACGACATATTAATGCAGTACAGAACAGAAAGTGAGATCTAACCTAAATACATTAGAATTACCCATTGAGGTGTACCCAGAAATGAAAAGGCAGATAAACTTGCAAAAAAGGGAGGAGAATGTGAACAAGCAGATAATGAAATCACATACTTTGAGGAAAAGAGAGCTATCCAGACTATCAGAAGAGAACAGAATCAACCCAATGACAACTACCACACTCTTGACCGGCAGGGACAGATCACCATTTTTCGCCTCAGGACAGGGCATAACAAACTGAATAAACACATGTACAAGCTACGATTGTCTGCTTCACCACTATGCACATGTGGATTAAACAAACAAACTGCTGAGCGTGTTCAACAGGATTGTCTTCTGTACGACCAGTTAAGAAAGATATACTGGCCCAATGACTCAACACTAAACTCAAAGCTGTATGGAGCTAAAGAGGAACTCCAGTTAACGGTCGAGTTCATCATGAAAACTCATCTGACGGTGTAAACATCAAAGAGTCGATCGCAAGAAGAAGATGACATTAGAATTAAACTTGAAAAGGACAACAATGGAAACAAAAAAATAAATAGCAGGAGATTATGGCTAGAAGTAATACCATTTGGAATGCAGCACAGTTTGTCACAACAGAAGAAGAAGTAGGATCGAAAAGAGGGAAGAAATGGGTCTGAGAAAGGAGGTATCGTGAAAGGTAATGAAAATTAGTAGAAGGCAAGAATAGAAGAGATTTAAGATACTCTTCCGGAACTGCACAGGGCATTGAATATTTCTAGATATATATATAAAATCAGCTCTTTTTGGCTCGTAATGGAGCATAGAGCCACAACTGCTGCTGGCTCCCGTACAGCAAGTCTATGTTGGAGAACATGCACCTGCAGCTGTGGTTTCTGTAACACTTTGTTTGACATGAGTTTACATAATAGTTGCCAGATATTGTTAGTCACTACTTTCCGTCAGTGGCTTACACTTTGTTGTTGACTTGATGCTAAAATTGTTTTCACAACAATTTTGCAAAGCTAGAAATTTACTGTTTACATGTACGTAAACACAGATTTAGAAAACTGTAATGTTGCTGTTTATGTGTAAGGTATTGGTTTTACACAACCATATATTGATTATTCATATCGACATAACCAGAGTTTGACACAACTATAAAATGACTTCATATAAATTATTAGTTTCACAAAGCTATTTTGTAAAACTGTCTTTGGGTACATCATTGTAGCAACACTTATAATGTAAATTTTTTTTAAAAACCAAAAACGATGAAGCGTAGGAAGTAGTAAAGGTAAAAATTAAAAAACCTGTGGAAAGTAAAGGTAGTCCCATAGCAGATACTGCCATAGGGGAGTGACGTGTTAGAGACTTCACTATACTAGGTCCAGCATTGAGAGGTGGGGTGACCAATTCCCTTCCTCACTGCCTTTTTCCTTCCCTGACTCAAATGCAAAGTCAAGTAAACATTTACAGCTGGGTAGACTGAAGTGTGTTGATATCGTGAATCGAACCCAGCACCTTTGCCATGAGAGACCAACACTCTAACTACTCTGTCAATCAGACGCCATAGAAAGTAGAAAAATAGTTAATCGTCAGTTTGTCAGGTCACACTATGATATATTGACTCAGTACTTGCTTCATCAGCCTGAGATATCATCATGTAAATGGGCTTAAAGCGTTATAAATTTGAAAAAGATTATTGTTATCATTGCCAGTATTTTTTTTTAAATGTATGCGGAAGATAAATATATCTTTATTGTTCAGAGATGATAGATAAATTGATAAGAGTATCAACATTCAGGGATGCGGTGAGAAGAGGGAACTTAAATACACTGTGAAAATGTTCCTAAATAATGGAACAAGAGATAAAGGAAAAAAAAAACAGACAATACTTTACCATTTTAATATCCTGGTTTGTAAAATAATCAGCAGCAGAACTGATAAACAGTGCTTAGGACAGCAAGTTGTATGAGAGACATAATAGCCAGCGCAAAGTTAGTATGGCACTTAAAGAAGATAGTTCAAATTCATCATGAAGTAATGATGTTGAGGCTGAGTTTAGGCAGTGCTAAAAAAAAAATTTTAATATTAAAAACTGTATCTTACCCCATATAAATCTCATAATAACTGATGTAATTTCATATCATCAAGTATGAAATGTTCATATTAAACATCTCATGTTGTAACTGCCAAGCAGTGACATTATTTCAATCAATTAATTTTTACATGTCATTAACCAAATAAATTGTTATGTTTTTGTTCATTGTTGTGTTGTAGCCATGTAACTGAACTATGAAGCAGCTTCTATCTTTGTGTAATAAAAGTTATGCCGAAATTCTTATTATATAATGTCACTTTATTTCCTTCATGGTTTATGTTTTGTTGTCGTCAGTGTCACACTAAAAATCTTTGATATATCAGAGCACAGCATTTTAACAGGACATCATCATCATCATGATGTTCTCTTCACTCCCTTTAAAGCATGGAGCCATGACAGCAGTTAGTACACTTACTGGAAACCTGCACCATAGCATTTAAGTTCTCTTGTGGTGTGGCAGCCTGCTCTTGTATCGTTCAAGTATATCAACTGCCTTCTTTTCTACCCAGGTTATTTACTTCAACAGGGAACGATGAAACGTGTAAACAGACAGTGTCACACTATACATTTATCAACATAACTGTATGAAGATGGAATAAGTCCTGGTCTAGCCACACACAGTTTATTTACAAGATACACATTGGTTGTCATATAGCATATCGACCATCACACTTGATCTTGCAGAACAATTTTATTGAATACAAAGTCTACTTTATTACGCCTACAAAACTTTCTTTCTTATGCTCTTGTTGATAATTCTGTCTGATTCAATATTTACAACTTCCTTGACTGATATGGCCTATTGGTATATTCTTACATCATTCAGGTTATTAATTGTTAATACCGGGCATCTCTGGAGATGACAACTTTCTCTGAATTCTGTTATCACTGACCTCAATGGCTGACCCACTGAACTTCTTATCTATCAAGTCTCTACATCCCTCGTCAAGATGATCAATTCTCCTGGTAATTAATTTCCTTCATAAATTCGTTCTTTACTTGTCTGCTTACTGTAGCTATCATCTTCTACCGCATAATGCCGCTGAGTCTGTCCACCACAAATCATCGAGTTAGCAAACTTCGATGAGCAAGCATATGTCTGTCAAGATGGCTGGTTCTCCTTGCATGACCGCTACTCGGCCTCATGCAACCAGCCTGTCTCACTGGCACTTCTCAAATCAATGTCGTTTCTCCACTGCCCCTAAGAGCGTGCGCCACGACCTGTGTTCACTAATCTAGCCCCCTTGCGGGAGGTTTAATGTGCAACTTCTTCGGACATATCCTCTTGCCCTTTTTCTTACTACTATTACCTAACTGCCCTAGCGTACGTTATCAGTTGGTTCCCCTGCTACAGTGTCTGTGGTATCTGTAGCAGTTTTTTGTATGTGCTACAGTGTATGTGGTATCTGTAGCAGTTTGTTGTATGTGCTACAGTGTCTGTGGTATCAGTAGCAGTTTGTTGTATGTGTTACAGTGTCTGTGGTATCTGTAGCAGTTTGTTGTATGTGCTACAGTGTCTGTGGTATCTGTAGCAGTTTGTTGTATGTGCTGCAGTTTCCAGTCGTCCCCTGCTACAGTGGCTGTGGTATCTGTATCAGTTTGTTGTATGTGCTGCAGTTTCCAGTCATCCCCTGCTACAGTGGCTGTGGTATCTGTAGCAGTTTGTTGTATGTGCTGCAGTTTCCAGTCATCCCCTGCTACAGTGGCTGTGGTATCTGTATCAGTTTGTTGTATGTGATGCAGTTTCCAGTCATCTTCTGCTACAGTGTCTGTGGTATCTGTAGCAGTTTGTTGTTTGTGCTGCAGTTTCCAGTCATCTTCTGCTACAGTGTCTGTGGTATCTGTATCAGTTTGTTGTATGTGATGCAGTTTCCAGTCGTCTTCTGCTACAGTGTCTGTGGTATCTGTATCAGTTTGTTGTATGTGCTGCAGTTTCCAGTTGTCTTCTGCTACAGTGTATGTGGTATCTGTATCAGTTTGTTGTATGTGCTGCAGTTTCCAGTTGTCCCTGCTACAGTGTCTGTGGTATCTGTAGCAGTTTGTTGTATGTGCTGCAGTTTCCAGTTGTCTTCTGCTACAGTGTATGTGGTATCTGTATCAGTTTGTTGTATGTGCTGCAGTTTCCAGTCATCCCCTGCTACAGTGTCTGTGGTATCTGTAGCAGTTTGTTATATGTGCTGCAGTTTCCAGTCGTCTTCTGCTACAGTGTCTGTGGTATCTGTATCAGTTTGTTGTATGTGCTGCAGTTTCCAGTCGTCCCCTGCTACAGTGTCTGTGGTATCTGTATCAGTTTGTTGTATGTGCTGCAGTTTCCAGTCATCTTCTGCTACATTGTCTGTGGTATCTGTAGCAGTTTGTTGTATGTGCTGCAGTTTCCAGTCGTCTTCTGCTACAGTGTCTGTGGTATCTGTATCAGTTTGTTGTATGTGCAGCAGTTTCCAGACATCTTTTGCTACAGTGTCTGTGGTATCTGTATCAGTTTGTTGTATGTGCTGCAGTTTCCAGTCATCTTCTGCTATAGTGTCTGTGGTATCTGTAGCAGGTTGTTGTATGTGCTGCAGTTTCCAGTCATCCCCTGCTACAGTGTCTGTGGTATCTGTATCAGTTTGTTGTATGTGCTGCAGTTTCCAGTCATCTTCTGCTACAGTGTCTGCGGTATCTGTATCAGTTTGTTGTATGTGCTGCAGTTTCCAGTCATCTTCTGCTACAGTGTCTGTGGTATCTGTATCAGTTTGTTGTATGTGCTGCAGTTTCCAGACGTCTTCTGCTACAGTGTCTGTGGTATCTGTATCAGTTTGTTGTATGTGCTGCAGTTTCCAGTCGTCTTCTGCTATAGTGTCTGTGGTATCTGTAGCAGGTTGTTGTATGTGCTACAGTTTCCAGTCGTCCCATCATTTAACTTTGTATTAATCACCTCTTAGGACAGGCAGCAGTAGCCCTGTTCTTGTTTTGTCTATTCAGAAACCCCCAAACAACTATATGACTTCATCATGACCCTTCAGCACCCCCAGGAGCATAGGCCTTCAACAAACTTATAACAAGTCTCCCTGTCCCGTGCCATCACCTCAAGATCTTTTCTTGTTTCTTCATGTCTGTCTCCAGTTCTCTTCCTCATGTGTTACTTGACCTCTCTCTACTTCTCCTCTTCATGTGTTACTTGACCTCTCTCTACTTCTCTTCTTCATGTGTTACTTGACCTCTCTCTACTTCTCTTCCTCATGTGTTACTTGACCTCTCTCTACTTCTCTTACTGTGGGGATTCCAGAGCAAGAACTACCTGTTAATGCTATCAACAAGTTTCCTCAGTGCATGTCCTTTCCATCTTCAGCGTCTTCTCATGTCTCATCTCTTGTTCCACTGACACTTGTCTGGTTACTGTCATCAGTTCCACACCAGTGATGTGTCATATCACTTCAATCCTTCTATTCTAAGCAAGCACCCATTTATTGAAGTCTGCATCTTTTTTTATTTTATATACAACATAGTCATCTATAAAATATGATGTATGATCACAAAGCCAGATTTGTATAAGTATTTTGAGATAACACTAGTGTCATAAGCATGTCGTAATTGGTGATTCCACTCTGGTGGTAGGGAGGAGGGGATTGCTACATGGGGCATGACTTCCACTTATCATCAGTCTGCAGCATTTTTGTCACCACTTGATTCTGAGCCATCTCCACAATGGTCAACATTTCTTTAATTGACAAGTTCATCCTGGTTTTCTTCACCCTGCCAACTTGATCTCACTTTGAAACTAACAGTTTTATTATACATAAATCAAATGTCCCAAACATCATTCCCAGGTGTTGTTATTCCACAGCCAGTATGAGTTCCTTGTAGCAGTGTCATCAAGTCTTTCAAGTGCTGTGGTTCTTAACTGTCCCTTCCACCCACCAGACATCTTATGCCAACGTCTACTGCTTTAATCCTTGCTGTGAACCTTCGCTTGTCTCAGCTTCATGACCAGGTCATTATATTTGGCCATTTTGAAAGTGTTTTGCTCATGATATCTGAATTCAGATGTTACTACCAGTTCAATCAATATAATCTGGTCTGATAACAGGGAGTGCAGCATTATACCTGGTTGTCTTTGATAACACTGACAAACAACATTTTTCTTTCTTATATAAGAATAAGTGTTCTTAGGTCAGTTTCTTGCGCTGATTTCAAATCTGAAATCCGTTTATCTCTATCACGTCGGGTTCTTAAGATATTTGTGATTAAATATATTTTTGGGAAACCGTTATTTGCTCCGTTTCATTTTTACTATATAACTTATTAAAAATTAATAAAATGCAAAATAATTCTACTTTTTATACCGCTAAAAGATGCATGACATATGTTACAATATGTTTCAAATAGTTACTGTATTTTGAAATAATTCTGAGCGAAATATGGCTTCTAGAAGTTGTAGAAATTCGGCTGATCTGTTCTGTTACGTGTGTGGATATTTTACCGATCGTGTTCACCAGAAAAACTTTACACCATTACTAAAGAAAGCATATGAACTTTATTTCGATTCGAAAGTTGATGATGCAAATAAATCTTAGAAGCCAAATGCTGTTTGTTTGACTTGTGCAAATACATTGGCAGGTTGGTTACGAAAATCGCCGAAGCATAAGTCGATGCCTTTAAGAGTGCCAGTAATATGGCGTAAACCGACAAATCACGCTACTGATTGTTACTTCTGCTTGACAAATATCCATGGTTTCACTTTTAAAACTAGAAAGTCTGTGGTTTATCCAAATATTGAATCGGTTTCGAAACCAGTGCCTCATGATCCAATCACGTGTCCGATCCCAGTTCCACCAGAACAACATCCTTTGGACGTGAATGAACCATCAGAAAGGGATAGTTTACCTGCTTTAGAAACTAATTCTGACTCGGATTATATACCGGTGAATGATGGTGTTCACTTAATTAACCATTCAGAATTTTCAGATCTAATACGTGATATCGCTCTTACCAAAGGACAAGCGGAATTACTCGGTTCGCGACTCAAAGAATGGAATCTTTTAGCGCCCAATACTCCGATATCTAAATTTCGTCATAGACACAGAGAACTTGTTCAATACTTTGAGATGGATGATGACATTGCTATTGCAAAGATGTAAACGGTCTAATGGTGCACCTCGGTCATGAGCACATAGTCAACGAATGGCGACTTTTCATCGACTCTTCCAAGACTAGTCTAAAAGCCGTGTTATTGCATAACGGACATTTATTTTCATCAATTCCAGTCGCCCACTCTGTTCATATGGAAGAAACTTATGACAATATGGCTATACTTTTGGCAAAAATAAAGTACAATGACTACCAATGGCGAATTTGTGGAGACCTAAAGGTCATTGCAATTCTCACGGGCATGCAGACTGGGTATACTAAATTTTGTTGCTTCCTATGTGAATGGGACAGCCGCAACAGACAGAACATTATGCAAGAAAGGTGTGGCCTATCAGGGATCGTATGCAGCACGGGCATAAAAATGTAATACACGAGTCATTAGTTAACAAAGACAGCATCATTTTACCACCGTTACATATAAAGTTGGGGCTCATGAAGAATTTCGTAAAAGCGTTAGATAAAACGAGCAAAGCTTTCACTTATCTTCGAGAAAAGTTTCCGCAAGTTAGCGGTGCAAAGATAAAGGAAGGTATCTTTGTAGGACCTCAGATTAGGAAAGTTATTGCAGACAAACAATTCGAGAACTTGTTACATGGTAGTGAACTTCGCGCATGGATGGCATTCAAATCGATCGTCGATAACTTTCTGGGAAATCACAAATCTGTCGACTATGTGCATATTGTTAAGCAGTGCATAGATGCATACAGAATTATGGGCTGTAACATGTCCCTCAAAATCCATTTGCTCGATTTGCATCTTGACTTTTTCCCTGACAACCTTGGCGAAGTCAGCGATGAACATGGAGAACGATTCCATCAAGATATCGCCGTAATGGAGTCACGTTATCAAGGACGGTGGAGTGTGACCATGCTTGCCGATTATTGTTGGATGCTTCATCGCGATGTACCACATGCCATTCACCGACGAAAGTCGACTGCAAAGAAATTCAAGCCTACATAACTGTTGTACTTCTTGTACAAATGATGTTGTAATACTGTATGCTTTGTTAAAAAACTTCAATTGCGTATTTCTAGAGATCCCGACCTGATAGAGAAAAACGGTTTGCAGATTTAAAAACAGCGCATTAACATTGACCAGAAAAACATAGAAATGTTAGAGAAAGAAAAAAAAATTTTTTTTTGTTAGCCAGTGTAATTTCAAATGTTTTTAGGTAAATTTTCACTCTCCGGGTAGGTAAACAGCCACTTCCTAATCATTTGCACAATGAAAAATTTATAGTAAGCCTGTATTGCTTGGATTAGGGTCAGCTGACCATTATTTCTGCACTACTAAATTAACCAGACGACAAAGGTCTTTTATATTTGGACATACACTGTAATATAATCAATGGCAGTTGCACTATTGGGTCTAGTCTTTGTCCATTACCTTCTCTCTTTTCATCTTTTTGTTTTAAAAGTCTAAAACCAAAGATCAGTCTGTTATCACAGTTATGTAAATGTTTAAAATATTAATTTAATATTATGATGCACGCAAGTGTTACACGGGACTGAAAATGGAACAAAGAATAGTCACCTACCAAATATGTTGCAAAATGTGTCTAAGGAGGGTTGGGCATGAGGCCGGCTAACCCCATCTTGTAGAAACTTTAAAAAATGTCACTGAATATGAATATGTCATCTAAGATCACCAGAATGGAACTGGTGACAAGAACAAGACAGGTGCAAGTGGAACAAAGATGAGAAGATGATGCTAGCGATGGATTTGACATGCATTGAAGGAATCTGTTCTTACAGCATTACAAAGTGGTTCTTGTTTTGGAATTCGCAGTGTAAGGTATCATTTTCTGTGTTGGAATATATATCCCTATCCTTAATGTATTATCTTTACTCTTGGATGCATCCATGCATACGGAATGTTGTTTTTTTTATATTTCTTGCATATATTTCCTGGCTTTGTTTTTGGTAGTGCCTGTGTCCGTTAAAAAAAAAAAATATTTATTTCTGCCAAATGGTAGAGATTAATGAGAGATTAAAAGAGTCCATAGACAAGAAACTGAGAGATGAACAAGCAGGTTTTCGACAAAACAGATCTTGTACAGACCAGATAGCCACTTTGAGAATAATAGTTGAACAAAGTCTGGAATGGAATTCACCACTATACATCGGATTTGTGAACTACGAAAAGGCATTTGACAGTGTAGACAGAGAATCACTTTGGAAATTGATGAGGCATTATGGAGTTCCCCTGAAGATCATTAATTTAATAAAGAAAACATATGAAGACATGACATGCAGAGTTCTTCACGAAGGACAAGCTTACAGAACCGTTTGGGATAAGAACAGGAGTGCGACAGGGATGCCTCTTGTCTCCATTTCTTTTCTTACTAGCAATAGACTGGGTTATGAGATCATCGACAACACACAACAGAAATGGAATCCAGTGGACTCTGACTAAGCAGTTGGATGATCTGGATTTTGCTGATGACTTGGCTCTTCTGTCCCATAACCGTAATCAGATGCAGGACAAATTGAAAACAGCAATTTGGTCTGAAAATACACAGGGAAAAGACAAAAATAATGAGAATAAATGCAGGTAATGATAACAGCGTTGAACTTGAAGAAAGACCAATACAAGATGTAGAATTGTACACATATCTTGGCAGTAATATAGACAAAGTTGGAGGGACAGACAGCGATATCAAAATAAGAATACAAAAGGCAAGAGGAGCTTTCATTGCATTGGGAAATACACTTGTATATGGAGATCAAGAGAAATCTTATCCAACACGAAAATAAGAATCTTCAATTCAAATGTGAAGTCAGTCCTATTGTATGGCTCTGAGACATGGAGAACAACAAAGACAACAACCAAAAAGCTAGAGACTTTCATAAATGGGTGCTTGCGTAGAATAGAGGGATTAAAATGGTATGACAAGGTTACCAACGTGGAACTGATGACAGGAACTAGACAAGTGCCAGTGGAACAAGAGATGAGAAGAAGATGATGGCGATGGATAGGACACATACTGAGGAAACCTGTTGATAGCATTACAAGGCAGTTCTTGTTCTGGAACCCCCAGGGCAAGAGGGGCAGAGGTAGACCAAGAAGTACATGGAGAAGAGAGCTGGAAATGGAGGTGAAAATGATGAGAACGTGGAAAAAACTTGAGATGATGGCACGTGACAGGAGGACTTGGCATGTGTTTGTTGAAGGCCTATGCTCCTTTGGGAGTGGAGGGTTATGATGAAATGGTAGTTTGTATCCAGCTACCTGAGCTAGGGTGGTACCACTGGCGCCTATTCACTATTGTAATCAATTAATGAATTGAGAGATTCCAGGTGTACTTGTTCCACAATGCACTTCCACCCCGTTCAAAACCTACCTGCATACGTTGGACTGCCTATAGCAGTTGGCTGATACCTAAAAGAATGTACTAGGAGAGTCTTGTCTAGAACACTCTGGACATGTAATTTTGTCACAGTTCCTTACTCAACAGTTCCAAAGGTAGGATGCTTAAAGCCGCTTCCAGTGATTATATGTATGTCGATTTTGATGCACCTGCAACCAGACCCTCCGAGAGCTCAGATGAGGGCCGGACTATTTCATACTCTGCCATTTTGTAGGAAGAGGCCTAAAAATATTTTAATAATAAAGAAAGACATGGAGGACCATGCATCGTTGGCTGAGGTGAGGCCCCCCCACCCCATGAGATGAGGCCCCGGACTATATAGCCCCCCTCTGGTAGGGCCTGCGTGTAACCGTAAATATTTTCCGTCTGTTACTATGAAGTCAATTTTATTCTTCTGTGTGCAATCCTGTTTTTATTTTCCGTCCGTTTTCTTGAAGTGAGTCTCATTCTTGTGTATGGTAACACCGTTTTTATTTTCACTTCTATTTTCTTGAACTGGTCTCATTCTTGTGTTTATTTACCAACACCGTTTATTCCCCCCCCCCCCCTCCCCCCGTTTTCATATAGTGAGTGTCATTCTCGTGTATGGTAACACTGTTTTTATTTTCACTTCTATTTTCTTGAACTGGTCTCATTCTTGTGTTTGCCAACATTGTTTATTTCCCCCCCTCAGTTGTCATGTAGTGAGTGTTATTTTTGTGTATGGCAACACTGTTGTTATTTTCCATCTGTTACCGTGAAGTGAGTCTTTTTATACATGACAACATTTTACGAGAATCAATTCTTACTTCTTTACGCCTTAACTTCATAGTTGGTCAGTCTTGCGTGTATTTTGTGAACTGTCTTAAAAAGATTGGGGAAAAAAAAGAGAAATAGTGCGCGTGAGTGACATGTAAGATGGGAGACGGGGAGGGAGGGAAAAAAGAGAGAGCGAAAGCGAGAGAGAGAGAGAGAGAGGACTTCAATCTTTAATATCCATTTAAAAAATTTTAAATGACAAAGGGAATCAACTGTGCAAACTCATCTTTTCTGATGAATTTGTGGATTACATTTCCTTAATCTCCTTTATCATTTTACTAGTAAAAGTAATACATGGAGGCATATCTGGAGTCATCCTTATGTGACTACTATCACTGACGACAATCCAATAGATAATAAAATGTTTATTAAGATTAAATGTTGTATATAAGAATATTAAAGCATGCACTATTCACAAAATCAGCAATATTATTTATATTTTCATTTCTTTCTAATTCTAGTTCTGTCTAATCCTATCCTATACAAATGTGAGAATCCTTGTTCTTAATTATCTCTATTTATATATTCTTGTCCCCATTATGACAAAAACTTGAGAATCATTGTTCCCATTAATACATAAAAAACTGTTTCAACTGCAAAGTTACACTGATTCTCAAAATCTCGTGTAAAGTAATAATATCATCTTTCTTAATATTCAATGAATATTTCTAATTAAGTTTTACAGTATCTATAATTAAGTATTGAGTCAGTGGTTCTCAATATGTTTACTTACAAGTGGCATCAAAGGCTAAGCGCCTGGAATAAAGTCACCTCTATTTATCTATTTTATGCCTGCCAGTCTGCAGGATCACACATTATTGCTTCACTACAATCGCTCTACCAATGGCGTGAATTTATAAATATTCATTACATATTCTATAGAGTCAACACGCAGAATAATATTGGCCTTAAAATGACTCAAGAGCCGCTTGGAACTCACATTTCACCTTAGCGGGTTAAGACCATTTGGTTAACAGCTTGAGAACCACTATCTCTCTTTCTTACTTCGTTACAATCCTCTGAATTATTCGGAATATTCAGAGCCATGCCCAAACTCTGCTACTCAAAAAATAATCCACCTTACTAAAGCAAACCACAAAGTATATCGGAGCACTACAGAGTCATCCCAAAACTCTAAAACTCAACGAAATACTCTCTCCAATTATCTGTACTTAAAAGACAAGTTATTCTAACAATAGCTAAGACTATCTAGAAATTCCTTTCTTAACATTTATTATTAGCTATTCTCTACAAAAATACTATCTCTAAAAATCTACACATCTTTCCTACTTTATTATTTGTCCATGTACTAGCTAACCCAGTACATGGATCTATAACAAACTTCCTACATTTTTAGTTCTCTTAATCTCTGTCCTAATGATCTAATGAGAATCTCTCTTAGTGAAAGTCTCATCTCTTCTCTATCTGCCTGCCATTGACCTTGCTAACAATAGTATTTGTACCCCTTCATTTTGCACCTGGCACCTGTTTTTCTCTGCTGTTCCATGGGAAAGTGTCAGGAGTTCATAATTTTTGTAAACCTGACAACATTGTTAAATGCTGATTTCAGCACGTATCTTGTCTTTCTCACATCCTAATTAAACGACTCAATTGTACCAGTGCAGGTGTTCTCGTAGATTAATGTCCACTGTTAATAGTTAAAGTAAAATTCATTTTCCTAAATGTAATTAACGTCAATCAACATTACATTCCTTTGTCTTTGTTTTCGGGGTTATTTTAGACTGCTCTCTACAAGTGTGAGAACCATCATATAAAACTGCCAATTACTTTCCCTCAATGGTACCGAGTGAACTTTCCCATGCACAGATGGCAGTGATAAAGATTTCCTGGACACTGACAGTGAAAAAGATATCCTGGGCACTGACAGTGATAAAGTAATTCCAGGCTTTGACAGTGATTTTAAAAAAGCCAAGGGACTGACAGTGATAAAAACCACCTGGGATTGATAGTGTTAAAGAAATCCTGGGTATTGGCAGTGCCAAAAATCTAGGGGCTGACAGGGCTAAAAAAACTGGAGATATGAGGGTGTTATAAAAGGTTGTGATTGGCAGTACTAGAAATTGAGGATTAACAGTGATAAATAAATCCTGAGGATTGACAATGATAACAAAATCCTGTTAAAAAACCCACCATATCATGTTTCCAACCTACACAGTTTGTATTTGGTCTAAATCGGCATCTCTCCACTGCGAGGCTTCATGGTTGGTATGGAAGGAATTTATGACAAACGAAAAGTACTTTATTATTTCATTTCTTTTACAAATACCTTTATTACATTGACATTTCAGATGAGTATTACAACAATTAGCTGAGTACCTTACAGATACATCATGCACGTATTGTTGTATTTAGTGCCTTACAAATACAACATACAAGATATGTTGTAAAATGAGTGCTTTACACACAATATACAACTATGGTTGTTGTCATGAGAGTGTGACCTATTCACAGTAATGTTCAGAGTTATATTCTCAGAGTAACGGCAGGATTCCTCCACAGACAAGCCATACAAATATTGGCAATGGCGTGTTTAGAGGGTAGAAGGTTTAGGGTTTCGGCGTCCCCTCCACCCCATGTTCTATTTGTGTTTTGGGTGGTTCAGATATTATAAACGTTACGAGACATACTTGCTGTGAGGAACCTCTATTCATCTTTTGAACAATATGGTCATAATCATTTTGAATGTATTATAACACAAGGTCAAGGTCAAGGTAGTCCAGTAGCAGATATTTCCGTAGGGGAGTGAAGTATTAGCAACTTCAGTATGCTAGATCCAGCATCGACAAGTCATGACCAGTATGACCGCTTGGCCTTTCACGCTAGCATTATCCCTCCTACTTCCACGCTAAGCATTTATATGTGCTATAATATGTACATGTAAGAATGACAGACCTTAAAAGCAAATAAGACGTTTTTACACAAAACGCAGTATCATTCAAAGTTCAGTTGGCAGTTACTACTCTGATGGGGCAAACGTAGGTCAGTCCATTATAATAATGAATGGGTTTTATGCGCGGAAAGTGGGAAATTAATGTTTGTGTGATCTGGTTTTTTTTAATCCAATTGTTAAGTTGGAAAAGATCACACGTGAAAAAAAGTCGAAATAACAGAATGTCGTGTGCAAAAAGGTCGAAAAGCTGAGGAAAGGAGTGCAAATGTAGATTATTGTACCATGTGAAAAAAGGACGGGTCGTGTGTAAAAAGGCGGGGAAAAAAGAAGAAATAGTATAAATAGAAGAGTTATGGGCGATAGGCAGAGATTTCAGGATTTATGATTCTAATGAAACCATAACTTTAGACTAGAGGATTTTTACAGATAGCATTAGGTGAACTTCGTCTTTGAGGATACCAAGACAAGTTTTTGAGTAGACAAATCAGTATATTATTCTATTTGGATATACATATATTATTCTATTTGGATATACATATATTATTCACTTGAATTACCTATTTTTTCATCTTGGATAACCAATCATCATTGTGAAATTTACAGTGTTTGCCTAATGACATCAATAAACTCTAATTGAATTTTTCTACATTGCTGTTTGTGGAACTTTACAGTAATTTCTTTTGGATATACGTTGTTATGCTGAAACTGTTTTGCGTATCACCAAACTTAAAGGGAAGAACATTCCTGGGTTGAAAAAAAATAACAAAAGGTCAAGTATCACCATCTCTGGCGGAAGGCCAGTTAGCACTTGAACAACCACAACATATGAAGGATTAACTCTGACTAAAAAAAATCAATATAACTATTAGTGCCGTATAAACATACACGGCCACACCAGTTCCCTTCATTGCTGCCTTTTCCTTTGCTAACTTAAGACCAAAGTCAGGTACCCATTTACAGTTGGGTAGACTGGAGCGTGTCGATACTGTGGATCGAACCCAGCATCTTTGTCTCAAGAGATCAGTGCACTAATCACTCTGGCAATCAGCAGCCTATAATACACTAGCTCATCTAAAGGAGGAGTAGGAAGGAACATATATATATATGTGAGTGTGTGCATGTATGTATGTATGTATGTATGTATGTATGTAAAGGGACCAAAGAATGGGACCCTCTGGAGCACCAGAAACTTATGAACAGGACAAGCAACCTCAGCATGAAGACAGAAGTTGTACAGAAAGCAGCTCCTCAAATACACAAAACATTCTCTAGTGGGGGCTTACTTCAATTGTAGCATCCTGCTCCTTATGGTACAGTGAAAGAAAAAACACCAGAAGAAACAAACTAAATGAGATAAGAGGGCCGAAATACTTGTCTGATAGAGAGAACTTCTGATGATCAGACTTCTTCTGTTGAAATGTTCTGTAAAAAGTTTTTTATCATTATTTTGAAACTATTCTGAGCAGGGAATCCAAAGTCTTACAACGACAGAAACATACTCAATATGGTATTGCTGTGTTGTGTTAAAGTGCAATATGTCCTTTGAGTATTTCATTGTATGTCTTGTCATCAAGAGGTCTGAACTCGTCATGTGATCGGTCAAGATAGTAGAGAGGCTCATTGACTAAGTGAGGGTCGAAGCCCTCCTTGGTCAGCTCGGTCTTCTGTTGCTTGAACGTGCTGGTCAGACTCATCTGTCGCTGGAACCGCAGGAATCTGTTAGGATTGGAGGAGATAAGAGTGTCAAGGACGGCCTGGGGTAAACTGAAGAGATAAACTTAGAGATTCAGGATAAACCTGTTCAGATAAGCATATTCAGGCGCCCTATTCTAATTAAGCTATTTAGATAAATGTTTTCGGACTTTCAGATTTCAGATACACATATAAAGATAAACATATTCATATATTTTTTTTTAAATGAAATAGATGAAAAATCTATCTGGTTATAAGCTAAACATATGAAGATAAACCTATTTAGATATCAAATTATCTTATAAAGATAACCCTACTAAGAATCCAAATAAACATAACGAAATATGCAATAAAATGGCTCATTCTGATAAACCTGTTAAGATGAAACCGTTGATAAACAGACTGGAAATGAACTGAAACTTTAATAAATTGTAAATTTAGAAAACGTCATCGAGGATAGAAAGTAATGGAAATGAATTTAATTGGTCGCAAAGAACCCAAATTGCTTAAAAGGATTTTTTTTTTAAACAAAAGAAAATATTTAGAATAGGAAAGAACTTCATTTTCTCTCTTTCTCTCACACGCGCGCGCGCGCGCACGAACGCACGCACGCACGCACGCACGCACGCACGCACACACACACACACACACACACACATATATATATATATATATATATATATATATATATATATATATATATATATATATATATATATATATATATATATATATATATATATATATATATATATATATATATATATATATATATAGACTACATCAACTGCCTGTTAAATAATAACTTCACAGAAAAAGTAAACATCAAGAGTCATATAAAATAGAAACATAGTACTCCTTATCAAGAAGAGATCAAGTGATAATTTTCAGGCTGAGAACCAACCACTGCAGACTCATATACCACCAGTTAAACTAATTAAAGAGTGGGCCCATTATACATGTGTCCATGTGAGACATGTCCTCATATACTGTTGGCTCCACTTGCGGATCAGACTGACAGCATGATCTTCAGAAACCCATTTGTGAGAAAAACTGTATGACGATACAAGAAGCCTGAAATAGATCGCCAACTTTATAACAGAAATCGATGGCCTTAACCTAGAGACGGCTGAGGCGGGCCGCTAGCTTTATGAGAGAAACAGATGTAGTTAAATGAGAGAGAGAGAAGAAAAAGACTATCCAATAAAAAGATTCTTACAATGACTTTCACAAAAGCAGTGATGATATCTAAAATTATGTGGAAATTGGCCCTAGTATAAACGACCGACCTTGTGTTTAGGTTGAACACAGCGTGCCTCGCCAACACTTCCGTGAATAATTTGGAAAAACCTGTCGATTCTCGTAAAGCAATAGCTCTTTGACAGCACAGAAACGTAGCTACTGACAAACCTCGTTCATCTTTGGCTTCGCGGATAAGGTGTGAGTGTATATATACATAAAACACACAAACAGACCTTCATCCATAATTTCCGTTCCTCATGGATAATATGGCTGCAGTTCTTGCTCAACATGAACTTGTAATGTACATCGGTTTTTTTTTTTTTCAGCTCTGTATCTAAATTTGGGACTCCGCCTAGGCCGGTCCCAAGCTCAGCTGAAAAAATTGAGGAAGGACGACATGCATGGAGGCCGTAAAGAGGCAGCCCCTCCACCTTGCAAAAGCACAACAGGCCAAAAACCTGTTCACCTTAAAAACTGATTGCAAGTAACGACAGAGAGAAAATCGGACTGATCTGCATTGACTGCAACCCAAAAAAGCCAGCTCCAAACCTCAGAAATGAGGTATCTGAGGAAGGTGGTTGAAGTAACAAGAAGATACATGGTCTGCTACCACAATATACAAGTACGTCAAGGCCTCAAAACCCAGCACCTGCAGACCCAAGTGGAACAGTCCCTAATTATGATGGTTTGTCCATGTCTGCAGAATGGGAGAAGATCCACTATTACAACAAATACGGCAAACTAAGTACAAGAGATCCAGACCTGCAGGACGACTCAGAGTCCACTGGGAGGACAATATTAAACAATCTTTTAAGGACCGAGGAATAGATTGTAACCAGGCCAGGACAAAGACAGCCGATCGGATAGTATGGCGTTCTCTCTGGCAAATCTCTGCACCCCAGGGCAGAAGAGGAACGACTAAGTAAGTAAGTAAATAAGTTTACTATTGCTTTGGCTTTATTTTCTACCGGAACACTCGGTTAGGTGAATGAACTTACGCAGTATAAGTCTTACTGGAACCAAGGAAAAAAAATCGGTCCACCTTAAAACCGTAAACTCGTAAAGTAGAAATGTTATGTTTCTGACTTAAGTTTACCAGAGTGACAAAAGTGTGATCTCCTCCTGTAATATGTATCAGATGTTTTCTGTAGTTTTTTATCGCATTTAGATCAAGTCACACTTTTTGTTCTACTGTTGTCGTGCGTTTTTTTAAATTTTTTATGACAAAGACCTGTGTTCTTAACGTAATCCGTTCTTGTAGCCTTTTTTCCAGTATGGCAAACACTATCTGTTTGTCTTTAATCTTACCGTTAGTTTATTAAAGCCTTGCTACACCTTTCTCATTTTCTTACTACTAATCTTACCGTTAGTTTATTAAAGCCTTGCTACACCTTTCTCATTTTCTTACTACTAATCTTACCGTTAGTTTATTAAAGCCTTGCTACACCTTTCTCATTTTCTTACTACTAATCTTACCGTTAGTTTATTAAAGCCTTGCTACACCTTTCTCATTTTCTTACTACTAATCTTACCGTTAGTTTATTAAAGCCTTGCTACACCTTTCTCATTTTCTTACTACTAATCTTATCGTTAGTTTATTAAAGCCTTGCTACACCTTTCTCATTTTCTTACTACTAATCTTACCGTTAGTTTATTAAAGCCTTGCTACACCTTTCTCATTTTCTTACTACTAATCTTACCGTTAGTTTATTAAAGCCTTGCTACAACTTTCTCATTTTCTTACTACTAATCTTACCGTTAGTTTATTAAAGCCTTGCTACAACTTTCTCATTTTCTTACTACTAATCTTACCGTTAGTTTATTGAAGCCTTGCTACACCTTTCTCATTTTCTTACTACTAATCTTACCGTTAGTTTATTAAAGCCTTGCTACAACTTTCTCATTTTCTTACTACTAATCTTACCGTTAGTTTATTAAAGCCTTGCTACACCTTTCTCATTTTATTACTACTAATCTTATCGTTAGTTTATTAAAGCCTTGCTACAACTTTCTCATTTTCTTACTACTAATCTTATCGTTAGTTTATTAAAGCCTTGCTAAACCTTTCTCATTTTCTTACTACTAATCTTATCGTTAGTTTATTAAAGCCTTGCTACACCTTTCTCATTTTCTTACTACTAATCTTACCGTTAGTTTATTAAAGCCTTGCTACAACTTTCTCATTTTCTTACTACTAATCTTACCGTTAGTTTATTAAAGCCTTGCTACACCTTTCTCATTTTATTACTACTAATCTTATCGTTAGTTTATTAAAGCCTTGCTACAACTTTCTCATTTTCTTACTACTAATCTTATCGTTAGTTTATTAAAGCCTTGCTAAACCTTTCTCATTTTCTTACTACTAATCTTATCGTTAGTTTATTAAAGCCTTGCTACAACTTTCTCATTTTCTTACTACTAATGTTATCGTTAGTTTATTAAAGCCTTGCTACACCTTTCTCATTTTCTTACTACTAATGTTATCGTTAGTTTATTAAAGCCTTGCTACAAATTTCTCATTTTCTTACTACTAATCTTATCGGATTCTTCACTGAACTCCTCACTGTTCTTTCCCTTGTGTTTTCTTTTCTACCTTCCCTCTTTACGGTCCGGATGTATTTGTTCTTGTCTGGTTGCCTTCAGTAGATTTGTCTTTGTTATTTACTTATTTGCTTCTGTCACTTAATTTGGAGACTGTGACGAAGTCAAATGTTGTCAAAATTCACCACTTGACACTGAATTATACAACCCAAACTTAGATCATCATGTTAAATAAACTGCTACAGAAACCACACACACAACAGCACTTGAATGCTTTGGTACAGGCTGCCTGCAAGGGAGAGAACTTAGATGGCAGCTTCATGCTCCTTGGGGATCACAAAAGAAAATCATTAAGAACGAAGCTTCATTCTTTTTTTTTAAAAGTAAACTTTTGCCTCGTTTTGCCGAAGTGCACTCGCTAATCCTAAACACAAGGTCCGCCTGATATATTAGGACGCATGTCCAAATATAAAAGACCTTGTGGTCTGGTTAATACCATGATCTCGTTGTTCACGTTCTTTGTATAGGCTAGTAATGGTTCATAACACAGCATTAACTAAACCATGGCTCACCTGGGTCTGGCATAACTAGGTAAATTTTGCCTACACAGGCGGCCTAACTCCTGGACTTTGTCATCGTCTAACTCCTCTCCCTCCTTCAGATTAACTGCGGCCATACCTGTTTTTCCCTCACATCCTGTAAAAGACAGAAGTTTCTACATGTTTAAAAAATATAGGTGACGTCATAACAGACACAAATGAAGATTCCTTAATACAACAGCCCGATACAGACAGAATATTTGCTTTACGCAACTTCATATCCATTCTAGACATTACCACCATATTGAACACTGGCTGCTTAACTTACCTACCAATCTACTGGTAACTCTGAGAAATGTCACAAAGTGGTGAACAATTTTAGGTACAAAAATGATGACGTGGTATGTGTCTAAATTAACTATGTCAACTAGCTGATTGGTTGATGGGTTATGACTTTTGTTTACTACTCCTTACCTGGAACCTTGACCCCGAAAACGTTTGCGTCCTGCACAAATGTGGCAGCGTTCATGACATTTGACACTTCTGCAGTTGACACGTTTTCTCCCATCCATCTGTTTAGAAAATCAACGTACAATTATCTAAAAATTAAATATTCTGTTGATGTTGCATTAGATGTTCATTTTCAAATAAAAATATTCTACTAATTTTCTACTTTTTCTAGTTTATATTGTTCAGGAGTTTTTCAAAGAGCAGAAGTATCTTGCACCAAATCATATACTTGCAGCCTTCACACTGAAGAAAAGTTTTAGTGGATGTCCACACTGTCTGCCACTTGTGTCCCGAAAGCACATTCTGATAGGATGTTATCCGCCCACTTCTTGATGTTTCCAGCCAATCATAGCATTGTTTTTCCCTTGCCTATTTGCCATCAGTTTTTTCTTCCTTTACGGTTTTCTAGAAAGGTTTATTTCTCTTACTGTTCATAATAAAGTATGCAAACACCAGTAGGACATGCAGTGAGAAGAGGATGGCTTTGAATAGTACATATATTATTGTGATAAAATTAACCGTGATACAACGTTAAAATATCTCCAAAGATAAAATGTAGGGATAAAAAATAATGCGTAAGCTACTAGAAGACATGATCGCCCATGCCGCGGGTCACTCCCGCCATGGAAATTAACTTGTTAGACGTGAAGGCAAAACGTTTACCCTTGTAGACGGGATGAGAACGGAGATCAAAAAGAAAAAAATATGACTGAACACGTGCTTGAAACTAGCAAGGCTAAAAAGACGCAATTGGTGGGGAAAAAAAAAAATTCACGTCCCCAAGTTGACACAAGGTAAAGAAATTGACAAAAGGGACCTTAGCTATTATACGCAACAGTCATTTCTTGGACGCTTTTGCGATACTTAGTCCTTTTATTTGAATTCAGCGGCAAACGCATTACAGAAGATAAAAAGGTAAAAAGGTAAAGGAACCCGTTACACGCCCATTGAGGCATATTGGGAATATGGTGTTAGGCCCATATTATCTTGACCGTCGGCACACGAGGGGTGATGTGGTCGGCATCACGCCGGCCGATTACAGAAGATGCTCGAACATATTTCAAAAAAACAACTAACCTTGAAAAGTAACTTTTTCTTAATAATAATGTTAGGAATATAAAACCTAGCTGGCCTGATGGCCCATCTTGAGCAGAGAAATAATATGCTTTCATTTATACAGACGGATATATAATAATGAAGATATTGACAAAAGACTGTGTTGTTCATATCAGCGAGCGACTGCATTGAAGAAAAAAATGTCACTAATTTTCAAAAAATTGCGGCCTTGAGACTCAGTGCTAAAATCTAGCTAGAATGAAAGAGAGGGGGAATTAGTGGAAAGCTGTGGCTAAAAATAACTCTAGATGCAGATTCGTGTAGGAAATGCATGTATAAACAAGTGTGTTTTTGTAAAAAACGCAAGTAGAGACAGACGGACCAACAGACAATAATACATACTTGACTGAGGTATGACTGAATTGACTTTTGGTAGGAGGTTTGAAATTTGAAAAGGGGGAAAGGCGGTGATTGGCCACAGATAAACATATTATCGGCGCTCAGACGCGCATCTTTGCCATTCATCATAAATTGTCCAGTAGTAGACACAGTAATTCTTCAGTGGTGTAAATTCCCAGAAGCTAATTGCAATATTTAGAGGGACGCCATACTAGAGCCAGCAGCTCAGCTGAGTTTTGCTAGCATATAACTGTGTTCTCTATTCATAATTCTGGTAAGACTGAAAGTATTTCTTTGTATATTTTAATATTGTTTAATGTTTCGAGTGATTTGATACTGCCATATCAAAATATATCCCTTACAACAAGTAAGGATTCGCTCTAGATCCCCAGCCCCAGTTCAGGGTCTAGAGACAAACAAAATACATAAACGCCAGCAAGGATTATGAAGGGCGGATCAAGTGTTGAGATCAGTGGAACATATCACCTATCCTATTCAATGGCAGGAAGCTAATGAACATATTTCAGAATATGTAGTCTTGGGGAACTTATACTATGTGAAACCAACTTGGTAAGATGTGCTGTATGGTCAGAGAGATCTGACCCCGTCTATGTGGTGTTGTTGTGTAGTGTTGAGTGTAGAAGTGGCTCAGGAGGTAGAGTTCTGACCCATGACCCAATACTTTTATTTCAGAACTGTGAGTTTTTTATTTGGCACCAAAGTGGTGTCAAATGCTGTGTTGTAAAATACAAGTGTGGACCCGTGCAGTCGAGTATTTTGGCAGAGCAGCCTTAGATTGCCCCCAAGCACGGAGAGGTGGGGCCACCAGATACCAGCACCAGAACTACTCAGTCAAAGATACGTGAGCGTCTGGCCTGCTGGACATTCACCAACTTATTTAATAACTAACACCAACTATATTCCCATCAACTAGAACATACCATGTTGGGAAATAAACTTGTATTCCTCCCATCAGAAAATGGACAATGTTTGGTAGTCATAGACTGGGAGTGATGAAGCCACCCCAACAGCACATCCATTAATCGTTCTCCCAGATAAATTACAAATATAAACAGTAGTAATATTAACTAGTCTTGTAAAATTCATATGTACACACCTTTCATTTATTATGCCATATATTCATGCATTTCATTCATAATTTCAAAACCTTTCATATGTTCTGACCAAAATAAAACCTTGGTTCAGAACAAATAAACTTAAAGAAAATTTAATATCAAAATTTTAAACAGCTTGAGTTAGTTCAGTGTGTTATAAAGTTTATTAATATTATTAGACTTATTAAATATCTGTGTGTGTGTGTTTGTATATACTAATACAACACCTTACATTTCAGTACCCTAGATTTTTAACGCAGCCACATTCATTAGTAAAAAAAAGATATGTGTGAGGTCGTAAGTGGTAGCAAGAAGGGCCTTCTGTAAATTCACAGCTACATTTATCTCAGGAGCCTTCACAGCTGACCTCATGCATCACACTAGGTAATATCACAACCATACAGTACCATCAAACCCACTACATATATTGGGGTCTCTTGTCCAGGGATAATTAGCCTATCAATAATATTAGGATCTCCTGGGGGGAGAATTAAATCAGGGGAACACATTGTAAAAATTAAAAGTGTCCCTTAAAATTAAAAGTGAAATTAAAAGTTGGTGAATCTTCACAGCCAGTGATAATTAATTAGTTAACTGGCTAATTAGAATTACTTTAGATTATAGTAATTAGAATTACTTTAGTGGTTAGAGATTTATCTTGCTCATTGCTAAAGTATGGCGGAGCTGGCAAAGTTCAGATCAGCTGCTGTGCTAACGGCAAAGGATATGGGAATGGATGGTCAGGGTTTAATTCAATATGTAACGGCTGAATGTGATAAGTATATTGAACGGGAAGAAAGAAGATTAGAAAAAGAGGCTGAAAGAAAATTAGAGGCTGAGACTAAGAGGCTGCAGATTGAGGCAGAAGAAAAAAGATTGACTGCCGAAAGGGAAGCAGAAGAAAAAAGATTGACTGCCGAAAGGGAGGCAGAAGATAGAAAGTTGCAAAGGGAGCACGAATTACGACTAAGGGAGCTGGAGTTACAAGGCCATGCTCCTGAAAATGGTGCCAGCCCTTTTGCCTCAGATGCTACGCCCAGTCTGGGAGCCTCAACATCAGCTATGGGGTTTCATTTAGACCATTTTGTTGAAAAAGACGATGACATCGAGGGGTACCTCGGACGTTTTGAGTTATTAGCTACTACATATGGGTTAGAGAGAGAGAGGTGGAGTTTAAAGTTATCACAGGGACTGAGAGGTACTTCTTATGAAGTCTTCGCAAAAATGAACAGAGAAGACCAAGACAATTATGACATGTTAAAGCAGGCTTTGTTATTGAGGTACGAAAAAAATGGTGAATTTTATCGTAGAAATTTAGAAATGCCAAACTGTTGTCTGGGGAGACATACCACCAATTCTCTGCCAGACTGGAAACCTATTTGGAGAAATGGACTGCTCTGGGGAAGACCCAAGATCTTAAGGAGATGATCATGATAGAGCAATTGAAAGAGTCCATGGCTCCAGACATGAGAAAATTTCTCATGGAACAAGGTGCAGAGAAGTTGGGGGAGGTTTTAAATATCGCTGAGAGGTATCAGGCAGCCCAGGCAGAGGTAAGTGGCTCTAAAAAGAAGCACATAGAAACTTTTAAAGCTCCACAGCCATTTAATAAATTTGAAAATAGAGAACAGGGTAATAAGGGCAGGACAAACTTTGAACGGCCAAGAAATGACTATCGAGACAGAAACTCACAGTTCAATGACCAAAAATCCAATGAAAGAAAACCGTTTAACCAAGGAAAAAGATGGTGTAAATGGTGCAAGAAAGATAACCATAACACCGAATTTTGTAGAAGGAAACCTTCAAACATTGCTGCAATGAAGTCGGGGACTCAAAGATTAAAGGTTAATCCTAATGGACAGCAGGAACCTTATCACCCCCCAGTTTGTGAGGATGTTATTTGTAATGGGGTCACCATAAGGTGCCTTTATGATACAGGTTTGGATTATGATTCAGTTGTGAAGTCTAGCCTAGTGGACCCAAGTCAGTATACCACAGAAACAGTGGAAATACAAGGGGCGACTAAGGACATACCACTCATGACACTTCCCATCGCAAGGATAACGGTGAAAACTCGCTATGTGGAAGGAGAAATCAGAGCAGCAGTGATAGATGAACCAATCTACCCTCTGATATTGGGGTGTAGATACGTCTTCTTGGGGAATCCCGAGAGACCTGTGATCATGGCGACAGTGCAGACCAGGTCACAGAAGAAGGAGGAAGAAGGTGAACCTATAAATGCTCATCCAGAGGAGATGAGGAAGGCGCAGGCTGAGGATAGGACACTCAAGCCATGTTTTAAAAAATTGCCCAAATGCCACACACCTCCGAGCAAGGGGGAATATTTTATGAAGGACAGGTTGCTATATAGGAAGACAGGAACTAGATCCACTGGTCACGGACAGTTGGTTCTTCCCAAGGTATATAGGGCAAATTTAATAAGGAGCTTACATGTTGGAAAAGATGGGGACCATGAAAAAGTCGGTACCATCTGCCAAAAAGTTGCTCGCAAATACTATTGGCCCGACGTAAATGTCGATATTGAGAACTTTGTAGAAGCATGTGGCATATTTCATGAGGGAACACCCACAAAGGGAAAATATGTGCAGGACCTAGAAACGCCACGGGGCAAAATTAGGCCTGGAAGGAAAACTAATTATACTCAGGTAGACAAAGTGGAATGGGAGCCCCCTTTTCACACCCAGTCTTCACTTGAATGGATTAACATGGCCACTATGCGACGAGTACAAAGAAATTTAACCCAGAATAAGCTGACAATCCCTCGGTCAGGATTATATAAACTGGAAGAACAGAAAAGAGAGCGAAGATCTCTCATAAGCAATCTAAAGTGGGGAGACAAACCCAAGAAAAAAATTGGTAGTGGTCGATTTGTGAGTGATGATTCTAGGAAGAAAAGTCCTCACTATAGTGCTTCTAATGGAAGGGACCCGACGGGTTCCATGAAAAATAAGTATGATAAATTAAAGGTCCAGATGTAGCGCTATTAAGGACCTGGACAGATGAGAAGGCGGAAGAGACTGTTACCTCATCTTATCAATACGTGAACGAACTGACCACTCGTCTGAAAGCTGGATGGAAACTGGCAAATGATAATTTGAAACAAGCCAGGAAGAAACATGCAGCATATTTTAATAGGAAGGCAAAGGACAGAGAACTAGCTGTGGGAGAGAAGGTGCTGCTTCTACTACCCGGTAGCCAGAATAAATTACAAATTGGATGGCAAGGTCCATATACGGTTCTAGAGAAGGTGTCTAGAACAAACTATAAAATTGACAAAAAGGGGAAGGAGAAAGTTTATCATGTAAACCTGTTAAAGAAGTATCTGGACAGACCACTCCAGGAAAGCACCCCCTTACTGACCTTGGCTATCGCAACTCAAATGCAAAAGGAACCACTCACCTCACATGAATACCCATTACATCCTTGTGAAACAGCAGCACAGGTAAAAGTCAGTAAGCACCTGACTAAAAATCAGAGGGAGAGAGTTCAACAGGTTCTGGAGGAACATACAGATGTATTAACAGATAAACCAGGCCATACAAATTTGCTACAGTATGACATGAAACTGGTAGACTCAAACCCAATCTGTATGAGAGCCTATTCTATTCCGTTCGCGAAGGAGAAGGCATTGAAGGAAGAAATAGATTATTTGTTGAAGGAGGGGATTATTTCACACAGTGAATCATCTTTTAGCTCCAGTGTCGTTTTGTTGAGGAAACCGTCTGGGGAACACAGACTGTGCATAGATTACAGGAAACTGAATGCTGTCACAGAAGGACAAGTGGATCCATTACCAGACACAAAACAGTTATTTGCCAGATTAAACAAGGCAAAATACTTTTCAAAGGTGGATCTTAGTAAAGGCTATTACCAGATTCCAGTGAAGCCTGAAGTGAGACCTTATTTAGCATTTAGCACATCGGAAGGACATTATGAATTCAACATGCTACCATTCGGACTGAAAAATGCTCCGAGTGTATTTTCAAGGATGATGCGCAAATTGTTGGATCCCCTGAATAACCCATGTATCACGAATTTCATGGATGATATTCTCGTCGCCACAGAGACATTTGAAGAACACATTGACGCTCTAAAAATGTTATTTAATAGGCTTAGGGAGGCGAACTTAACTGCTAGGCCAACAAAATGTTGTATTGGATGCAAAGAGTTGGAATTCTTGGGACACACTGTATATCAGGGTAACATGACCCCTGATCCCAAGAACTTGGAAAAACTGCAGAGAGCACCTAGACCACAAACAAAAAAGGACGTGCGATCATTCGTGTCGTTATGCGGATTTTATCAAAAATACATCAAAGATTTTAACTCTATTTGTGCTCCTCTGACTGATCTGACTCGCAAGGGACTTCCAGATAAAATTATTTGGACTGCGCAAAGTGAATTAGCGTTCCAAGAGTTAAAGGAAAAACTCACTAGCAAGCCTATTCTCAAACTGCCTGATTTGACACAGGACTTTGTCGTAGGAACAGATGCAAGTAATGTAGGACTCGGGGCGGCTCTGTTGCAAAGATCATCTTCACCTGATGGGGAACTGAACCCAGTCGCTTATGCAAGCCGCAAATTGAATAAGGCGGAACAAGGATATTCCACAAGCGAAAAAGAATGTTTAGCGTTAATCTGGGCAATAAAGAAGTTTCAAATCTATCTGTATGGTAGGACTTTTGTGGTCCAGACGGATCATCAGCCCCTCGTATTCTTATCTCAGGCTAAGCATGAAAACGCAAGATTGCTGAGGTGGTCTTTATTGCTTCAACCTTATCAGTTTAGTATCCAATATATCCCAGGCAAATTGAATGTCGGTGCAGATTTCCTCAGTCGGCACCCCTGTGATCAAAATTAGAGTAGTGGCAGGCGTGAGGAGTAATTTTATCTATGTGTATCACTGGTTTTGGAACTTGCCGTAGGCATGTTTTCAAGTGGGGAGATGTGTGATAAAATTAACCGTGATACAACGTTAAAATATCTCCAAAGATAAAATGTAGGGATAAAAAATAATGCGTAAGCTACTAGAAGACATGATCGCCCATGCCGCGGGTCACTCCCGCCATGGAAATTAACTTGTTAGACGTGAAGGCAAAACGTTTACCCTTGTAGACGGGATGAGAACGGAGATCAAAAAGAAAAAAATATGACTGAACACGTGCTTGAAACTAGCAAGGCTAAAAAGACGCAATTGGTGGGGAAAAAAAAAAAATTCACGTCCCCAAGTTGACACAAGGTAAAGAAATTGACAAAAGGGACCTTAGCTATTATACGCAACAGTCATTTCTTGGACGCTTTTGCGATACTTAGTCCTTTTATTTGAATTCAGCGGCAAACGCATTACAGAAGATGCTCGAACATATTTCAAAAAAACAACTAACCTTGAAAAGTAACTTTTTCTTAATAATAATGTTAGGAATATAAAACCTAGCTGGCCTGATGGCCCATCTTGAGCAGAGAAATAATATGCTTTCATTTATACAGACGGATATATAATAATGAAGATATTGACAAAAGACTGTGTTGTTCATATCAGCGAGCGACTGCATTGAAGAAAAAAATGTCACTAATTTTCAAAAAATTGCGGCCTTGAGACTCAGTGCTAAAATCTAGCTAGAATGAAAGAGAGGGGGAATTAGTGGAAAGCTGTGGCTAAAAATAACTCTAGAGGCAGATTCGTGTAGGAAATGCATGTATAAACAAGTGTGTTTTTGTAAAAAACGCAAGTAGAGACAGACGGACCAACAGACAATAATACATACTTGACTGAGGTATGACTGAATTGACTTTTGGTAGGAGGTTTGAAATTTGAAAAGGGGGAAAGGCGGTGATTGGCCACAGATAAACATATTATCGGCGCTCAGACGCGCATCTTTGCCATTCATCATAAATTGTCCAGTAGTAGACACAGTAATTCTTCAGTGGTGTAAATTCCCAGAAGCTAATTGCAATATTTAGAGGGACGCCATACTAGAGCCAGCAGCTCAGCTGAGTTTTGCTAGCATATAACTGTGTTCTCTATTCATAATTCTGGTAAGACTGAAAGTATTTCTTTGTATATTTTAATATTGTTTAATGTTTCGAGTGATTTGATACTGCCATATCAAAATCTATCCCTTACAACAAGTAAGGATTCGCTCTAGATCCCCAGCCCCAGTTCAGGGTCTAGAGACAAACAAAATACATAAACGCCAGCAAGGATTATGAAGGGCGGATCAAGTGTTGAGATCAGTGGAACATATCACCTATCCTATTCAATGGCAGGAAGCTAATGAACATATTTCAGAATATGTAGTCTTGGGGAACTTATACTATGTGAAACCAACTTGGTAAGATGTGCTGTATGGTCAGAGAGATCTGACCCCGTCTATGTGGTGTTGTTGTGTAGTGTTGAGTGTAGAAGTGGCTCAGGAGGTAGAGTTCTGACCCATGACCCAATACTTTTATTTCAGAACTGTGAGTTTTTTATTTGGCACCAAAGTGGTGTCAAATGCTGTGTTGTAAAATACAAGTGTGGACCCGTGCAGTCGAGTATTTTGGCAGAGCAGCCTTAGATTGCCCCCAAGCACGGAGAGGTGGGGCCACCAGATTCCAGCACCAGAACTACTCAGTCAAAGATACGTGAGCGTCTGGCCTGCTGGACATTCACCAACTTATTTAATAACTAACACCAACTATATTCCCATCAACTAGAACATACCATGTTGGGAAATAAACTTGTATTCTTCCCATCAGAAAATGGACAATGTTTGGTAGTCATAAACTGGGAGTGATGAAGCCACCCCAACAGCACATCCATTAATCGTTCTCCCAGATAAATTACAAATATAAACAGTAGTAATATTAACTAGTCTTGTAAAATTCATATGTACACACCTTTCATTTATTATGCCATATATTCATGCATTTCATTCATAATTTCAAAACCTTTCATATGTTCTGACCAAAATAAAACCTTGGTTCAGAACAAATAAACTTAAAGAAAATTTAATATCAAAATTTTAAACAGCTTGAGTTAGTTCAGTGTGTTATAAAGTTTATTAATATTATTAGACTTATTAAATATCTGTGTGTGTGTGTTTGTATATACTAATACAACACCTTACATTTCAGTACCCTAGATTTTTAACGTAGCCACATTCATTAGTAAAAAAAAAGATATGTGTGAGGTCGTAAGTGGTAGCAAGAAGGGCCTTCTGTAAATTCACAGCTACATTTATCTCAGGAGCCTTCACAGCTGACCTCATGCATCACACTAGGTAATATCACAACCATACAGTACCATCAAAACCACTACAATTATGAAAACAAATTTATAGTATTACAATACACTCTATATCTTGGAAGCCCCTGTTACGGGATTGTCTTCCCTCCTCCGCAGTACTGGTCAAACAATGGCCTAACTTCGAATATAATGATGATGGTATTCAAAGGTATCAACCTTTGCTCAAGATTACTCTTGGCAGAGATATAAATAGAAGAATGAATCGTCTACTTCAGGGAACCTCACAGGAATTTTAAGAAATCAAGCATAATAACTGAAATAATCTTCTTCTTCTTTGATCCTTAGCCATCGACCGTCAAAGCAGTCAGTGGATATCACGCCTAGTGGCGTCTTGTAGGGCAACAACAAAATGATTCCACTTTGCTCAGTCGGTAGCCATCCTTCGTACGGTGCCCCAACTCTGGTTCATTCTTTGCATCTCAGCCTCCACAGTCCTCCGCCAGGTTGTTTTTGGTCGGCCTCTCTTTCGTTTTCCTTCAGGAGTCCAAAGCATAGCTGTTCTTGTGATGGCATCGGGGTCTCTTCTGAGGAAATGACCAACCCAGCTCCAGCGTCTGCCAGTTATGATGGTGTGCATGTCCTCTTGCTTGCTCCGAGTAAGCAGATCTTGGTTGGTGATGGTATTCGGCCAAAAGATTCGGTGAATTTTTCTTAGGTAAGTTGTGTGAAAAGAGGACAATTTCGACATCTCCTTCTCCGTAGCTCTCCAGCATGGGAGCCGCGCTGGTGTAATGGCTACAACGTTGTATTGACGAACAGGTTTTCAAGGTTCAAGCCCGGGCGTCAGCGTTTGAAGGAATGTTTACGACCGGGAATTTGACTGAATAACCTGAACGGCTCCTGCACATAAACCCTCTGTGGATGGGATGGGGCGAAGCTCCTGACCGGGTTAGAAGGAAAGTCCACTGATCCCCTAGCCTCGCAATGACATGTCATTGGGCCAAAAGGGCTGGAAAGCTCGAGTGTCGCTGGTTAGAGAAAAAAAAAACTCTCCAGCATTTCGTACCATAGAGAAGCACAGAAAGCACACAGCTCTGATATAATCTTAATTTTGTGCTTGTGCTGTATTGTGAGGACTTCCAGATGTTGTTTAGGCTAAAAAAAAGGCTGTTCTTGCCTTATTCAATCTGATGTTGATGTCTTTGCCTGCCCCGCCGTCTGGTGTTACAATGCATCCTAGGTATGTGAAGGTGTCTGTCTGTACCAGTTGCTGATTCCTTACTGATATGGGCTCAGGGTTGCTCACATTGAGCATCATGACCTCTGACTTCTTTAAATTGATGTTCAAGCCCACCTGTTGGCTAAACTTATTTAGTCTATCCGTTTTTTCCTGGATGTGTTGATGTGAATGTGCTAGTAGCGCAATGTCATCTGCATATTCCAGATCTTCCAATGTAGAAAATGTAGTCCATCTTATTCCTCTTGGACTGCCCTCTGTTGACTGGCGCATCACCCAGTCTATGACTGTTAAAAATAGAGTGGTTGATAAGGGGCATCCCTGTCGTACTCCTGTCTTCACCTCAAAGGTTAGGTTGCTCTGCCCAACACTACACGTAAAGTTTGCATAGAGGCTTTTTATGATTGACACTATGCAGCTTGGAATTCCATAAGCCCTCAGTATTTTCCATAAACTGTCCCTATGTATGCTGTCAAAAGCCTTTTCAAAATCAACGAAATTGATGTACAGCTGTCTTTGCCATTCTGAGCACTGCACTATAATGTTCCTGAGAGTGAATATATGATCTACACATCTTCTGTTCTTTCTAAATCCTGCTTGTTCTTTCCTCAGTTTGTGGTCTACTGCTTTTGAAATTCTCTGTATAATTATCCTGCCTAGTATTTTGCTGGGAACTGAGAGAAGAGTAATTCCTCTCCAATTATTGCAGTCTGCAAGATCTCCCTTCTTGGGCAATTTGACAATTATTCCTTTGTTCCACTCTGATGGTGTTGTCCCCGTTTTCCAGACTTGTGCAAATAGTGGTTCTAATAGTTCTGCTGCTAGCTCAGAGTCTGTCTTAAATTGCTCTGCATTTAAGTTATCATGGCCAGGAGCTTTTCCGTTCTTTAACCCTTTGATTGCTGTGATGATTTCTTCTTTTCGTGGCATGTCTGTATTTACATCTAGATCGTGTTCAGCCTCAGGAACATTCAATTGTGTCTCTGGTAATTCCTTGTTCAGAGTTTCTCTGAAGTGCTCTGCCCATCTTGTTTCCTGTCCCTCTGCTGTCGTGATGAGATTTCTTTGCTTATCTCTTACTAATGTAATATTGTTTGCACCTCGTTTTCCGCTGATGAATTTAGTTATTTTGTATACTGTACTTTGTTCATTTCTCAGTGCTGCCTCTTCTGCCTGTCTTGCAAGATTGTCTAGGAAATTCCTTTTGTTGGCTCGGGTTTGGCGTTTAACTTCCTTGTCCAGCTGACTATACTGTTCGCTATATAGTTGCTTTAACCTGGGTGACTTCGCTTCTGTTTTCTTTCTTTTCATTTCCTTTCTCAGTGTTATGGTGTTAAATGTTTCTGGTGTTATCCAGTCTTGCTTCTTCGTTTCCTGGAATCCCAAGCACGATTTGCTGCTTTCTTTATATAATGTTGAAATAGTGTTCAATTTCTGGTCTACATCAGTCAATGTCTTTTCCTGACTTTTGGCAAATTGATATCGTTTCTTTATGTCAGCCGCAAAAGCTTTTCTGGTAAGGGGGTCCTTCAATTTGCTGATATCAAACCTTTTCTGTGCAGTTACAGTTGGTCCAGCCCTTCTTAGTTTCACTTTCAGTTTTGCTACTACTAAATGGTGATCACTTCCCACATCTGCACCTCTTCTTACCTTCACATCTTGTAATGCATGTCTCCATCTACAGTTAATCATGATGTGGTCTATCTAGTTTCTGTAACTACCATTTGGTGATTTCCACGTTAATTTGTGGATTTCTTTATGTGGGAAAAGTGTTCCTCCAATGACCATGTTGTTAATACTACAGAAACTTATTAATTTATCCCCATTTTCGTTTGCTGTTCCGCTGCCGCATTTCCCCATTACTCTTTCATTTTATGTATTGTGTGTACCAACTTTCGCATTGCGGTCTCCCATTACTATAATAAGATCATATCTAGGTGTGTCTTCCATTTCTTTCTGCAGTTGTTGATAGAATTCATCCTTGACCTCTTCATTGCTGTCATTCGTTGGTGCGTAGCATTGTATTATTGTAGTATTGGTGAATCTACCTCTCAATCTTAATCTTATCAGTCTGTTGTTGATGGGTTTCCATTCCAGTAATGTCCTTTCTATTCTTTTCTGTAGAATAATGGCTACACCTTCATTGTGCTGTCCATCCTCTCTTCCAGAGTAAAGTACTGTTTCTCCTGTTGCTGTTTTAACTTTTCCTGCCCCTGTCCATCTGCTCTCGCTAATCCCTAGAATGTGTAACCTATAGTTTCTCATTTCTGCCGTGACCTGTTTTAGTTTACCCGTCTCATTCATTGTCCTGACATTCCAAAATCCTATTCTTGTATCATGTTTTGTGGTCAGGACGTCCGTTCTCATGTCAGTGGCTTCCTTTCGGCTTTCACCACTGACAGTCATACGAGCCTCAGACTCCGGATGTCCGTCCCGCAGCAAAGTTTGTTTATTCGTTGTTGTTTCCGTAACTTCAATTTTTTTTACATAGACAGGGGTGTCAGCCCTATGCTAAAACCCCCAACCTGGAGGACCAGGGTGTCTGCTTTCATCTGACCCCTGCCCGCGCAAACCTGTCTAGCTTGGTAGAACCTTCCAGAAGTAAAACTCCCGCTGGCATAGCTCTGGGGGTAATCAGGGTACGCAAGCCGCCATACCTCGACAAGGTATTGACACCGGTGATGGCAGTGAAATAATATAAGCTGTCATTAACGTTTTATCTTCCTGCCTTTTCTGTGAGGAAAATAAATTTGCTCGTATTGCCTGAGCTCCCAACTGAAATGATTCAGTAAAATCTTAATCTACTAGCTCTATCTGGTTATATATTCAATATGAGTCATACAATTCAATATGAGACATACAATTCACTCAATAGTGATCAATCCAATTATAGCTTTAAAGTTGCAGTTAAACAGGTTTAATAATCACGTAGAGTATTGAAGATTTAAAATAAATAATGTTGGTTAAAATAATGAAGCGATGATATTTATCATCATCGGATGATTTGTATTGTTATGGAAAACTTGTGAAATCTTCACTGATGTCGCGTGTTTGCTACTTAGCTTCCTGTGTGGAGTCGGTTGGCGCCTGCTTCAGTCGCTGTTGGTTCCCACCGGTTCTTTGGACTGTACTTGTTGTTAATAGTAAACAATTGTGGCCACAGCACGTCTCATGCATAAGGCTGAGGTAACTGCTTAGGTTGTCAAGTCAAACGTCTTCAAGATCCGTCTGATGAGGTGTCTAGCGTTGACTGCTGGCAGCTTGTACCACAAACTTGTACTACAAACGTGTACCACAAACTTCCGAGTTTTTTTCGGGCGAATTAAATACACAGGCTTGATGCACTAATTGGTCGTAATATACAGCAACTAGTTTAAGATGCAGAAAGCCCTCAGATAGATGAAGTGCCAGTGTACTGAATCTTTCTACTATTTCCACTTAAGGAATGTCCTAAGGCTTGGTCTTTCAGTATATTATTGGAATCTTACGCTCTCTAATGTTAGCAGCTACTCTTAATCCTGGGCCGATCCTATAGGATGTCCTGTTACGAGCTTTTACTTTGGCTGTCTGTGATCTCTCTTTGACAAAATTGGAAGTAAGTGAAGTATGTCTTACAGGGCGTTAGGTTATAACGAATCCTTTCGCGCACACTCCCAGGTTGCTATGTTGATGAGAGGTCCAATCAGGATCAGTCTATCTTAGAATTGTCATGACAACCAACCATCATCCATGCGTCTGACATTGGTTGGGGTCTATTCTCCATCCCTCCCATGTAGAACATTCTA